>CAMAPF010000984.1:6225000-6610000 GCA_945859915.1 Cuscuta epithymum | reverse complement strand
GGATCCTACTGCTAAAGCCCAGACTGAGAGTGGTGCCAGTGTGCCCTTCATTGTTGATTTGGGATTTGAAGATCCACTTCTTGAGGCAGAAGCTGGGCTGTTGTTTGTAGATGAAGTAAACTCTGAAAATGAAGATGATGACGAATTACAACATGGTAGGGTGCTGCTAAGGAAGTTAGTGACCAATCAAAAGTGTGTTGTTAGAGGTAAAGGGCAGCAATCTACTAACAACAACAACAACATACATGAAGAAGATTTAGTTGTGGAGGAAGATGGGAATGAAACTGAGTATTTCACCTCAAGTGATGAAGGTAGTTATGAGTGTGGATCACAATCTGAAGAAGAAGAGGCTGTTAGAAAGAAAAGCAAGTTTCCAAGTTTCAAATGTGATGACAAAGTTGAGTTCTCATTGGGAATAAGCTTTGAATCCAAATCTGAAGTGAAAGAGGCAGTTGATAAATATTCTATCACCAACAGGTATCCTTACTATTGGGCCAAAAACTGTCGTACCATGCTTAGGGCCAAGTGCTCCAATTTAAATAGAACGTGCACATGGATGGCTTACTTTGGGATAGATAATCGAAGTAGCAGTAAGAAATGGGTTTTAAAGACTTTGAATGAACGCCATACCTGCAACCCAGGGTGGCAAATACCAAGTGCAACAGCCAAATGGTTAGTTAATAATTTTTTCAAAACAAAACCTGGTGTTTCTGAGATGAAAATAGCCTCAATGAAAGAGATGGTGAAGAAAGAATTAAGCTGTGACGTGTCTCTTGAGCAAATGAAGAAAGCCAAGTCTATTCTCAGAAAGATGGAAAAGGGGGACATTAAGGCAGAGTACAGCAACTTAGAGGATTATAAGGCTGAAATAATGAGGTCCAATTCTGAAAATACTTGCATACTTCAGGTCATGCAGCCCACTCCAATTTTTGAAAGGTTTTATGTTTGCTTTGATGCTTGCAAGAAGGGCTTCTTAGAGGGGTGTAGGAGGCTAATTGGAATTGATGGAGCATTTCTAAAGTCTGAAGTAAAGGGTGAAATCCTCACAGCAGTAGCACGGGATGCAAACAATCAGATGTTTCCTCTAGCTTGGGCAGTTGTGGGTTCTGAGACCAAAGCTACATGGAAATGGTTTCTGGAGAACCTCAGAGATGATTTACACATAGGAACAGGAGAAGGATGGGCATTTGTTTCAGATCAACAGAAGGTTCTAAAGCTACTTTTAGTTCTAAACTTGGAATAATATAACTGATAGAAGTAAAATGATTTAATATGTATGCTTATCTGAAGTGCTTAAGTTGGTATATATAAACTGATCTACTTAAAAATTGAAGTCATATAATATATGTTGTAGTAGTTAAGTTGGTGTAATATAAACATATAAACTGAAGTCATATAATATATGCTCATATATACCTTTACTACTTAAGTAGCTGTAATACATTTTTTTGTTCTTAATTTGGTATAATATAACTGATATACTAAAGTGATTGAAAGTATATATGCACATCTGAAGTGCTTAAGTTGGTATATGTAAACTGATATACTAAACTCATACATTATATATACACCTATCTTTAGTAGTTAAGTTGGTGCAACATAAACTTATAAACTGAAGTCATATAATATAACTGATTTACTAAACTCCAGTGCTTAAGTGGGTATATATGAACTGATAAACATCAACAGTGGCTAAATATTTTCAAATCTGTAGTGGTTATTGGGATTATATGAACTGATATACATGATATAAAATTAATATCTTTACTAAATTGGTATTAAACACTTTTACTACTGAAGTTGGTATACTAAAGTGATCTCTATGCAGGGATTGATGCCAGCATTGTATGAGACATTACCTGATGTTGAACACAGAAGATGTGCGAGACACATTTATGCTTTGTGGAGAAGATCACATCCGGGGATTGAGTTACAAAGGCAGTTTTGGAAATGTTGTAAATCTGCATCAAAGAGAGAGTTTGACATGAATCTAGAGGTACTGAGATCACTTTCTCCCAGTGGATATGAAGAGATATTGAAAATAGATCCAAAGTTTTGGTGTAGGGCTTTCTTTAATAGGTCTATCAAATGTGAAACTGTGGACAATAATTTGTGTGAAGCTTTTAATGGAGTGATAGTGCCTGCTAGGTCTCAATTAGGGTATTCTCAATTGGAATTTATAAGAAAGTTGGTAATGCAAAGGCTTATCAAGAATAGGGATTTAGGAGAGAAGTGGGTCGGTCAACTAGGTCCTAGAATTAGGAGAAGAATCAACAAAATAGTGACAGCAAGTAATTATTGGAGGGTACTCTTTAATGGTTCTGATGGCTATGAAGTTTCATGTGGATATGATACCTATCTAGTAGACTTGGAGGGTAGGAGTTGTTTGTGTGAGCAGTGGGATGTATCTGGGATTCCTTGCAAACATGCAATTTGTGCAATTAGGGACAAAGGGCATACAATTGAGGAATACGTTTCCCAATGGTATAAGAAAGATATGTATCGCCATACATATGCTCACATGATGACACCTATAGCCGGTCCTCTCTTTTGGCCTAAAACAAACTTGACAGTGTTGCCAGCTGAATTGAAAACTAAAGAACTAGGCAGGCCAAGGAAAAACAGAATTAAAGAGATAGGTGAGTACCCTAGGAGTGGTAAGTTACCCAAGAGAGGCACAAGTATCACATGCCAGCTTTGTTTTGAAAAAGGCCATAACAAAAAGGGGTGTCCATCAAAGGAGGTAATTTTAAATGGGACAACATCATTTCCAGTTGATTTAGAAGGTAGTAGTTCAACACAAAGAAAGAGAGCGTGTGGACACTGCTCCCAAGAAGGACACACACAAAATAGGTGCCCTTTAAAGACCACTTCTGATCAGGTATATGTACTTTTAATAATAAAAGGAAATGCATTAATTGTTGTTTATGGCCATTAACTCCTTCATATATATATATATATATATATATATATATATATATATATTTATATATATGACATGCAGGTAATCAACACTGAATGTGGTACTCCTAACCAGCCACCAAATGTTCCTGAGAGTAGATTGAAGTCATACTTCACTGAGAATCCAGAAGTGGAGACAAGTTGTGAAGGTGTATTTCAAAGTAGGGGAAACAACTCCATTAGTGCAACTGGTTTGGAGGTAAAATTTGTGAATTAATATTTTCAATGCTTATTAGATACTAACATGGTACCATTTTGTTGGTATAGAGACTAAAGGCTAGGAAAGGAAATGAGATCCAAGCCAGTGCAAGAAAATCCAGAAAAAGGCTCAATGTGCAAATCGAAGTTACTGGTGATGCTTCAACTGCAAGACAGAGATTTCATGAACTATACGACTCCATGGAAGCTCCTATTGAAGAGTAGTTTAGTTTTGCATTGTACCGACCTGGCAGAATGTTCTTCTGTTATGGAATTGTAATTATGAAGGTTGTTTTGATCAAGAATTGTGATGATGTTGTACAAGGCTTTTTGTCTAGGATAAACTGTGATCTTGTACAAGTCTGTTTTTGGTTATGGATTTAGGATGATGTTGTACAAGGCTTTTTGTAGGCCTGATAAATTGTGACCTAGTACAACTCAGTACAAGGGTGTTTTGGTTATGGAATTATGATCACTCTTATCCTTTCATCTATAAACCTACTGGTATCATAATTAATTAGTTAGAAGTATTATCTTTGCATCTGTCAAAAATTGCAGAAGAGTATCATGCTAGGAAGTAGTTTGGAAGTATTCAGTATTACTTCAGTTCAATATTACTTCAATTTCGTATTACTTCAGTTTAGTATTGTTCTTGGAACTAGTTTCAACATGTTTTTTTGTTTATGTAGTATACAAATCTGAAAAAACAAACCCAAAAATTAACAGAAAGGAGCAGGAACTGGAAAGTAAATTCAGCCCATAAGATAAACAATGAACAACAATCTAGGATTCATCAAAAGATTTTATCACCCTTCGAACAGAAGACAAAGAAGAAACGAAGAGCTAGATGAAGATTGGGATGAAATACGCAGACATTATTTATAAATTAGGGTTACTGGTTACATATATAAGAGGATTGGGAAGTTGCTGAGTTGGAGTCCAGCTTTTAAAAAACAAACGACTGTAACAGCCACATCAGCAATTTTTAACGTCAAGTGAAGGAATGGACTGATTTAACACCCAAATACCTATTTTGTGTACTTCCTGGTCTCACTTGTAAGAAGTGGTACTCTTTATTCCACGAGCTGCAACTTAATGTACTCAATCGACATTTTTCTCGAAATGCGAGTGGCGTGCGTAATCAGAGAATCAGAGCACTTTCCTCGCGAACTGAATAAACTGTGAACTTGAGACACTTGTACAGCTACTGCTTTCTGAGTTTCAACGAGGGAGTAAATTAAACGAGATAAGTTATCCAGTATCCACCCTTCTATACCTAAAATACAAAAACAGATAACCCTATCTTCCGTTGGATTTGATTAACAGTCAATTGAACGAGTTCAGGTCGGAATCCATCGAGCTGAATACAATAGTGGCTATACGTCATCGAAGATGGCAGTTTCAGAGGAGGAATCTTCCTCGTCGTCTGCGTCTGCGAGTACCTGCAGGTCACGATCAGCAGCCATGAACGGTGGATGTTATTTGGCGAAGACGGTACTAAGAGGAAGCGTTGTTCTCCAAGTCGTCTATGGCCACATCCGCTTTTCTTCTTCCAAGGACGCAGTTTTCGGCAAGGTCTCTGTGTTTTCCATGAGTGGGGTTATTATTTTTCATATCTTCGTTTCTGCTTTTTAGAGAGCGTTTTGTGAGATGTTTGGTAAGATGCGAAAGCAATACATGCTTTACGCTGTTTGGTTTTAGCAGGACTGTAGGAGAGTGGTAAAATGCTTTAGCAATTACTTTGGGTGCAATTTAGGATGTTATAATTGGTTTAAAATGTTCTGATTTGGTCTCTTTAAGTCTGTTCTTATCTAGTAGATGTCTGAATTCTGTGTAATTTACAGCTGTAGTAGTTTGGCCTGAGATGGAAACCATCATCATCATTACCACACTGCCGCAAAGGCTCCCACCTATGTGGGGTAAGGGGGTCGGATGTACGCAGTCTTACCCCTGTACTAAAGCTCAAAGAGACTGTTTGAGATGGAAACCAGTCCAATTAAAAGTATCTTTAGACTATATTTTTAATGTTCAAATTACCAAAGGAGCCCTCAGTTTAAAATTGCAAAATGCCAGTGCAATTATAGATATTTGTTGTTTAATTATATGGGCGAGCCCAAACCCTGCATGCATTAAAACATGCACGAGAGATGATGAAAATCTTGAGTTGTGAAGCCTGAGGTGACCCATGCAGGCTGCAGCATATCAGTAGATACTAGATATTGCTTTCTCACGAAACAGACTGACTTTTGAATTTTCCATAATGAAGAATGAACTATAATAATTATAAAGTTACGCGTATCACAGTTCGGAATGAAGGGGAGCCGTGACGCTCTGGTTATGGTGTTAGTGTGTTACTGTGTGACCTCTGAGAGTTCACGGAATCACGGGTTCAAGTCTTGGGAGCGGTCTCTTGTCAAAATTTGACAGGGGAAGGCTTGCCCCTCATACACCCTTATGGTGGGATCCTTCCTCAGACACTCGCCTTGTAGGAATGCCTTCGTGCACTGGGTGACTGGGCTTCCCTTTTTTAATCACAATTTGGATAACAAAAACAGAGACATCCTTGATGCTTGCTATAAACAACGTTTGGGCATTCATTAACATCACAAGAATAGAGTTCATGCAGACCCTTCCTTTTATATGATATATTTGAACATTTGCATTCGGGCTGCCTAGCTGAGGAGACAAATAATAGGAAAGAGCAAGAATATGAAAAAGTGCTTGAGGGGTCTTTGGAATACAACAAAAGACTGTGCTGGCATGTCTGAACCTAGCTGTAACGTATCCCATTTGGAGAGGTTCCTGGACTGGCGAAGATCGAGGCCTCCCTTGAATTAACAAATTGAAGGATTGGTAAACGTCACTATGCTTAAGACAATTCATTAGTTTTAGCATGGTGAATGTGAGAAGAGGATACGGTAGAATACCATATTGACTGATTGCAGTCCTTGCTTCGAGTGCTAGTTGAGCATGTTAGCTTAATGACTGATATATGCTAGGCATTTTATTCAGGAGACATCTTTAGAGTTGGTGGTCATAGATGATAGCGGAATTGTACAATCAATATGTGAGCAGCCAGTGTTTGGCACCATAAAAGACCTCGCTATTCTTCCCTGGAGTGATCAGTTTCGTTCTCGAAACTCACAGGTTTTCTTAGTTATTTTTCTTTCATTAGTCAGATTTATCTCCTTACATGGGTGGACACCATTCTATTATTTGTTTCTATGTAGGTTCATGGAAAGGATATTCTGGTTGTCTTGTCCGATTCAGGAAAGCTATCATTTCTTGCATTTTGCAATGAAATGCACAGGTTTTGCTTTTTATGGAAATCGAATACATTTGTTTTTGGTACTCTATTATATTTATATTTATTTTTCTCTAAGACTATTAAGGTGCTACATATAGGTATAAACTCATGTTTTCAAGTTTAGCTTTGGATCTTATTATTTCCACCAAGTCTTACTTTTACAGGACTTGATTGTTGATACAGGTTTTTCTCGCTGTCGCATGTTCAACTCTCATGTCATGGAAATTCAATGAATCAAATTGGAAGGATGTTAGCAATTGATTCAAAGTAAGTACCGTCCTTGTCCAAGATGTGTAACCAGTTCAGTCGTTGTAAACAGTAAACACTACCTATCCCTTCTTGTGTCATGACTTGGATTTTATATGATATTTATTTATGTAGGATATTACTTTTCTCTATGCAGTGGCTGTTTTATTGCTGCTAGCGCATATAAAGATAGATTAGCTCTTCTCTCTGTCTCAACTTCTGGTGGCAATGATATTATTGAGAAGGTTATGTTTCTCAAATTACTTTCTATGTGTTATCGACCTATTTGAAGTGGGCATAGCTATTTAATGTTACTGACATAGTGCTGCTAAATGGTATTAGAAAATCTGCTGCCCTCCTGACAATCAACAGAACATCAGGAATGCAAATGGTGTTACTGATTTCTGTGGTACCATATGGAGTATGTGCTTTATCTCAAAAGATCTACACCAGTCAAGTAAGGAGCACAACCCTGTGTTAGCAGTTCTTCTGAATAGGTATGATGATCGCCAAATCCATATATGTAAAACTTCTCCATTACTAAAACTGGGTTTCTTTTTTTTTGTTTGCCGTAATATATTTTTGTTGATAAAGTTTCCCACTATTAATAAAAACTATAAATTATCTACTTCAGGGAGAGATCGTATAGGAGTGAGCTTATGTTGGTAGAATGGGAAGTTAAGGAGGATTTGCTCCATGTGATATATCAGAATGCGGAACCTGCACCGTTTGCACATCATATAGTTGAAGTTCCGTATTCTTATGGACTAGTGGTTCTGTTCAGGGATGGGGATGTCATCCTAATGGATTGCAGGGATGCTTGTAACCCTGATTTGTTGTATAGAATAAGTTTAAATTTCTCTCCTTCAGTTGAAGAGCAGAATTTTGTTGAACCTACAATTAGGATTTCAGATATTATTGATGAAGAAGGTATGTATAATGTTGCTGCATCTGCACTATTGGAGCTCAGTGACATAAACAAAAGCGATCCAATGAACATTGATGATGAAAGCATCATCAAATCAGGCAGTAATTATGTAAGCTCATGGAGTTGGGACTCTGCAAATAAAAACAATCCAAGGATAATTTTTTGTGCTGATACCGGGCAAGTTTTTATGATTGAGATCTTTTCAGATTGTGATGGAATCAAAATGAATTTATCTGACTGTCTTTACCAAGGCATACCAACCAAGGTGCTATTGTGGATGGAGACTGATTTTATAGCAGCTATAGTTGAGATGGGTGACGGGATGGTTCTAAAATTGGAAGACGGCAGGCTAGTTTACACAAGTCCAATCCAAAACATTGCACCGATATTGGATATGTCAGTTGTGGACTACCATAATGAGAAACAAGATCAAATGTTTGCTTGCTGTGGGATGGCACCTGAAGGATCTTTGCGAATCATTCGAAGTGGCATCAGTGTGGAGAAGTTGTTAAAAACTGCTCCCATTTATCAAGGAATAACTGGCACTTGGACTGTGAAAATGAAGGTCACTGATATCTATCATTCTTTCCTAGTGCTGTCTTTTGTTGAAGAAACCAGAGTTCTTTCAGTTGGGGTAAGCTTTTCTGATGTAACTGACGCTGTGGGTTTCCAGCCTGACGTCTGCACCTTGGCATGTGGTCTGATAGCTGATGGTTTAGTGGTGCAAATACACGAACATGCTGTTAGACTGTGTGTGCCTATTGCATCTGCAAATCCTGAAGGTGTCACTGAAGCTTCTTCCCCTGGAACATGGTCGCCTAATGATACTACAATTAGTATGGGAGCAGTTGGGCACAATGTGATAGTTGTGGCAACTTCGAACCCATGCTTTTTATACGTGCTTGGTTTCAAATCATTGTCAGCGTCCAAATATGAAGTGTACCAATTGCAACAAGTAAGGTTGCAGGATGAGCTGTCCTGCATTTCAATCCCTCAGAAACAGATTGAGGTAAAACCATTTGTGTCCCAAATGAGCAACGCGAACAATGCCCCTATCGTTTCTCTTCAAGCAGAGTTTGACTTCAGTAATACTTTTATTATTGGTACTCACAAGCCTTCTGTGGAAGTTCTATCCTTCTCGTTTGATAAAGGCCTTCAAGTTGTTGCTGTAGGATCAATATTACTTACTAACACTCTAGGAACTACCGTAACTGACTGCATTCCTCAAGATGTAAGGCTTATACTTGTTGATCGGCCATATGTTCTTTCAGGATTAAGGAATGGTATGCTGCTCAGGTTTGAGTGGGCTTCTACCTCAAATGTTTCTGCTGTACAATCATCTTGCGTGCAGAATTTCACTTGTTCTCAGTTGCCAAGTACTAACACTGCACCACACACCACTTCTGTAAATTACAGGGCCATGCCTACATCTGCTTCGACTTTGCTTGATAAGACGAGGGACACTATTTTCGTTCATCTTCAACTAATTGCATATCGTCGTATAGGCATTAATCCAGCTAGCTTGGTTCCTTTAAGTGACTCTCTTGATACTGATGTAATTGCTTTAAGTGATAGGCCTTGGCTATTACAAACTGCAAGACATAGTATTTCCTTCACATCCATCTCCGTTCAGCCTTCCACGCATGCCACTCCAGTTTGTTCAAGTGAATGTCCAAAGGGCGTTCTATTTGTTGCTGACAATAGCCTTAATTTGGTATTGTTTGTTCTCATTCTATTTACTGTTCAGTGCTAAAAAGACAATGCATCAACACCGAAGTTGAGTGTGCCCCTTTAATGTGATGTGCATTAGTTGATTGTGAACTTTGAATGCATGACAAGATTTTGTAGGGTGCCCTTTGAATGTCATGTGCATCGGTGTCTTGTATACATCATTCTAGTTGTGACAATGTGAACCATCAATTTTGACAACCGGGGGAAATTAAGGGAAGAGAAGAACTGGTAGAATACCAACGAGTCAGCTTGTGATAATTTGATTTCTCAAAAAGGTTTGGGCTTAAATTGAAAGGAGGAAAACTGGTCTAGGAAATAAGCTTTGTTACCATGTTTAATTGAACATGGGTGGCTGAGTTGTATTTTCACCGCCCATGCTAGTCAGTGGAAGCCATATTCGAAGAAGCAACAGTAATAGAAAATAGTACAGAGTAAATATTGTTGTATCTATTTCTGTGTCAAAATACATGAGGAGTCACATATCTAGAGGGATAGAGCCATAGAGGTGCACCTAAATGACTCGAGTACACCAATTATACAGGGAATACCAAATTTTAGAACACGTAGGTAATACCAAAGCACAAACATGCACAACCCATGTTTAATGTCAATATCAATATTATCTATTACCTTATTTCAATGTTATATGGATTTGCTGCATGCAAACAAAGTGATGCATGGTATTTTAACATTGAACCTAGTACTACAGACATTTTTTGGTGTTATGCCCTTAATACTTATTAGCTAGCTGAGGTACCAGTTGCTAGATGAAATGTACTAAATCTGATGAAGTGGTTTATTTCATTTAATATATGTTGGATTTGTGAGAAAACTGAAAAACCGTCTGGGTGTATGCTGTAAATAAGTGACCGCCCGAGTTCTTCTCTGCGGCTATTTCTGTCTTTAAGCAAATACCTGTTCCTTTTGAATCTAATGTAGATTCATGCTTTATGATTCTGAAGTGTGTCATGTTAGATTCCCTTTTCCTTAATGTGTTCTTAGTTATATTTCTTAATCATTTTAATTTTTTTTGCTTCCAACCATTCTCCTTTTTGTAAAAATTTAACTGTTCAGTGTACAAGTCTACAAGATAAATGTTTTTGTCTGTCACTTTTTTGCCTGGTAAGATGGAGTGACACTCCTAGCACTTCATTTAAGGTGATTAGATCCTAATAGTTTGTTTGTGCTTTGTCTTTCTGTTGATCCTAGTTTGACAGAACACTTGTCCTCACTATGTTATAGGTGGAGATGGTGTCCACTAAACGGCTTAATGTGCAGAAGTTTCACGTGGATGGAACTCCACGCAAGGTCTTATATCATAGTGAAAGTAAGCTATTGGTAATTTTGAGGACCGATCTCAACGACGATTCATCCTCAGATGTCTGCTGTATAGATCCTCTTAGTGGACAAGTGCTATCCTCATTTAAATTTGATTCAGGGGAGACTGGTAAATGCATGGAGTTGGTTAAGTCTGGAAATGATCAGGTTTTAGTGGTTGGAACTAGCCGCTCATCTGGTCCTGCAATAATGCCTAGTGGTGAAGCTGAGAGGTGCATTGATATCTCCTTATGTCGTTATGGGTTTATGCTAGAACTTCAGTATTATTTTTTAGATCTATTCCTTCTATTGTTTTGTTTCAATTTTATGCTCTCTTTTATATAATTATGCTCCATGCATCCCAAATTCATCTTGTTTTCCTTTTCTGTCCCTCAATCCGTCCCATACGAATCTTCATTTTCTAAGGAAAAATGATTGTGTAGTGCATGTTGTTTCTTTTCTTTTCTTTCTAAATGTCTCAGCGATGCAATTTCACACAAGTCAAAACAGGAAAAATCAATTTGGGATGGATTATAAATTTAGGCACAACTGAGAAGTATATTAGCCTTGTTTTGTTTTGTTTTGTTTTGTTTTGTGTTTTTTTATCTCATAAGTGCATTTGTAACAGTGCTAGGGGTCGTTTAATAGTCCTCTGCATTGAACATACCCATACTTCAGATAGTGGTTCCGTGGCATTTTCTTCAAGGGCTGGATCATCTTCTCGGCGAACTTCACCTTTCTGTGAAATTGGGGGATATGCTTCAGAACAGCTGTCTGGAAGCAGCCTATGCAGCAGCCCTGATGATAACAGCTGTGATGGGATTAGATTTATAGAAAGCGAGCCATGGCACTTGCGTTTAACGCATTCAAACGCCTGGCCTGGAATGGTTCTTGCTATCTGCCCTTACCTTGATCATAACTTCTTGGCTTCAGCTGGTAATTCTGTAAGTAGTAAAAAATCATTTTTTTTCCTTGGTATGATAAGCTTCCCTGGATCTCCCAATCTGGCACTTCTAATATACTCTTCTCGTTTTTGTCAGTTTTATGTTTGCAAATTCTCCAGTGATACTTCTCATAGGGTGAAGCGACTTGCATCCGCAAAAACACGGTTCATGATCATGACTTTATCTTCGCATTCAACCAGGATTGCTGTTGGTGATTGTAGAGACGGTATCCTATTCTACTCATTTCGAGAGGTACTGTTTATCTTGTTGGAAGATTTTAATTAGTTTCTCAAGTTTCTATATGTACTGTGTAGCTGGATATCTTCACATCGTAAATGCATTAATTAAACTTCATTCTGCGGCTCCACAGGACACAGGAAAACTGGAGCAGCTCTACTGTGACCCTTTCCAGCGCTTAGTTGCTGATTGCATTCTTATGGATACTGGTACTGCTGCTGTTTCTGATCGGAAGGGGGGCATTGCCATTTTGTCGTGCTCAGATCATTCAGTAGGTAAGCTTATATATCTTCTTTCTCATACTTGGAGCTGGTTTTTGCTACAGTTGAATTGTTGGTGCTTTCGGCTTATGCTTTTGGTTTGATGTATTCCTTCCAAGGTTGTTAAATTAAATGCAACCCCTCGATTACCTCAGACATGGATAGTGTAATCATAATATTGTGTGGCTTCAAAATATATTTATCTTTTTTGCCTAACTAAATTTCTCATATTTATTTCATCCCTTAGCACTATGTTTGGAAATAGAAAATGTGGGAGGAAAGAAAATGTGAGAGGAACAAGAATGATTGTGATTTTGTCTTGTTTTGGAGGAGAAGAGATAATTGAGAAGCAAAGGAGTGCTATTTTTCTTTGCTCTCTTGTCAATTTGGAGAGAATATTCATAACAGATACGACTAAATTATCTCAAGCTAGTTCTTTCCCTATCCTTGTCTCTCTCCCACAAGAGTGAATTACTAAGAATGACACGTGTAGCCTTTTTTGAAAAAGTTAAAAAAATAATTGTAGTTTTATTTATGAACACTATTTTAATAATGCTGGACGAATAATCTTTTAAATTTTGTATTGTAGAAATTAAATTAAATAAGTACAAGTATTTTTTAAATAATTACAAGTATATTACTATTTCTGTCCCCTTAACATTGGTACAAGAGAAGGTGGTCCGTCCCCTTAATAATGTAAGAATGATTTAGAACCACACAATACTATCAAATTTGGTAGGGGACAATCTTAGTGAGACAATCTTAGAGGGAGTAATATATAAGATGAAGGTCATATATAAAAGATGATGTCAAATCCTTAAACTCCTTGTCGCTTAGTGATATTATTTGAACAAATCAACGATGACATATTTTCACTTGTACTAGTTTCAGTCTCAATGCAGACCTAATCAGGTCAGCTCATATCGAACTTGATCAAGCTTAAACTAAACCAGGTCAAATCAAACCAGGCCTTAATAGATCATGTCCAAGACGTACACAATAGTAATCTATACATAATGTTAGAAGTTTAAACTACACTTGATCAAATTTAAAATTTTCAATTGAAATTAAGTTTAGTTTTTCCTGAAAAGTGACCAAATAGGACGTAGTTATTTCAAGCTAGTTCTTTCCTTATCCTTTTGTCTCTCTCCCACACCATCTTCCCAGATGTCACCGTTGCCGCCTAGCCGCAACCACTGCAGCTGGAATTACCCTGGAAAAGTCGCTGGAGAAAGTTCTCGGAAACTGTCACAATAAAACTGGCTGTGGCAGGGTTACTAGCAATGACATACTAAAGTATCTGTGAACAAGTATTGTTGTATTTCATATACTTGATAATAAAGTGCTATACAAGAAGCTATATTTATAGCTATATTTAGAGTACTAGGGTTTCCTATGCAAGATATACAAATGGGCTGAGCCCAATACTACTAGGGTTTTCACACTCCCCCTCAAGCTGGAGCATATAAATCATATGTACCAAGCTTGTTACAAATATATCCCACTCTAGGACCTCTAAGAGACTTAGTTAAAATATCTGCAAGTTGTTCAGTTGTGTTCACATATTGTGTGATGATATGTCCACTCGTGATCTTCTCTCGAATAAAATGACAATCAACTTCAATATGTTTCGTCCTCTCATGATATACCGGATTTGATGCAATGTGCATTGCAGCTTGATTATCACACATGAGTTTAACCGGCTTTGAGTTTCCATATTTTAACTCTTGGAGGAGATGCTTCAACCATAAGATTTCACATGTAGCAAGGGCCATTGCACGATATTCTGCTTCAGCACTAGATCTGGCAACCACATCTTGCTTCTTACTTTTCCATGAAATTAAGTTTCCACCAATCAAGATGCAATATCCCGAAGTGGAACGTCTATCCATCGGACATCCGGCCCAGTCGGCATCACAGTATCCCACAATATCGTGGTGGCCTCGATCTTCAAACAACAATCCTTGCCCTGGAGTTTTCTTGATGTATCTCAAAACTCGGATAGCTGCATCCCAATGTCCAGTACATGGCTTATCAAGAAACTGACTAAGAACACTTACCGCAAATGAAATATCCGGTCTCGTGATGGTAAGATAATTCAATTTGCCGATGAGTCTTCTATATTTTTCCTTGTTGGGCAAAAGATCTCCCTGTTCTGATAAGAGTTTAACGTTCGGATCCATTGGTGTATCCACTGGCCTGCAATCTAGCAACCCTGTTTCTTCAAGAATATCCAAGGCATACTTTCTTTGTGAGAGAGCAATTCCATTATGAGACTGTGCGACCTCAATACCAAGGAAGTATCTCAACTTTCCTAAGTCTTTTGTTTGAAATTCGCTAAAGAGATGTTGCTTGAGGAGCACAATTCCTTGATCATCGCTACCTGTAATGACAATGTCATCAACATACACAACAAGATAAATACATTTGTTGCCAGCGGAATGTTTGTAGAATATAGAATGATCAACATCACTGCGAATCATGCCAAAGGTGCAGACAACAGCACTAAACCTCCCAAACCATGCACGTGGAGATTGCTTCAAGCCATATAATGAACGACGTAATCTGCACACCATACCAGACTCCCCCTGAGCAACAAATCCAGGTGGTTGCTCCATATAAACTTCCTCATGTAGATCGCCGTGAAGGAATGCGTTTTTAATATCCAATTGGAACAATGGCCAGCGGCTCATTGCTGCCATGGATAAAACCAAACGAACTGATGCAATCTTCGCTACAGGAGAAAAAGTGTCAGTGTAATCCAAACCAAATATCTGAGTATACCCTTTCGCCACAAGGCGTGCTTTAAAACGATCAATCTCCCCATCAGGCCCAACTTTAACTGTGTAAATCCACCGACATCCAACCAGTGATTTGCCCTCGGGAAGGGGGACTAAATCCCACGTCCCACTAGAATGAAGAGCATCCATCTCAGCCAACATGGCTTTACGCCACTCCGGGTGTGCTAGTGCTTCATGTGTGGTTTTAGGGATGCATATATGAGATAGATGGGAAATAAAAGCATAGTACGGGGTAGAGAGGCGGTGATAACTCAAAAAGTTATATATGGGATGTGGATTCAAAGTAGAACGTGTACCTTTTCGGAGAGCAATGGGCAAATCATCCTGAGTATTTTCAGGTGTTGTGGTATCTGATGGTGATGACGCAGGATCCGTCTCAGGGGATTCAACAGGCGTGGCCACAGAAGGCATAATGGGAGGAGGTCGAGGACGTCGATGGTATACTTGTAATGGACGGTCTGCCATATTAGAGCAATTTGGGTGCTCATCAGATGGGGGGTTAATGGGAGTCTCCAGAGGGATGGGTCGGAGATATGAGGTGAAGTCCAAACATGATGGGGTATCAACCGAAGATAATGGATAATAAGAGGACGACTCAATGAAAGTGACATCGGCTGAAATAAAATGTTTCTTGAGTAATGGAGAATAACAACGATACCCCTTCTGGAGTCGCGAATATCCAAGAAAGATACATTTTATTGACCTAGCCGACATTTTAGCTAATCCAGGTGTCGTGTCATGGACAAAACACACACACCCAAACACATGAGGTGGTAATGGAAATAAATCACGACCAGGAAACAAAATAGAATAGGGAATTTCATTATTAAGAACTGAGGAAGGCATTCTATTAATTAAATGACACGCAGTGAGCACAGCATCTGCCCAATACTGAGGCGGTGTATGGGAGTGTAACAATAGGGTACGAGCAGTATCAACCAAGTGTCGGTTCTTGCGCTCAGCAACCCCATTTTGTTGAGGCGTGTGAACACAAGACGATTGGTGAAGCATACCCCGTGATGTCATGAATTGATTAAAGGATGCCCCAAAAAATTCTTTAGCATTGTCACTGCGTAAAATTTTAATAGAATGACCAAACTGAGTTTGAACTTCAGCACAAAAAGTTTGAAAAATGTGAAACAATTCAAAACGCTCTTTCATTAAGAACATCCATGTGTAACGGGAATAATCATCCACAAAAATAACAAAATAACGGAAACCTAAAGTAGAAGTGACTCGATACGGACCCCATACATCTGTATGAACTAAATCAAACGGTGATGTAGCCCGTTTATTGACTCGTCTTGGAAAGGATTTACGAGGTTGTTTTCCAAGGTGACATGACTCACAATCTAAAGATGAAAGATTTGAGAAACCTGGTACCATACGTTGAAACTTTGAGAGACTAGGATGGCCCAGACGGTTATGTAAGGTAATGGCGGATTCAACTGAAACACAAGCGATTGGATCAAGCGGACGGAGATGATACAGACCTTGAGATTCATGTCCGACGCCTATTGTTTTCCCCGTACAACGGTCCTGCACAATTACAGAATCAGCAGAAAATGTTACAGAACAATTAAGAGCACGTGTAATTTTGCTGACAGAGACAAGGTTAAAAGGGGTGTTTGGGACATATAAGACTGAGTCTAATGGTAAGGATGAAAATGGAAGTGCTTGCCCAATACCCGAAGCCGAAGTTTGAAGGCCATTAGCAAGAGTAATCAAAGGAAGATGTCGGTCCTTGGTAATATGGGATAAAAGATGGGGATTACCAGAAATATGGTCTGAGGCACCTGAGTCAATGATCCATGAGCATGTTGTGTTTGAAACACAAGCAGTAGACATCCCGGGTGTGGATAAAAGCATATTAGCCAACTTAAATTGCTGATATGATGCATATTCTTCTGGTGGTAGAACAATGGGAGATGGTGGTAGCTGAGCAACATGGGCTGAGGGAGGAGGTCTCCCATGTAATTTCCAACACCTGTCTTTAGTATGACCAATTTTATGACAAAAATCACATTTGGGGCGATTCCATCTTGAGTATCCGGTGTTGTTTACTCTGTCAGAACTCATAAAAGACATTTTTTTTTTTTTTTTTTTTTTTAATACTGATGATTTTTTTTTTCTTTTTTTTTTTTTTTTCTTTTCTTTTCTTTTTTTTTTTTTTTTTTTTTTTTTTAAAGAAGAGTGAAAAGCTAATTAATATTAGCAAAACAAACGAGAAATCAAAAATAAAACCTGCTGAAGGGATGAACGCTTCAAGGCAGCAGAGTGCAGCAAATAATAGAAAACCAGTAACTTTCAGGCAATCAGGCAGCAGCTGTGTGTTGACCAGCTGTGTATTGACCAAGAGACTGCTGGGAAGATCAGCAGTAGAAGCAAATCAGGGAGTATGAAAACCAACCTCAGTCCGGGAGAGGCGAAATAAGGTAGCGGCAGAAGCAGTGCGTATGGACGAGCGGTGGTGTGTGGATGACACCGGATCTGGGCGACGGCGGCGCGTGTGGACGGCGGCGCGTGTGGACAGCGGAAGAGGTGGCGGCGCGTGGTCAGTCGGCGGCAGTGCTAACCCATACCTTCCTGGTCGCCGGAATCTCAGGATTCTCGGGTGGTTGGTGGTGTACACAGCAGATGAATAGAAAGGCAGAGATCTACGAAAAACACTCAGCTGCGGGTCCAACTGCAGCGGCGCGTGGCGGCGCGTGGATGAGGCGGCAGCGGTGATTTTCTCGGCGGTAAGTCGGGATGTTGAGGTGAAGAGGACGGTAGGTTTATATCACTACCGAAAGCACACCATCCACGACCACTATTCACGCCGGAATTTTTGGGCCGGAGAGATTCTGCCCGGAATTTGTGCCGGATAATAACAGTAACTAATTATTTTTGCCGTATTGGCTCTGATACCATGTGAACAAGTATTGTTGTATTTCATATACTTGATAATAAAGTGCTATACAAGAAGCTATATTTATAGCTATATTTAGAGTACTAGGGTTTCCTATGCAAGATATACAAATGGGCTGAGCCCAATACTACTAGGGTTTTCACAGTATCATACATTGTCCTGTTTTGGAATATATAAAATTAGTCAGCATTTTGTCCACGAGTAATATTTTAGTAATAGTGGAAGAAAACCCTTCTCCCTCTGTTTTCTTCCATTCCAATCACATGAGAGGAAAACAAGGAAGAAAACCCAATGATTTTCTTTCTATTTTTTCTTCAAGAGAGGAAATTTCCCATAAGTAATGTCAGTTTATAATTACTCTTCTTCACTTTGTTTGAAGTCTTTGCCTATTGGTTTCTTCTTGATACATGATATTAATGGAAATTTGCCTTTCTAGATTTGTTTCTAACAGTGGTCAAGTTTTGCAGATAATTCCAGCCCTGAATGCAATTTAGCTGTATTTTCATCATTTTACATAGGGGAAGTTGCTATGCGGATCCGAAAAGTAAGATTCTTTAGACATTTTTGAAAATGAGATTGACATGAAATTCTGTCATTTGGTCCAAAATATGCTACCTCTGTCCCAAAAATTTCTTCCCACTTTGAAGATATCCAGTGTAAGCCCCCCCTATGATGATTGTCCGGGAAAAAATGCTGTGTTTTAGTAGACAGAGACTCTTTAATATCCAATTATCATCACCTCAATTAGACATCCCTACGGATGTAGGTGCCAGGTGGTAGGGCTAATCCAACCACATGCGGTTAAGTTACAGATAACATCTAGGACATGTTTACTTCATCGCTAAAAACACAATTAGATTAGTAAGACAAGTGAAGTAAATACACAGACTGCTTACAAAGATGCTTACTAATCCAAATTCCAAACTAGTGTTTAAAGTGCCGCTTACTAAGCATACCACCCCCTCTATTAATAAAGAAACCGTTTAATCACATTTCCGCATTTATCCCTACACCTTATACATATATATGATATAAAATACGTATATATATTATATACACGTGTATATAGATAATATTATATATACAATAATGTATATATGTATATATATGTCTATATATACGTATATATACATGTGCATATATAATATCATATATACAATTTTATGTATATATACGTCTATATACACATTTTCCATCATTTGCAATTGAGCCAAAGATTCATTATTTTTTGGCTTGAGAATATGATGGAATAAAGCAAAATGGCTCACCAAACTGTCTGGTCTTCTTTGTTATGAAGCAGTAGTCAGCCCATGCAATTTTGGACGCGATTTTCATTATGGGTCATCCGGAAACAGTCTCTTTGTGCTTTGGTACAGGGGTAAGACTGCGTACATCCGACCCCCCCTTACTCCACCGTACGTGGGAGCCTTTGCGGCATTGGGGTAAATGATGATTTGATGATTTTATACGTCTATATACACGTATATACTTCATTCTTTAAAAGTTGCAACATTGGGATTTTTGCACTATTCATTCACTTTACTTTGACTATGATTTTCTCATAATATATATAATCAAACTATTATGTATAAATGTTATTAAATTTCTATTAAAGTAAATTTCCAAAGCATTAACTTTTTTAATGTTTACTAATACGTAGTACGTAATTAAATATAATTACAGTCAAAGTTGTGCGTTGGCAAATGTGAAAGTCAAACAGTTGCAACTTTTAATGAACGGGGGATAGTATGTTATATTTTTATTTTAGGGAAAAGTACGGAAAACGTAGTTGTGGTTGGGCCCATTTTCAGACAGGGTCATGTGTTTCGTTTTTTTATCAAAGTGGTTAATGTGTTTGAATTCCGTTATCACAAGAGGGCCACGCCGTTAAAACGTCTGAGAAAAACGGTTAATAGTAACCTTTTGTTTCCAGCCACCCTTGTCACAAATAAGTCCACCGGAAAGGTGACATTAGCGAAATCATTTTTAAAAAATAATTCAAACAGATCCGAAAAATCCAAAAGCAAAGGTGGTTTGGAGGTCATCTTGACAAGATGCACCTTTCAGTATTTTTCTTTTAATTTTCCGGACATTTTTTGAAAATCGGAGTTACTATTAACTGTCTTTCTCAGACGTTTTTAACGGCGTTACCCTCTTGTGATAACAAAATTCAAACACATGAACCACTTTGATAAAAAATGAAACACATGACCCTATCTGAAAACGGGCCCAACCACAATTATCTTTTTTCGTACTTTTCCCTTTATTTTATTATATTGTATTACATTGCATTACATTACATTATAGAGAAAAATAATTGTGGGTGATTGTGAAAAGAGAAAGAAGGAAAAATAAGATACAAGTTGAAAAACCCGCACTGGAATCGAAAAAGAATCGCAGATGCATTATGTAAAAAACTAGGGAAAGAAATTGAGAAAGAATAATTATCAAAACTCTTAGCCTCAAAATAGCCCATTGTTTAAAAATTGCCATTGGCTGTACCATGAGGATGGTACAGCTGGTTGTATGATATTTTGCAAGTTTTGATAGCTTGGTCAGCTATTTTCAGCATCAGCTGCAAGGCAATCCCTTCTAGGGAGCTTGGTTTACACTTAATTCGGCTAAACTGCTAAACCCAAAGTCCAACCCAGTTTAGGGTTGGTTTGCAACTCCTTTTAAAAAAGCACTTCTCAGCTTTTGGCTTTAAAAAAGCACTTCTCAGCTTTTGGCTTTAAAAAAGCACTTATTTTCCCAAACACTACAACTTTTATTTTTCTCGGCTTCCGCGTCAAAAGTGCTTTTACTTTTTCTATTACACAAAAAACACTTATTTTACCGAACACTACCCACTTTTACTTTTCAAAATCACTTTTTTCTCAAACACTATCAACTTTTATTTAATCACTTCTCCCCATTTCATTAAAAAAAGCACTTTTTTAAAAGTAGAAGCTGTTGCAAACAGACCCTTAATCTTTAAAATTCAATTCTAAGGTACCTAGTGTTTTCATAGATAATACACATTTGTATTTGAGTCATCTATATATCAATTATAAACTCTTCCAAATCAAAGCTTCTTTGCTGTTCTTTCATCTCGTTCAAAGATCGCGGTGTTTGAAATTAAACCGGTGAGAATTGAGAACAAAGGGAATGTGGATTTTTGCTTCTGCTTTCCACCCATCTGATCCTCTGGTAGATTCTGTTTCCAGTGCATTGTTTTGAATCCAGCCATTGACTTATGTTTCCAGCTTTCTTTCCCTGTTGCAGCTGAGAGATATCTGCACGTGTGGATTTTTGTTATTGTGCCAGCAATAAATAGTAGGATTCAACCCTGATAACTTTTTAAAATTGAAGGCACACACCAAAAGAATAGGGAGAATATCAGCTAAAAGTTATCATAAGAGTGTTGAATATGGTGGTGAAAGAAGGGTGTTCAAATTTGGAAAATAGCTAGCAGTCCTAATGAATTCAGTCACTCGGTCAGTAAAGCTTAGTCATTCATCATTGGATAACTTTTAATGGCTTAGATCCTTTAATTAGGATACATTTTAGCCGTTAAAAAACTAATTAAACAATGAATCAGTAAGCTTTCCTAGCCAAGCCATCAGGAAGGTCTGATAGTAATGTTCTCCTTGTAGTTTTCCTCAAATATAATGCTGTGGTTTTATTGAAGTTTGACTGGTGGTCACACACTTCACATATGAGTCAAGGAAATATCACTCGTGCAGGGTCCATTCTCCTACAAACTTCCAGCAGATGATATTTTGAGAGGATGTCAAGATGCTGAAGATGTTGGTAACATGTCACATAGCAGCATTATTGCTACCACACTTCTAGGTAGCATTGTCACATTCATCCCTTTGAGTAGGTATGAAATAATTTGGAGATTTGTGTATTATCATTATGTGTGGAATACTGAGATATTGATGAATGGCTGATGGTTATAGCTCCATGTGCGAGTTAACGAAAGCTAAAATATGTAGAATTCCAAGAGATAAAGTGATAAAGTGATAAACATATTTGGTAAATAACGAAATCTGATGGTGTTCAGAAAACATATGCTCAAATGAGCATTCTATCCTGCAAGTTTGAAAGAAAAGTACACGACTTTCTTGATTGGTCTGCTCCAACGAGCTACAATCTTGGAGGAACAGGCGGATATAAAAGTACAAACCACCAAACTACTACATAAGGTTAATGGCTATTCCTCTTATGAGGACGACCCTTTATAGTGGCTATATATGCATTAGTTAGTCCTTGGCGTAGTTAAACTACTGCAATAAATGGGGGTAGGAAGTAGAAGGAAAGCAGGGGTGACAAAGGAAATATGATTATTTCTTTTCATGAATGCTTTGTTGAATGAGTACTATGTGATATTCAAAACTGATGAGTATTAGTATTACAACAACATTCAAACCTTAGTCCCAAAAGATATTGGGGTCGGCTAACATGAATCGATACATGATATCACCACCAAAAGGAAAAGAAAGAAAATAAAGATAAAAAAATAAGCTAATATAAAAAGATAATATAAAACGAGATGAATATACCTAAAAATGATAAAATAAAAAGGACAAAAATAATGTATATATATAAGGATCAAAGAATAAAAAACCAAGAAGAAATTAGTATTACTGAAAGAAATTATTCATCCATTGGGCTTCACTTCATTCGCAGGGCAGAATATGAAGTGTTAGAAGCATTAGAGAAACGGCTGGTTATTCATCCATTGACTGCTCCTATACTTGGAAATGACCATAGTGAGTTTCGCAGTCGTGAAAGCTCGGTATGTGCTATAATTATTTTGCTATCATTAATAATTAATTAAAGTTCTTTTTGGATAATGTGGGTAATGTTAACTTGAATGTAAAGTAAAATTGACTCTGTATTCATAAGCAGCAGAGGGGAGGAATGAGGGTATTGGATGGGGATATGCTGGGTCAGTTTTTGGATCTCACGAGTATGCAACAAGAGGCTGTCTTAGCGTTACCACTTGGCTCACATAATACTATAATTACGTTAACTTCAAAACCCCCTCCTGCACCTATTATTGCGGCTCAGGCTGTACGTCTTCTTGAGCGCGTTCATTATGCACTGAGTTGATGTTCTAGCTAGAAGATGGAATGAATTTTTCGTGTAAGAATTTAATGTTGATTAATTAATATTGTAACATTTGATGGACACCAGGAATCCTGTGATCTTATTTATTATCTGTTGTTTTCCTGGCAGTGACTTGTTGGGCTTTCCAGTGCCTAGTTCAGTAGTTTGTAAATTATTCACTCTCTGAATGGTTCGATCAGATATATACTGTAGTGTTCACTTTGATTTTATTGTAGTGATACTCAAAACTTTATAAGTTAATTAAAAGTTAAACTACGAAGTGTCACCATCTTCTTGTAATAAAACACATGCCACCGCCACTAACTAGGTGTGGCCCGGGACTGGTTTGACCGGTCTGGAGCCTGGACTAGCCTGGCCTTGTTTAGAGTACTGACCCGGCCCTGTTTAGTACCGGCCCGCCGACCGGGACCGGGACCAATATAGTGGGCCCGGACCGTGGGGTGTTTTGGGGCAAGTCACGGGCTTAAGCCCTTTTGGAATCGGCCTGGCCGGTCCGGGCCGTTTTTTTTGGCTTGGCTATTTGACTAGGTAGGTGTAGATTGTTTTTTTTTTTGGGGGGGGGGGAGTAGGAATTAATTTGAAAAGCAATTAAATTAATATATATATATATATATATATATATATATATATATATATATATATATATATATATAGGAAATCTTTCCGGTAAGGTATACCTTACCGGAGCCGCCGTGAGGCCTCCACGTTTTGAGAGCCTTCCCGGTGGAATTTTTCGATGAAATTTTTTGAGCATGTTCTTCATCAAGTCTAGTACATCCATACCAAATTTCGGCAAAAAATTCAATCGGGAAGGCAGTCAAACGATTTTTGGAAGATAACTGCACTTTTTATATACATATAAAACGCAGTTATCTTCCAAAAATCGTTTGGCTGCCTTCCCGATTGATTTTTTTGCTGAAATTTGGTATGGATGTACTAGACTTGATGAAAAACATGCTCAAAAAATTTCGTCGAAAAATTCCACCGGGAAGGCCCTCAAAACGTGGAGGCCGCACGGAGGCTCCGGT
Source organism: Cuscuta epithymum (assembly GCA_945859915.1). Lineage (NCBI taxonomy): Eukaryota > Viridiplantae > Streptophyta > Magnoliopsida > Solanales > Convolvulaceae > Cuscuta > Cuscuta epithymum. Next base: position 6,586,013 of record CAMAPF010000984.1, on the reverse strand, counting down.
AAGGTATACCTTACCGGAAGTGTTCCCTATATATATATATATATATATATATATATATATATATATATATATATATATATATATATATATATATATATATATATATATATATAGCACCCGATCTGGTCCCGGAACCTACCCGGGCCGGTACCGGGCCTACACTGCCCAAGCCCAGTCCCGCCCAAGCCCGACACGGGCCCGGTCCACCCCTACCACTAACTTGGTAGTTGTCACCAATGACCACGGTCTAAGCATGGATACTGTCCTGTGTTCTGGTCTTGGATCAACCGACCCCCCAAAAAAATGAGTTTTGCTAGGTGTACACATTTTGTGTACACAAAATGTGTACACCATGTCTGTCTTTCACAAAAAATGTGTCTGTCACAGGCAACTCAAAAACAATTGTCTGTGACAGACAAATTTTCTGCGAAGGACAGACATGTGTATGCATTTTGTGTATATAAAATGTGTACACCAAGCATTTAAAAAAAAAAAATAGTACCCAAAACCAGGACCTCTACTTGGTTTTGGGCCTCCAGCTTCGTTTTTTTTTTTGTTTTCAAGTTTTTGTGAAAAAAAAGTTATACTATGTACATTATTAGTATAAGTATGATATATGTATGCATTATATTGACATAAGGTATTTATTAGATCAGTCAAATACTACCTACGTCCTACTAAAATTGGGACATGAGGGGGTGACACAGTTATCAAGAAAAATGAGTTTTTGTGATTGATATTGAATTGATAAATAAGAATAAAATAAAAATGATTTAGAGCTACACAAATTTTACCAAATTTGGTATGTAGCAATCTTAGTGAGATTTCTTGAAAAGAAAAAATGAGACAATCTTAGCGGGATAAATGAAGTATCATTTAAGCAATGAATGCTCAGTACCTACCATAACGATTATCTTGTATGCGAATAGGGATGTAAAAAAAAAACTGACCCGCAATGACCCGCCCTGGCCCGAGACATTTGCGGGCGGGTCCGCCCCGCCTATACAATGGGGCGGGTCCGGGTATTAGTATTGACCCGTGCCGCCCTGACCCGACCCGCTCAATATATAAGTATACATACTTTTTCTTAAATTATACTACAAATATACTTCAACATACATATGTGTGTATACAATAAATCATTTTTTTGATCTTAAAATATATTAATATATATATTAATACACACACACACACAAATATTCCGGTCAGGAATTTCTTGACCGGAGCCCCGTCCGGCCTCCTCCATTTGGGGACCTTCCCGGTGGTATTTTTTGCTGAAATTTTTTATGTATGTTCCTCATCAAGTCTAGTTCATTTGACGACTTACCCGATTGAATTTTTTTGCTGAAATTTGGTATGGATGAACTAGACTTGATGAGGAACATACACAAAAAATTTGAGCAAAAAATACCACCGGGAAGACCCCCAAATGGAGGAGGCCGGATGGGGCTCCGGTCAGGAATTTCCTGACCAAAATAGCTCTCTCTCTCTCTCTCTCTCTCTCTCTCTCTCTCTCTCTCTATATATATATATATATATATATATATATATATGGAAAAACTTCTGGTAAGGTATACCTTACTGGAGCCGCCGTGCGGCCTCCACGTTTTGAGGGCTTTCCCGGTGGAATTTTTCGATGAAATGTTTTTAGCATGTTCTTCATCAAGTCTAGTACATCCATACCAAATTTTAGCAAAAACTTCAATCGGGAAGGCAGTCAAGCGATTTTTGGACGATAACTGTGTTTTATATGTATATAAAGGGTGCAGTTATCTTCCAAAAATCATTTGACTGTCTTCCCGATTAAATTTTTTGCTAAATTTTGGTATGGATGTACTAGACTTAATGAAGAACATGCTAAAAAAATTCATCGAAAAATTACACCGGGAAGACCCTCAAAACGTGGAGGCCGCACGGCGGCTCCGGTAAGGTATACCTTACCGGAAGAGTTCCCTATATGTATGTGTATATATATATGTATATATATTAGAATTTTAATAGCACTCTAATATACTAGTATGTGTGTGTGTGTGTGTGTCTATATATACATATACATATACATATATATATATATATATATATATATATATAAGAATGAGATGAATGACAGATTATCAATGTCTTCTTTATATATACTCCCTCCGTCCCGAAAACAACTTCCCACTTTCCTTAAATGGATGTCCCAAAATTAACTTCACACTTCAATACTTTCCTTATTTGGCAAATTATCTACATAAAAAAAGTGATAAACAGTGTCAAACAGTGTTTAAACAGTGTCAAACAGTGTTTAAACAGTGCCAAACAGTGTTCAAACAATGCAAAACAGTGCATTCCACAGTAAAGTCAAATTTATTTCCTAAAAGTGTGTGGAAGTCCAACCGGGAAGTTGTTTTCGGGACGGAGGGAGTAGCATTTTAATACATATATTCAATTATTAATATAATTAAATAGATTAACTATTCAAGTCTTAGTATTTTTTCCCTAATTTTTGAATTTTTTAGCGTATCATGAATTTGATTTAATATATTAATTTTTAATTATTATTTAGAGATAAACTTTATGTAGATTCAATGGGTAACAACTTTCCACAAATAAAAAATACATACTAGCAAATTAGGTTACGACGGGGCGGGGCGGGTCATGGGTCAACAAGTTTGGACCCGTGCAGGTCACGGGGTGGGTCCTGGTCTTGCAGTACCCGCCTTGCCCCGACCCATTGCCATGCCTATATGCGAATTTGAATATTGAAATGAAAAAAGAATAGCAACCAAGGTAGTAATGGGGATTTTTTGAAATGCGTTTTAATAACAAAATGCATATGTACTTCCTAATTTGCTATTAATGCATATGCATATATGCCTATATGTACTTCCTAATAACGAATTTTTTAAAGGAAAAACTGTATATTAATATCATTAGGATTTAGATAATTATATCAAATTCAAAGAGACCAACACGGACAACAACTATTTGTAATTAAGAGTTGGGATAAGGGTCAGATAAGGCCTCGAACTTGAAAAAAAAATGTCAAATAAGGCCATATTTATGATGCTCTGTCCGGCCGACGCCATTTGGGGCGGTTCCCGGTGGAATTTTTTGATGAATTTTTTTGAGAATCTTATTCATCAAGTCTAGTTTACTCATATCAAATTTGAACTAAAACTTCAACCGGGAAGGCATTCAAATGAATTCTTGAAGATAACTGTGCAGTTAAAAGCGCAGTTATCTTCAAGAATTCATTTAAATGCCTTCCCGATTGAATTGTTAGTTCAAATTTGATATGAGTAAACTAGACTTAATGAATAAGATTCTCAAAAAATTTCATCAAAAAATTCCACTGGGAACCTCCCCAAATGGCGTCAACCGGACATAGCATCCTAAATATGGCCTTATTTGACATTTTTTTCCAAATTCGAGGCCCTATCTGACCCTTATCCCTTAAGAGTTCATTACCTTTATAGGAGTAAAAAGTTTACAATTTGCCAAAATAGGAGTATTCACGTAAACTATGTTTGATAGGAGTCTTTTAAGGTCAAGTTGACAAAAATAACCTTCTTTTAAGGTCAAGTTGACAAAAATCACATACGCGAGTTGAAATTGAACGGGTAACATTGAAGAGCCCAAAAAGGAGGAGGAGGGGGGATGGGGAGGGGGAGGGGGAGGAGGAGCCTCATTTGCAGACAGGGTGTGTTGGAGTCAACGGCGGCAGATATGGCTAGGTATAAAATCCACGATGGCGTGTGGAGAAGAAGTTGATCAGTTGTATTCGCATGAAATTGAAGAAGAAGTCGACGGATCTAATTTACAGGGGAGAAGAAACTGATCGATGGAGAAAGGGAGGTGATGATGCGCAAAAAGGAAGGAGAAAATTGCGAGCAGGAGAGTGGATCAATCATCGGTTAAACAAAATAGCGGCAAGAATGGAATAGAAAAGTCTGTATGTTTTGAATAGGAGTAATATGGTCCTATTTGAAAAAAAACATACATACTCCTATTTTAGAATTTCTCTCATGTTTTACTCTTGTATGAGGCAATTTCTCTGTAATTAATTATCACTATCAATCATACGACTAGACATAGAAATGATCGACCCTGAAAGAGCAATACGAATCGCTAGCCACCAAATGAGTGTGCCACAAAAAATCACTAGCCATATAGATCTTTCCAACGACATAATAGCTAGCAGAATTGTCAATTATTATTGTAGACTTAAAGGTAAAGACTTCAACAAAAAATAGAGCAACGTAAACAAAAGAACATGAAAATAAGATCATAAAATATAAAATAACTGATAAAAGTTCCAAACTCCTTCCTGCCACTTTTCTTGAACATCATCTTACAAACCATGACACCTCGATCGCTCCAAGGCAACGGTTCAGGAGGAGAGCAGACCGTCGATTTGTGTTCTCCCTTGTTTAACCCTTCACCTCTCCTTGTATGCTCATTGCCCGTGCCGCCTTCTAATATGGTCGCTCCGTCAATCGTACCCAGCTTCTCCCATGTTACATCACCCTCCATGCCTTGCCTCTTGAGCGCCGAAACACGTGGTCAACCTTCTGCTCACTCGCTGAAGAAGCAAAGCCCAAATCAGCGTCGATCACTTTGTGACTTTGTGTGTGTCCTCCTAAAGCTACAATAGTGATCGACAAGTTCCTAGAGCACACCTGAGTAACCTCCGAGTGTCCAAAGCAAAGCCAAATTCTAAGTCGTTATACGAAACAAACCTCATCCAAGATAAAACCAAATCCAAATATGAAATCAAAATAAAAAAAAAGCAAAAGCCGCACAAAGATTGGCGGAAAACAAACCCTACATTAGAGAGGGAATGACCTCAGCTTAGGGTTTTGGTCTCTCACTTAGCAAAAGTTCGCTAGAGCCGTCATTGAGTTAATCATACAATGCAACGGTAAATGCTACAAGTATCATTGAGTATATGATACTCCCTCCGTCTCTTAAAACTTTGACATTTTTCCTTTTTGGGACATCCCAAAAAACTTTGACACTTTTCCTTTTAATCAATTATTTTGTGATTTCTGTTATTTCTCTCTCCTCTGTACAAACCTCAACCACACAGTTTTTACTTTATTATTTTCCGTGCCGGTCAACTTTGACAAAGTTTTAAGAGACGGAGGTAGTATATATCACCGTTCCATATTAGCCGATCGAAATCTCCGCACTTAACATAGAGTTGATTTTAGAATCTCCCACATCCTTGATGCATTAGTGTATTAGAAAAAGTAAATTATTATTCCCTCCATTCCATTTAGATGTCTTACTTTCTTTTTTAGATTGTCATAAAATAAGTGTTATATTTCTTTTTTAGAAAGAAATATATGATACACTTTTTGAAGAATATGATTCTCAATCACAATTTTTACTTTTCTTATCACTTTATTAACAATTGTGCCAAATTAAAATGAACAAATGTAGCATGTTTAAATGAATTACTTATTTTTAGTAACAAACAACTTGCACTTCACCTCTTTAGTGGTAGAGAAATGAAAATCAACATAAGTCTTTATTTATATAAATTATACAACACTTAAGTGTCATTTGGTCACCAGTGACAAGTCACTGTCATTGGGTGACTGGGAGTCATTTATTTAGTATTATACTATTATTGATGTCAAAATCCATATATTTTCAATATACTCTATTAAATAGAAGTACTTATGTTCAATTGGTTGCTCAAACCATTTCAACAAGTCATAGTGCTTCTAATAGAGTATAATAACATGTACTGCTATCAAATATGCGTTATCTTCTCAATTGCATCAACTACAATGGGTAAATCATCATATTCATAAACACAACGCAAATTACAGTCCTAAAATGATAAGGCGGAACTACTGCTTTGAGTTCTTATAGATGCTTCTCCAACCCAAGTTTCTCAATCACTGCAGCCTTTTCTTCTTCTGGTAGTGCATTGAATCTGAAGACAGATTTATCTCCTATATCATCCTGCACCCCCAAGAAATGAATGACCTCATGAAATCTATTGTGGTGTGGAGAACACAATGTAGTCGCACATTCTAATTTTACGGAGTGTAAATTTAACAAAGGGAAAATGGAAACTAATAATCCAACCTTTTAGCAGTCTTCTTACAATAGTCCCACCTTTTCGTTATTCAAGAATAATCCAACCTTTGCACCCCATCTTCATTCGTTGGTCCCTGCCCGGTTAATGACCTGCTATTTCAAGTTATTTTCTTATCTTTGCAAAACATTATCTTTGTCAAAGGTGGGATTTATGGTATAATGGTTTTCAAAGAAAAGAAAATAACTTGGAATAGCATGTCATCAACCGGTCAGAGACGAGTGAGTGAAGATGAGGTGCAAAGGTTGGATTATTCATGGATAATGAAAAGGTGGGACTATTGTAAGAAGACCGCTAAAAGGTTGGATTATTAGTTTCCATTTTCCCTTTAACAAATAGGTGAAACAGTTAAAAATAATCCTACCTTTATTGGTTGCGTAAACTTTCTTCCTGCAAACACTAGAAAAAGTGTCATCCAAACACTCATTAAGGGGACTTTTACTCCATCATCCATCAACCCAGTCTGCATGTACACATGCACTGAAGACATGAAGTGTTTCAGGGGAAATTAAAGCTTTCAATTCATATCCAATTATTAACTTTTGTTACCCAAAAGTTTATATGTGATTGGCTCCTCTCTCTTACTTTTTTTCCTCTTGCTACCCTTGTGACATTTCTGCCACATATCACTTCAAATGGTGAGGGGGAGACTTGGCATAATTGTTATGGTGCTGTTGTGTGACTGAGAGATCACTTATCTCAAGTTGTTGAATTTGGATAGAAAAAAAAAAGCAGTGGAAGAAATAAAATAAAAATCTGCCTGAAAAACCGACAAGAGTAAAAGCTAATATTATAAACGAAATTAAACGATTAAAACTTTTATGAAGGAATTCGAGAATCGTGAGGATGTCAAATTGTCTCAGAAAAGCTTTCCGAGCTCTACCATTATCCACATTCACGCGATCGTATCGTTTGCTTATTACATGTCAGATTTTGGAACCGAACCGTTAAACTCCGGTTTGGTTCTTGCAAATGAGTTGTAAATTGTTAATGGTTCGGTTCCCAGTTTCTACAAGAAATGTGTCTAAGGAACCGTTATTAATAAAAAATGGAAGTATAACTAGTAATAATAATAGTAATGATAACATTGACAACAACAATAATAATAGTAACAATAATATAATGATGACATTTAGCGACATAGCAATATAAAGTTAACTACTGAAAACCGAAGTTATAATATATTGTTTCTGATGATGAATACATGAAACTCATTTTTACAAATTAAATCATGTTCCACACATAGTTTTGTAATTATAAAGTAACTCAAATAAATACGTATTGGTTCCATACTTCCATATATTTTTACTTTACAATATTCAATATGATTGTAATTATGAGACCTATTTTAAATAGTGCTCCTAGGATTTGAAATGTAATAATGTTTATATTTGTACATGAGTATTCAATGTGGTTTTTAAGCTTGGTGGTACTTGAACCAAAAAACAACCCTTTATGGATATCAAATAACAAAGATGTTTCTATATTATTTACAAATGAAGAAAAAAACACTCATTCTATCAAGTGTTTACAAAATTAAGTTTGGACTTGATATTTGAAGTGACTAAAGATTCAAAAATTATTGGTGTAAAAAAAACTTCAAAAAGTATTTATATCTTGTGTTTTGAATTTTCGAGATTTTTATGTAGTAGAAAGTAAATTGTGCTTATCTTTTTCATCATCATCATCATTACCCAGTGTCGCAAAGGCTCTCACCTACGGTGGGGTAAGGGGGAGTCGGATGTACGCAACCATACCCCTGTACCAAAGCACAGAGAGACTGTTTCCGGATGACTCATAGTAAAAATCACGTCAAAATTGCATGGATTGATTGTTGCTTCATAACAAAGAAGCACAAAGTTTAGTGAGTCAATTTGCTTGATTTCATCATATTCTCAAGTAAAAAAAATAGTGAGCCTTTGGCTCCATTACAAACGATGGAAAATGAGTGCTTTTTTATAGGGAAAATAGTGGTTTGGGCCGTTTTCAGATAGGGGCACACGTTTTATTTTTTAACAAAGTGGGACATGTGAGCCATCCATTTTTTAACAAAGTGGGACATCCACCCGCCCACTTGCCCGCCCACCACCCACCCACCCATCCTTTCATTCATCTATCTTTGGCTCGCGAGCTCACAAGGAATTGAGCTCAAGCTCGGCTCGCTTAACGAGCTGACTTGAATTCGGCTCAAGTTTAACCAAACTCGAGTCGAGTTTTGACCGAGCGGCTCACAAGTAACTCAAGAGCGGCTTGGCATGTTTGCACCCCTAGTCTCTAGGAAGGCTTTATGGCTACCCAAGTTACAGAAAAGTCTATGAAATATAACTTATTTAATGATATATTGTACTAATAACTCCCATTTGTTAAATGATATCTCGATTGAGACAATGCTAGGTTCATGTTAATTAAATATAACTTATTTAATGATATATTGTGCTAATAATTCCCATGTTGTCAATCGTTGTTTATTGACTTCCAAATAAGATTAGTTTTGACAAGTGACACTTCACTTGTGCATGGTCATGTTAATTAACCTTACTTATCAAAGGATCCAACAGATATCTTTGTCTCGCTATACGGGAGTGACAAGAATCTTGACCATTCACATACCTCCACATGATTCATAATATGCTTAATCACCACTATTATAATTACTCGCTTAAAGGTAACGTCTAATGAAGTCGAAACATATTACTTCCCACATTGATAACCATGATGTCTCAGGTATAAGAATATAATACGTATCATTATTGAGGCCTATACTGATGACATGCATTTAAGCATTTAACCCTTGCAATGTCTTGGTCAATTCAACAGACTTCTTCACTAACAAGAATCTATGTGATTAGCAGATTAGCTAGATATCTCTATATCTATGACTACTGGAATATAGTCATAAGCTAATCCACATACTAGTTTATTAATTATTAATGTTCCTTAGTAATAATATTAAATTAGGGACTAGTTAGAATATTATGCTTAATAATGTGTAGCATCCCAATATTCCACAACTAGGTTATGTACCTAATTAGCTACTATGCATATTATTCAGGGACTAAAAGTTAATAAAGAAAACTCATAATAGTAGTTACCATACAAAGAGTTTGTAACATTATTAATTAATGAGCAGTAAATATCCAAAAAGAAATCATAAAACTACTATTGTCCTATGGCATATCTCCAGCACAAGTCATGGGAGCGACCTCTTGTCAAAATTCAAAATGACAAACGAATACTTGCTCCTTATACACCCTTGTGACGGGACCCTTCCTTGGACTACCAATGTGCATTGGGTTATTCTTTTCTATCACTCCAAACGTGATAGATTCTCACGAAATTTAACAGAGATCGGCAGTAGATTTGACGAGATCGTAGGATTACAGTAGCGAAATAGAAGGAAAGAGAGAGATGCCTCTCGAGCCAGCCCAAACCAAACTAATTTTCTGCCTACCCCTTTTCCCTTACCTGCCCATTATCTATCATACTCTCTTAATGGACCAGCCCACTGCTATTTAGTAATAGGGCCTAAACCCCTTTCATTGTACAATATTAAAAGACTAATATTATTCTTATTACTAGTACTATCTAGGTCCCTATCAAAATGGTAGAGATCTACATGAAACATGAACGGTACCAATACAAGTTCTAAAAACAGTCTTATAAAGTAGCTTAATGCTCTAAATGTTGTTCTGTATTTTAATATTTGTGCGTTATGGGATGACTTAACATGAAGAAAGCACAAGAGGGAACATAGCCAACCCCGACTTAAATTTTCATTTATAAAAAGGATTTATAAATATATGCATGTGCAGTTGCTAAGTAGTACCAGGTGTCCTAGAAGGACCAATGGGATGATGAATGTGAGAATTCCAGCTTCCAGCTTTCCATAGCATAGCCCTGTTTGAATGAAGGTTAATTAAGAGTCAGGCCTTGTTTGGTAACAACTATTGGCTTATTATGCTTCTCAGTAAAATATTGGCTTATTGACTTACTTGGCTGAAAATTTTACTAAACACTCTCCTCTCAGAAAATTCAGAAGGTTTAGTTATTTCAGCCAAATTCTTACCAAACAGACCCTAAGTTAAGGCCCTATTAGTCTAGTAAAACCCAAACACCACAATTTTTGGCAAAGTGCAACTAAGCTTATAAGGAAATACAGTGTATATCTGAAGCAGTGGTTATGGATTTATAGTTAACTTATCATACCTTCCTTGAAGAGAAGCCCGGTTAGTGCAGCAAAGAGAGGGCCCACAAACCAGACAGTTGTTGGATTTTCAATAATATACTGTACTAAACTGCAGTGGGCAGGTTGCGCAAGCAGATAATATGTGGCCAATGATCCAAAAACACCTAACATCCAAAATGCTTGGAGTATGCTTTTGATAAGAGTTACATAGATGTGAATTAAATAGAGAGAAAGACCCAATCCACTTGCTCCAAGCACGTAAAGGACATCGAGGTTTGTCTCAATAAAATCCCTTATTAAGGAATTGTCCGGAAGCAAAACTGCCGAGGATGCAAGAACAAATGATACAGCAGCCATCACCAATCCTAATCTATATAGGATAACCTGGAGAGTTAATCATCATTAACATCAGAACAACATAGAAGAGCATAGAACATAATCCATATATATTTTTAAATATAAAAAAGCACAAATTAGGTAGTGGTTTAATGAGCAATGAACCAAAGTTTTCTCCCGTATTATGTAAACTAAACTCTTACATTATAATTTTATTACTTTTATCCAACACAGCTTATGACTCTGTTTAATTAAAATGACAAAGTACTACAAAAGCCTCGTTATGATGCTACCAGATCTATGTTAAAGATTTCAATTTGATTGGCCAACTCATTAACTTACTGCTCAGGAACAATTCAAGCCATGAGCTCAAAGAGTTGGATAACTCATCAAATGCATCCAATACTCATAAAGTTAATTAAGAATGGAAAAGGATAAGAGCAGCCGTAATACCTCCCGGACGTCGGAGTCTTCGACCGCCCACGAACCATAAATGCCTTGATAAACTACTTTTGAATCGGAATGAGACGATGAACTTTCTCCGACGGCCTGACATTTTGTATTTCTATTCGCTATGGACAGAGTAGCAGAAGTGGTCGAAGCAGGGCAAATAGATAACCCATCGAAAAGAGCACGCTTTGCGGTTAAAGAGGAAAGCAAAACAAGCCTCCTTCTCTCTTTTACCGGTCTCCCACTAAAAGGTGAGAGGCATGGAGAATGATTGTCGAAGGCGAAGGTTGAGATTGACGGCGAAAGGAACGCCGTCGCCGTAGTATTCATACTCCAGCCAAGCCTTGCTGGTTTTCGCACAAAATTGTGTCTCGTTTAGTTGGAAACGGCTTCAGACGCTCCTGTCCTTTCTTTCTTTTATGAATTTGCATTATTTATTTTACAATTTAAATATTGAGAAATCATCATGTCAGGCCGGCCTGACGGGCTGCCCCGTCCGGCCGAGCCCGTTTGGGCACCTTCCCGGTGGAATTTTTTGATGAAATTTTTTGAGCATGTTCCTCATCAAGTCTAGTTTGTCCATACCAAATTTCAGCTCAAAATTCGATCGGGAAGGTCGTCAAATGATTTTTGCAAGTTAACTGGTCCGGAAAATACATATTCCGGACCAGTTAACTTGCAAAAATCATTTGACAACCTTCCCGATTGAATTTTGAGCTGAAATTTGGTATGGACAAACTAGACTTGATGAGGAACATGCTCAAAAAATTTCATCAAAAAATTCCACCGGGAAGGTGCCCAAACGGGCTCGGCCGGACGGGGCAGCCCGTCAGGCCGGCCTGATGAGAAGAGCTCTCTTAGATAACATATACTATTATAGAGTACTCTTCTCTTCAGGCCGGCCTGACGGGAACCTCCGTCCGGCCGAGCCCGTTTGGGCACCTTCCCGGTGGAATTTTTTGATGAATTTTTTTGAGCATGTTCCTCATCAAGTCTAGTTTGTCCATACCAAATTTCAGCTTAACATGCGATCGGGAAGGCATTCAAATCATTGTTTGAAGTTGACTGCGTCAAAATATACATATAAAACTGCAGTCAACTTCAAAAAATAATTTGAATGCCTTCCCGATCGAATTTTGAGCTGAAATTTGGTATGGACAAACTAGACGTAATGAGGAACATGCTCAAAAATTTTCATTAAAAAATTATACTGGGAAGGTGCGCAAACGGGCTCGACCGGACGGAGCAGCCCGTCAGGCCGGCCTGACATGAACTTTCCTCTACTATTATATCCTTTAATTATATATGAAATGACATATATACATATCCCTTAATCGTTGACAATAAAATTCGAGGCATATGTCTATTTTCAAACATATAGTTCAATTATCATGTAATCAATAACCCATTTTATGTTAGAATTTAATTTAACAACGCAAATATGTTTCGTTTTTTGCCAACCATACACATTTCAAATTCCTTTGAAGTAAAAATATGTTTATTAATATTTAAAGAGAGCTCTTCTCATCAGGCCGGCCTGACGGGCTGCCCCGTCCGGCCGAGCCCGTTTGGGCACCTTCCCGGTGGAATTTTTTGATGAAATTTTTTGAGCATGTTCCTCATCAAGTCTAGTTTGTCCATACCAAATTTCAGCTCCAAATTCAATCGGGAAGGTTGTCAAATGATTTTTGCAAGTTAACTGGTCCGGAATATGTATTTTCCGGACCAGTTAACGTGCAAAAATCATTTGACGACCTTCCCGATCGAATTTTGAGCTGAAATTTGGTATGGACAAACTAGACTTGATGAGGAACATGCTCAAAAAATTTCATCAAAAAATTCCACCGGGAAGGTGCCCAAACGGGCTCGGCCGGACGGGGCAGCCCGTCAGGCCGGCCTGACATGATGATTTCTCTGTTAGAGAGCTCTTCTCATCTAAATTTTTTGATAAAGTATATAGCTTAAGAGTATATGTAATATGTGTTCGCAATTTATAAATTGTGTGTTTAGTTGTTTTAAATGTATATTTACTACTCTCACAAGTTTAATAAGAGTATATTTGTTAGCTCTTTTGAAAGTGAAATTGTTGTTCCTGTCTTGTACTCTTGACTGCTTGCCTATTATATTATTCATATCTTCGACATTACATAAAAGTTCAAAACTTCTTTGATAAAATTGAAAATATAATATAATTCATTTTTCAATTTAATTAATAAATATCTATTGAGGTGTTATATCAAATAAAGTGAGAACATGATGACATTAGTAGAGAAAGACAAAGCATTATGCAGTAGTGAATTTTCAAAATCTAAAATTCTAAATAGAAGTTCACATACTTTCTTACAAAAGGAGTACAATAGGAATGTCACATGATAAAAATGAAATATCCCATGAGGTCATTACTAGTTTTTTCGCAGCCATTTTTTCTAAAATAAATGGACATGTATTTTAGATGTTAGCACCTTGCCAAAATGTCTATTTAGGAGTATTTATTTCATTGTTAGAGGTTGACAACTTGTATTCACTAGCTTTAGCCCTTCTACTCCTTCTGTACTCTCAGCTTTGAATAGAGTTTTGGCGCTTGCCTCGGTAGAGTGTGCTGTAATCGGTCTAAGTTCTTAATAGAACTTGGTTCACTTGCCTCTTCTACTCTTTCTTGCTAATACTTGTACCACATAACAGTTAACATATCCACTAAAATATTCAACCCATCGATATCTATGAAAGTTTAAGAGAAAGTGATGGGTCCTTGGAGCGAGCGAAATAAACTTCAACAATGATAAGTATAATTGATGGAGAATAAATCCACCTACAAGAGCTATCTAGTGACGGATTTATTAACAATCTTTTTGCAGTGTAAATGCAGTGTTGTTACTTTAGTGAACGATCCCTTTAGAGGTTATCCACAAGGAGTATCTATAGGGCTAGTTTAGAGCAATTGGGGGCGTTAGGAATTGATTATGCTTTTGCTTCATTTTAAAAATACAAGCACAATCAGAATAAGTTTTAGAAATTGTTCAAAATAGGACCTTCATGTTTTTATTCTCTCAATATGTGAAGTTTCTGCCAAGTTTGAAAGAAACTTGACATAAATAGTCATGTTTAAAGTCTAATAATGCGAAACTTCACATAAATTACTCTTATTTAGGGAATAAAAATATGATAGTCCTATTTGAGAATTTCAAAACTTTTTTTTACTCCTATTTAGAGAATTTCCCGATAAGTTTTTTAGAAACTGGTCTTCCCCGTCTTATGAAAAATTGCTTATAGGAGCAATTTGGTGCACCCAAAACAAAAGCATTTCTGCACTTTCACCTAAACATTTCCATATCTGTTAAAGGAATAGAAGCAATTTTAAGAAGTAGATCTGAACACCCTCTTACTACGGGGTGTTTACTTCGCTACTAAAATCACAAATATGTTAGCAAGACAGGTGAACTAACGCGCAAGTTGCTCAACAAGCTGATTACTAACCGAAAGAGGTGCTTAAAGTGTTGTTTACTAAGCATATCGTCCCCCCATGTATTAATTAAGTAGCGCTTTAAATTAAGCTTTTTCAGTTTTTGAATTTACCCTTCCAATTAGCCTTTGCCCTTACCCTATTGGTTACCCGCTACCTACCCCCGCCCCCTACCCCTACCCTACCTTACCCCGACTCCACCCCCGACCCCACCCCCTACCCATTCACCCCCACCCCTTACCCATCCTACCTTACCCCTTACTCGTACCCTGCATTACCCCCACCCCACTCGTACCTTACCCCACTTGTACCCCTACCTTACCCCACCCCCACCCACCCCACTCTGACCCCACCCCTATACTCCTACCACCTTCCCTTACCCATGTACCCCATCCTACCCCTAGCCCTTACCATCCTACCCCTGACCATAACCCCCTTACCCCTACCCCTTTACCCCATACCACCTGCCCCTACCTCGACCCCACCCCGGACCACGACCCCACTCGTACTAGTAGGGTAGGGGTTAGTGGAATGTGTATGGGTATGAGGTGACCCTCACATATTATATTACATATTTGTGTTTATGAATGTTAAACGGTGTTTTAAATCCTTGGAAGTAAACATGAGTTTACAACATCCTTGGACATTTTAAGTACCATTTAGTAATCCGTGAAGTAAACATATCCTAAGACTTGATTGTTAAGCAATAATAAGTCCATTTATTATAGGATTTCTTGTAATGTTCTTATCATAACTTCCGTCTGAGTGTGGTTCCAGTGAGAACGATGCTTAACATGAGAACACTCACATTTAAATCAATGTGGTGCACAATGGAGCTATTTTGTTGCACATTTTCAATTTGCTCGAATTAAATCTATACTAAATAAACACGGTGACATTTTGGTAAATAATGTGAAAATGTGAAAATGTGCAATACACAAGCTTCATTGACATACCTTATTATGGATTCGGATTCCCATTTTCAAGCTTTTGTGCCTTGTTTTTTTTTCTCCTGATTCATTTGGGTTGGCCTATATCATCACTTGGGTGTAACCGGCAACCATCTCATTGTGGATTTGGACTATGAGTCAGGCCCATAGTGCCATCAATAATGATAACTCTAAATTGACAAATTTGACCTTTATAAAATATGATGGAAATTGATACATACGGAGCTAGGGGTGGGTTCGGTTCTTTTGGTTCGGTTTTGACCTAAAACCAAATACGGAACCAAAGTAAAACTTCGGTTCGGTTTCGGTTCGATTTTACACTCCAAAACTTGAAATCACGATTTGATTGGTTCAGTTTGTTTCGGTTCGTTTTCGGTTTTTTCGGTTTTTTCCTAAAAATTTGTCATTTGATTTAAAAGTTGGTGGGATCAAACGTATTACATAAAAATGCAAGCATACTTGAACAAATAAAGAAAAATAATAAACAAATATGTCTTGAATTATATAAGTATGCAGGATAGATAAAAGTGTGTATCTATTCTTAATTTACATTGTTTGTGACGAGTTTGAAAAAAAGTTTATGGATACATACGTCCTATGTGATATACCTGAGATGAATATTTATTTGTTTTATCAATACAAAAAATTTAAGTTACATAAAAATAAAGGTTAATTACTACTTATAACCAGTAAAATCATATAATCATGCAACAAATTGCAATATACATACATAAAAGACATAATAGATCAATATAGCTACATTATGGGCAATAAATGTGTAAATGCATTTATAAACTAAACTAAAGTAAACATAGCACAAACATTATTTCTCTATCATAAGAAATTCAAAGATCATTGATGATATTAAGATTAATGCTTATATTTAACAAATAAAATTTCATATTTTATTTTTGTTCGGTTTAGTTCGGTTTTGAAGGGTAAAAACCAAAACCGAACCAAACTACTACGGTTCGGTTCGATTTTTTACATTCGGTTTCGGTTTTTAGCGGTTCATTTTTATTTGGTCGCGGTTCAGTTTAATTTGATTCGGTTTTCGGTTTCGGTTTTCGGTTTTTCGGACCCAGCCCTATATGGAGCAGCATTAGCACCGCACCTCAGGAAGGAGCTTCACAAACCACCCAATAACAATTCTAATTTCTTTTAAAATTCCTCTCCAATCCATTAGTTTGCTGCATATCAATTTTACATTTAATCTAATAACAAGCTGCCATGTGAAAAATAAGTCATTTTTTTATAAAATGTTACAGTATAACTTTTTCATTTTTTCTCTAATTTTTATAAAAATTATATCAAAATAGATATTTTTTATGATCTTTCATATGGCATCAATATTATATACTACATATGTAACAATTTTAAAAAATTCTGATTAAGTTTCGTGAACGGTCGATAATGTATATTTACTACTCCGTATTATTTAAATCTAGTCTAGTCTGATCTGATCTAATCTAGTCTGATCTGATCTGATTTGTTTGAATCTATCTGGATATAAATCAGTTCAATTAAAAACATCTTAAATATCATTAACATCATGAATCTAGTCATGTAACAAATATGACCATAATGTGAGATCATCATGGTGCCGATGGAGTTTTAAAAGGCGGGGACCTACACCTTTGAAATTAGTCAAACATATAAAAAGTGTTACTTATTATTCAAATATATAATCCAATATAGAATTGCGCAAAGTTAAAAACAAAACATTTGCATTTTTATAAATGTTTGGTCTGATCTGGAATTGAGTGTGCGTGTTTTTTTCTGTTTGTGTTACACAACTACCGAAATTTGATTTGGTTTGATCTGAGATCTCAATTAAAAATACCCTAGATACTGTCATATTGTAGTTAGATGATAATAGAATAAAGATAATATTTCTCTACAATCTTATAAGGATGAATAAGGGTTAATACCCTTTTGGGTATGGAAATTTTGTTGGTAGAACTCTACAGCATTATTAATTTGTAAATTACGCTTTAAGTGTTGTGCGGTTCACGTTTATCTCTCATGTACTTTGTGGCTTCCGTTAATTAGAACTCGACTTTATCGTCTTCCGTTAGTTATCCTTGTTTTTTCGTCGGTGTCTTTATTTTCCGTCTGCTTGACGGTTACATTGGAAACTAGGCCATCCCACTCTAACAAGGAACAACTGGAGTGTCAAACATTGTAGAGACATCAGCTTCATCGATACTCCGTAGATTTTATGGATCTACATCTCGTACATTTCAACGGATTTCAAAGAGAAGTAGCCTCCTGTTGTCCTGCATGTCAAGCCAAATGGTAAGCTGTCCTTAGTCATCCTCATCGCACAAGAGCAGCAGTCCAGTCATCGGCTTCGCCATAGGACGAACAAACCGAACCAACCCAGAAGGAATTAACGGCGACGACAATCTCTTCCTCTGCCATGGAGGCCCGTGATCTGCCTTCTCATCTCTATCGGATTTCCCTAACCTAGCAGAAGGTTCAGGCTCAGACGGAATCAGCAGCACCAATGTCTGAGAGAAACACCAAAGATGGCCCTTCCGAGCTCCAGGCAGCAAACTTCTTCCCTCCCGCAAGCGGAACCAGCAATTATTCAAGCAAGATATGAATGGAACGAATCTAGGGTGGCTTGATTCTGAAATCCGAGGGGGGAAGGTGGGAATGTTGCTAGAATGATTTATTCTTATTTTTGGCTTAGAATTCCACCAAAATCAACCCAAATCCACCGGAATAAAAACCCATGAAATATTTGAGGACTGGAGTATTAGAAAAAACCTTTACAATCTGAATTGTTCCCATGAAATTCTGAATTCCAATGAAATCCAAATTAGGACATCCCCCCTTAAGATAACCAGTTGTCTCCCTTAAAAAAGTTGTCTCATCTTCACACATTAAACTTCGTATTCGCTATTCTTCTTCCTGTGTTTGCAGGCTCTCCTTAGTGAAGTGGTAGTTATGGAGCCATATGAGTTTGCATGATTGGTATATATCCATTCATGATTGCCTCTAGGTTTACCTCTCAACTCTATATCTGGATGCACGTACAAATTGAAGTCGCACTGTCTATCCAATCCTTTCCCGTGTCGTCGATTGCCTGGTACTTTCGTTCTCTATACTTTTATGATATGATTTTTGTGCTATCGTTTGACTGCATTCCAACTAAATATTTTGGCTCAGATTGTATAATTTGATAGAAATAATTAAATATCTTTGAAACATACTACATGTTTGTGAATATGTCAAAATGATGTTTTATGTGTTAGCATTTCTTGTATTGCCATGTTCCCTTTCCCACTCACAAATAAGTTTGGCCAAGGCATCTTCGGCCTTCTTCCCCGACCTTTGGTTATCAAAGACCGATCAGAAGTTTTTACACCTGCATATTTTTGGGTTTCTATTGCTATTGGTGCTTCTAGGTAATACTTTAACTTGTAGTAGTATTAATTTTCCTCGCTCATATTTTTCTAATTTAACTATGGAAATCTTAGAGTGTTTTTTTTTTATTTTCAAGGTGTTCATATATATGGCGAATGAGGAAGCGTGAGAAAGCTAACCTTTCAGCGTATCCAAGAAAGGAATTGATTGTTAGTGATCAGTCTGCTTGCGGTAAGGCTTATACCCATTTATGCATTATTTGTTCATGTTTTTAACTTTTTATTCAACTTTTTTACTCAATTACACAATATTCGGGTGAAATTTGTTCTCCGCAATATACTGTGATTCTATAAAGTGTTGTAGTTCTGCCGTTAGTGGAATTTGATAAACTCTATTTCCTGATTACATTTTTCTGTTATTGTATATTACAGAACTTAAAATGATCCTTTTGGTAGGTTTTTACTCACCCTCATTGTACCCTTAAAAGTTTTCTAGATTTATACTTAGTAGTGCTTAGCCAAGCTTAGAGAAACAACAAGTTAGGTAGTTTTATTGTTAGGCGCTTTGGTTAAATCCCAATTAAATAATTGCAGGCAGTTCATCTTCTTTTGCCTTTTTATTATTTGAAAATAATTTCTCACCGTGTGAAAGCATATTTCTAGGATGTTTGTAATTGTAGTTTGTTATGTTGAGGTACTTTGTGATCGTTTCTGCTTCTGCATTGCTGCATCATGTAGAAGAGAAGCAATAGAGTTAGTGTTGAATTTTATTCTTGTTTCCTCTTTGCTGTGACACTTTTTTTTTATTAATTACCCGTTCAACTTTTTAGACATGTGATAGATTCACTCATATTGGACATTGGGAAACAAAAGATCCAAATTTGGAGGTATTAGTACTTATCATTTCTAGATATATGGAATTAGATATCACGCCTGTTATCTAATTTGTGATCTCTATTGCAGACTTCGCCCAAAGTATGACACCTTTATTCCTTTTATTCATTCCATTTGATGATTTTCATATATGGGAGCTAGAGGTGTGTTTTTATGTAGTCTTTCAGCGCGCGCCTTAAAGATGTGAATTATTATGATACTGTACTATTCCTTGACCTGCGTACGCATAGAGGTTGGCTTCCACGGGCTGGGTCTATCAACATGCAAGCACATTGATGATCCAAACCAATAATTTATTATGTGGAAGATTATCAGATGTTATCAGGTTTAGGCTTTGAGAAACATTCTTGCAAAAAAAATATAGACATCTACATGCTTAACTGTAGCTGAAGGTTTGAGGTCTCTTTAAACTTTATTATGTCCTTAAATGACATAAACAATAGAACTCTAAGTTTGAAAATAGTAAAGTTATTTCAGGTGATGGCTTATCGCTACCTGAATAGAGGCTTGGCCAATTAGTTTGGTAATGCATACATAACATTTGAAATAAACTACTAGCATTCTAAATTCTTTATACTAAACTTTAGCAGTCATTTTATTACTTTAAAAATATAGATATATGTATCAGTTAATATTTTCCTATTTTCCCATAATAAAAAAAAAATGTACTCTGTATATACTAATTCTATTTGCAAATGATTCAGCATTAAATTCATTTTATATCACCCATAAATCAAGTTTCATTTTTCATCCTTGATGAGCCATACTATATCTCTTGAGTGACAAAGTTAGTAGTCCTATTATGAACTCAACCTGATGTTTTACTCTTTTAGATTTTTTATTAGCAAAATTGTGCTAGCACTAAAACTTTGTGTTTTGCTTCTTCAACACTTATACAAAATTAACAACCAAATAACTCGAGTTTCAACTTACTCCTATTTCAAAGTCCAAACTTATCTAAATCATTCCCCATGAATCAGAGTTATATAGGGACTGTTTGTCATTTTGACAAATTTGAAGTTCAAATTTCTAGAATCTGGGAAAGGAAGACTTAGCTTTATCAGAAAGAGGGCATTTGTAGTAAGAAATCGATGAACAACTAACATCTAAATGAATGAAAAATTAAACCCAAATTTTGATGTCATTTGTATATATATAAAATTATGGCTATATGTATGGTACTTACGAAACTGTGAGTGTGTCGGTATATGATTTAGTTTGGATTGTTTATCTTTTCGGAGTAAATTATCCTAAGATACATATAAGTGATAGCACCTATCATGTGTTTATCAAAGAGTTTCTATTAATAGAAGTGATTAATATGGGTGTTTCAGTATTTGATCCTTTTATTCTTAAAATCTTATAATCCTCAGAATTAGGGCATTTATGGGATGAAAAAAATGTTGGTGTAATCATTAGCATAAATGGGCGGTACACTATATTTTTCCGTTTGTAATTCATTATTAAAGGGCTTAACTCCCCGTTTTATTTCCATCTGTCCCATCTCCCTCGAATACACCGTCCGTTCTCTCCTCTTGTAGCTCCCAACGTTGCTATGAATGCTATCATCCAGCTGCTCCAATTCACGCCTGAAAACTCACCCGCTAACCCTCCAGGTATGTTGCCTTTCCGTCTTCTTCGTTTGGTAATGAACTTTGGTGATCTCCTTCCTCAATAATACCATGCAATTGATTTCTATCAGGATGGTGGAGTAGCTCATACTCTAAGCCTTAATACTCAGAATTCGGGAGTGTTCCATCGCGCCTCCTCGCGATCTCTGCACGGTAATAACCTCCTTTGTCTCCTTCCCTTGTCACCGTTGGTGTTGATTTTCAGTTTCTTGATCTCACTCTTAATCTCTTATTCCTTCTCAGAATCTTTGTTCTATTACCTCTTGCGATGTCACTTTAGTAGTTTTGTCTTAAGTTAAGCACAGTGGTATGAAATATGAAGAGTACTCTTTATGTATTCACTTATCTTGCATTTGTATTTATTCCCAAAATGATTTAGTCAGTGGATGAAATGATGAATGCAATGAATTAAATTGGACATCGAGAATTCAATTCTACATTTACAAATGTTGGCATTCAAATTCCATCAACTATGGGATAAATTTTAGATATGACTACATAATAGAGTCAACATTGTTAAATGGTGTGTGCTTTGAGTTAAATTTAAATCTAGAATTCTTATCCTATTATCCAAACATATGAATACTTCTTTTTTTAATTTGCATTTTTCACTGCTATGCTGCTATTGTTTTTGGAATTGCCCCAAACAAACCGAAAAATAGCATAGTGGTGAGTTTTACATTGATCAGGCAATTTCATTTGGTTCGGAATGTAGCCTATAAGCCACACTCATGAGGTTTTTTCCCAAGAGAACTAGGTCTTCCTGTAACCTATTAAATTGCATTTTTATGCATTCTCACCTGCTAAATATTAGAAGATGGCAAAGTTTTCCATCATCTTGTCCTCAATTGGGGTGAATATTATATCATCTCTTACTACGCAGTTCACTCCTCTCATCTTCAGTCCCTACTTTTGTCATGTATCTGTGACAGGGATTGCAAGAGAAGAATGGACAATATATGAAGAAGTGCTTAAAAATGCATTCGCCTAGGCAGAAAAAGGTTTGTATCATTGCTGCAAATGGGTCATGCTCTTTGGCGGGATTGATCTGTAAAGATTTTCTAGCCATAAAATCTCAGACCCCACACTAGATTTCACATTCTTCAAACACCTAGATCAGTCATGTGTCAATCTTTCGATCTGGAATATAAAGACCTCCGAGTCTGCTATGGTTTTGAGCCCTTCCCATACCAGATTTGAGTATAATTTCCATATATGCCAAGATATAATTCCCGGTAATTTATGTCTGAATATATCGATTAGAGATTTATTCCTTGCTTTAATCCACCATGAGAACAGAACTTGGCGAATGGAATTGTTCATAGGAATACCCAGTGAACCCATAAACTATTTCCAGATATGTCTCACATAAGAACAAAGGGAAAGTATATGATCCACCATCTATGAATGTCTTCCTGTTTTCCTAAGCATATTTTTATTTCACATTGGTCACTACGATTATCTTCAAACTTTCTGTCAGCGGCTTCAGCCTTCAACTCACCCTGCTTAACTATATGAAAGATGTTACCAAAACCAGATAAATTCCACTCTTTAAGGTATTTTTTAGACATCTTAACTTTTGAAATAGACTCTTCCAAAAACTTGCAAAATAACAAAAATGTTTTATTGATACACATTACTTTTAGGGGTGTCTTGAGGAAGTAGAAAATTATTTTATTCTTACGAATGAAATTGCTTTCATTAAATGTGACATATCTCTCAAAGAAGAATTGTTGTTTGGAGAACAAATTGTTATTTGCATTAACTCCCAGTATCATGCATCTCATTAAAAATTAGAACATGTTTAGTCTTATGTTGTTTGGAATTTATCAATAGGATAAGTTTTGTTAAACTTTTCCGAACCTGGTTGAGATTTCCATTGTTAATCATTTTAAGCTCTTCAAATTTAGGATTTTTTTCATTATATTAATATATCTGAAGATGATGTTAGATTGAAAAAGGTATAATCTGCTC
This sequence comes from Cuscuta epithymum, assembly GCA_945859915.1. Lineage (NCBI taxonomy): Eukaryota > Viridiplantae > Streptophyta > Magnoliopsida > Solanales > Convolvulaceae > Cuscuta > Cuscuta epithymum. Next base: position 6,562,661 of record CAMAPF010000984.1, on the reverse strand, counting down.
TATACCTCCTGAGTTAATATACCTCCTGAGTTAATGTGTTTTTCTAATGAAGTGATAATGTGCTGTCTAATTTCATTATATTAACTGTTACTGCTTGGGATATTATTCGAATGTTTTTGTCATCTTTATTCAGGGAAATGAGCATGATAATCCATGGCAGTGTAACAATTTTAGTTTCTCATACACTTTAGGCAATGTAACAATGTTAGTTGAATGTTTATAACAGCCTGTAGTGTTGATAGCAAACTTACGTTATTAGTGTTAAATCTACTCTTATATGTCATAAATGCTACCGAGTCATTATAATGCTCATCATGATACACAAATACGGAGTGGCTTAGACAACCGTTTTTGAATGTCCGAAGACATCGAGTGTTACTTCAAGGGGTTTTTGGCCATTTACTTATGAGCTAAATTATCTACACTCACCATGTTGCACGTTTGTTGAATTATGCAAGGTTTAGTATTCACTGAAATGTAAAGACTATTTTTCTGATTGATCTCTACTAATTTTTCACATGCTAAATACTTAAAAGTTAAAACAACAACATCCAAAGCTTAGTCAAAGCTTAGTCTCCGAAAAGATCTTGGAGTCGGCTAACAAGAATCTATACATGATATCGTAACCAAAAGGAAAAAAAGATAAAAAAAAAATAAACTATGATAAAACAGAATATAAAAATAGATGGATATACATACAAATGATAGAAGTATATATCATAACGTATATATGTACAAAATGCTAAATACTAAAAACAATCATATCAAAATACAACGTACAAGTATTAAACAAAAAACATTGGGCATATGTTAAAACGCGCAACGCGCGTGTCGAAAACTAGTTTCAATATAAAGATGAATGAAAAAGTATATTCGAATGACAATCAAAATAGTAACGAATATTGTCTTCAACAAACTTAATGAAACACATAAAAAGAAGAACTGAGATACAGATAGTGGGGCAGATGAATACATCATAAGTCTTAAAATCAAGAGTAGTATTTTTTAGATAATTTTCAGATTCATCCTCCATTATATAAGAAGATTGTAAAAATTTTATAAGAGCATTGATAATAGGTTCCAAATATTTATATAGTACTACCTCTGTACCACTCATATTGGAACGGAAGGGGTGCCACAGTTATTAAGAGAAGCGAGTTTAAAAAATGATTTTATGTGATTGATATTAATCGATAAAGTAAGTAAGAATAAAGTAAGAATTATTTAGAGTCACACAATCTTTACCAAATTGGGTATAGAAAAATTTTAGTGGGATTTCCTGAAAGGTAAAATGAGACAATATTAGTAAGACATTGGTGTACTTGTTTGATGGTAGTATTTTTTTTTGGCAAATTGTTTGATGGTGGTTAGAAAGTCTCAAAAAAATTAGGACATATTAAAGCCTATTTTTATTTTAAAGATGCAAAAGGAAAAAATTTTATAGAGCCCGTGCAGGGCCGGTCCTGTCCAGTTTTGGGCCTATGGGCAATATACTATTTTGGCCTTATTTTCTATGATAAACAGTAAATTATACTTACTTAAAGTAAAAATTGCGAAGTACAATAAAACTATGAGAAATTACTCTGAATACTACTAAAAACGTTTGTATATTCCAAACAAAGATTATCATGTTTTTATTCTCTAAATAGAAGTAATTACTGCCATATTTTGAAAATGCCGTATTTAATTTTACACATGATAGTATTTTCCCAATATGACAGTAATTACTCTTATTCAGAAAATAAACACATGACAATCCTATTTTGAAATTCTAAAAAACATTTACTCATATTTCAGGAATTCTCCCTACAACTATCTAATAAAGGTTTTAAAATAAAGATGAAATTCACATTCATATTAATTATTTGAATTACATATTTGGACAAAAGTAACAACACATGTGCAATATTTAAAATTGCTAATCCATTAAGTTTCTTGAGACATAATAGATAATTGGGATGATGTTTGAGAATTGGTAGGCACCGGCAGCCCAGAGACAATAATATAAATTGGTAATTTTGTAAATAAAAGAATAAAAAGTCTTAAAGACTAAAAAGATGTTAAGAGACGTGCTTTTATTCATTCAACAACAAATGTGTTGACTTACAACCAACTCTATTTAAAACTCAAAACTAAATTTGTATTCTTTTTTAAAACTTGTCTAGCTCCGTTCAAGACTTTTTTGTTATGTTTCAAAATTCTCAAATTATCAACAAAAATTACACATTAGGCTTGATTAGTTAATTGAAGTTCTAAATAAAAAAGAAGCCTACTCAAATTACATATAAAAAAAATTGGGCCTAATTTTCTTTCTACTTTTTTCGGGCCTAGAGCGGTCGCCCCTGCTGTCCTCCCCTAGGACCGGCCTTGAGCCCGTGACGGGCTCATTAACGAGCACGTAGGCCAAAATAATACGGGGTAGGAATTAGGATAATAAAAAGGTAAAAAAAAAAAAGGAGTCTTCGTGAGATCTAAAAATTCAGAAATCACCCTAAACTAACATATGTACATGTATCACCAACGTAGATGACACGTGTGACTGGCTTACTGTTACATTGTTTTTAAAAATTATAAGAATGGAATTTCTTTGAATTTAAACTTGTAATATTATATAGATGGAATTTAAACTTACAAATTAATTGCTTAAAATATTAAAAGAGGTTTTTTTCTTAAATATTACTTATAAAAAAGTCACAGACAAAAACATTACGAGTACTTACTAACTATTAGTTACTATAACTGTGTTCAAACTTTACAACGTAATAACTTACATGCAATTACTATGATGTAAATTTGAGCATAATTATTATTACTAATAATGTAGTTTACGAGTACTTACTAACTATTAGTTACTCACTACTCCGTAATACTTTTGTCCATTATATTTTAAAGAGTAATATTAGTGATTTTTTTTTATTGAATGCGCAAATAAGCCTCATCCCGTTCTCGATAGTTCGGGGTTGATACAAAAATATCGATTCAGTGCCATTACGGACCGATATGTCTGGTTCAATACAATGTTTTTTCAATTTTTTGCTCACCCTTAAGTTTTACAACATCTAGAATGACTAAAAAGATAATACTTCTATTTCATTGGACTTTGTCAATTTTAAATTAGGCACGAGTTTGGTTTTTTCGATTCGGTTATGGTCTAAAGTCAAATACGGAACTAAAATAAATTTATGTTCAATTTTACACTTCAATACTTGAAACCATGGTTTGATTGGTTCGGTCTCATTTTTTTAGTTTTTTTGTACTAAAAAATATTATCATCGTTTTATTTAAAAGGATACAATAATTGAGGGGTCAAACATATTACTTAAAAAAATGCAAGCATATTAGAACAAATAAAATTTAAAAATGTTAGGATATATATATATATATATATATATATATATATATATATATATATATATATAAATCTCGGTCTACTACTATTCAGGTGCCAACCACATTATCCCAGTACGGAGTCCGGTCATTGCGACCCATTTTGGCCCATTTGGCCCATCAGGGTTGATTTGCACACTCTCCTCCTTTTCCTATAATAATTACTTAATTAGAGAGCTTTGCCTCCTTCTTCCCCAACTCTACTTCTCTTTCTAGACTAAGCTTCAATGCCCCCATTAATGGGAGCACTTGTACAATGTACTGGTGAGGAGAGATTTATAAAATAAGAGTGGTTTGAACATTAACCCAAAAAGTCCTATGATTTTCTCTCATTCGGGTTTGAACATAAAAATCAATTGTTCATACACATTTATATCTATATTTTCTATTTCGTGTTGGATTAGTTTAAACAAAAAGATACGTAATAAATGTCTTCAACTATGAGTATATATGGGAGAACACATTTGCAGTTTTTGGAACAAAATATAGAGTAAGATGACAGATTTTCTATAACAAGATAAAGATGTTTTTTTAATGTTGTATACATTAATTCATTTTTTCTGATTAGTTAGGTTTGAAAAACGTTTAAAAATATACATGTTCTTTGAGGTAGTGCTGAGAGTTTGGGATGAATATTTATTCATTTTGTCAATATAATTTTTTTAGATGATATTAAACAAAAGTAACCAGTAATAAGCAGCTAAAACGCATCAACGCCATGCAACAAGCTATAAAATACACATTCAAAAAAATAATAGATCAATATAGTATTTTTTGTCCATAAACTTTTATTAGTAATATTTAAGAAAAAACACTTGAACACAACTTACTTTTGTTCCGTATCTGGTTTTAGGTCATAACCTGAAATCACACGTAATTTAAAATTGACAAAGTCCAATGGAATTGAAGTGTTATCTTTTTAGTTATTCTACATGTTGTAAAATTAAGGGTGAGCAAAAAAACGAAAAGATATTATATTGAACTAGATGGACCGGGCCGTAGTGGCACTGAGTCGATATTTTTGTACCAACCCCGAACAATCGAGAACGGGATAAGACGTATTTGCACATTTAGCAGAAAAAAATCCACTAATATACTCTTTTAAATATGATGGACAAAAATATTAGTAAGTAACTATTAATGATTATAATTGTGTTTAAATTTACACCGTAGTAATTGCATGCAAGTTATTACAATGTAAACTTTGAACACAATTATATAACTAATATTCCGTAGTTACTAAGTACTTTTATCCATAACTTTTTTATAAGTAATATTTAAGCAAAAAACCTCTTTTAATATTTTAATTAGCAATTAATTTGTAAATTTAAATTCCATTCATATAATTTTTTCAAAGAAATTACATTCATATAATTTTAAATAACAATGTAGCGGATAATTTATGAATATTGAGATATCTACCCGTCTCATCCCTTTACCTTTTTATTATCATGCTCTGTATTTTTTTGGCCTACGTGCTCCTCAATGAGCCCATCACGGGTTCTTTAAAATTTTTGTGCAAAAGGGCCAAAAACAAAAAAAAAGATGCAAAAAGGCCCATTAAAAAAACAACGGAGATGCTTCGTAAGGCTGGTTGCAATGGGGGGAGTGAAAAACCTAAATCTGAGGTTTTCACTCCCAAAAGAGCTGAAACCCAGAGTAAAAATGGTATATGAAGGTCTCACAGGGAGTCTGGAGAACTGAGGGGGTTTAGATTTGAGCGGGCAATAGACTCCGCCCTTGGAGCAGATGGGCCCTCAACACTGCAACGCGCCTGATATGCTGAAGATGAAGGGAGTGGACATCGCTGTTGCGTGGGAGTTCACTGCTTGCCTTGCATGTGGAGATGCTTCGTTTGTAGAATTGTAGCCAATGATGTGGGACCCAATTGAATTTACAAACCTCTAATTTTCTTTAATTGCACTAACTTTTTTATTTGTGTTTTTATTTGTACAAAGAGTATATCAAAATTTATAATTTTGATTACCTTTCCTATGACATCAATATTATATATATAAAATGTAAAAAAAAAATTAAAGTTTCAATTGTTTGAGCTTTTTGAACTCAATTTTTTTTTTCTTAAATAAATTCAATTGCTAAATTTAAGATCTCCTTGATAATTTTTTTTTAACATTGTTGAGGTTTATTCCCGAAGATCCGAAAGCCCAACACAAGCCTCGGATATTGTAGGTATATAGGGTTGGATTAAAATGTGTATAAAATATAAAACAGTGAGATATTTGCTCAACTCAGAAGCCTACCGATATTCAATAAATATGTGATTACACTGAGACTACCCGAACGGTAGATGAATATGAGATTACAAGGATAGGAGATGTAAATCTATTGCTAAGCTCTGAGTCTTAAAATGCTAACCCCTTTACAATGATCTAAACATGGATATTTATACTAAAATGGGGATGGGTAAGGTGGACATGTGGTCGAATCTGGTAGGCTATCACCTCTGCCATGTAAGCACACATGCCCCCACTTGCTGCCGCCATGATCTAGCATTAAATGCGGCCTCCACTTGTTGATTGCCCGTTCGGTCTAGGGGTTCGGTGTGTGGGACCCCGTCATAGGTGATAATTTCTACCTGAAGTATCCCGAACGCCGATCGATATTTGGGCCTTGATACCTTGGCATAATCGTTACCCAGACTGTTCCAAGTATAAGTTTTATCCCGAATGCCGTTCGGGAGTTCTTTGGGCTTGCCGCTTCTTCCCGGATTTGGGCCTAGGGATATTGGGCCTGGACCCAATATCCCAACACTAGTCCCCCACTTCCTATGTCTCGAACGGTAGTGAGTGCATAAGGAAGTATAAGTTTATTGCCCGAATGCTGTTCGGGTGAGTATCGGATGGCATTCCGCCGGCTCCCGAGGCATATTTTGACGGTTATCTGCAACTGCCGTTTCACTTCTCCGATAAACGTCATGATTACTTGAGAAGGATTCTCTGTGCGACACGTGTCTCTGTCATCATTACAAAAAACGTGTCCTCTTCTGATTGGCAGCTGAATCGGCGTGACAGAGTATAAATGGGCTCTTTTGGTTTTGATTCTGGGTTTCGAAATTTGATATCTCCGGCTTAGTACTCTGCCTTCTCTCTAGAGCTTCTTCCGCTGCTTCTGTTCAGGTATCCTTAACTCCCTTCTACTGTTTAGTTCCCTCGTTCGGTGAGAATGGCACCCCTTCGTTCATCTGAACCCTCTACTTCCGGTACTGCAATCCCAGAGGAAAACCCCAATGATGTGCTGCAAGTTGTCCCTATTCCGGCGGAAGTTAACGGTGATGATTCCTCTTCCTCCTCCGACGTTTACCCTGATGGCACCAAATCGGGGGATGAATTGGAAGTTATGAAGGCCGGTCCTCCAAGCGGCGTTCCCTGCCATAAGCTTGACCTAGCCCTGATTAGGCTTAGGCGCCAAAAGCTCACGGCCCAGAACCGGGCCCAAATCCAGATGTTACTTCCTGATTCGGTGAACTTCCGCCTCCAATCGGGGCTCCACCCAATGCGCCACTTCCCAGGGATGGTCGTGGTCCATTTTGATTCCCTTAAGGCTGGCCTTAGGTTCCCCCTTCACCCCTTCTTCGTTTCCCTCTTAAATTATTACAATATAGTGCCAGCCCAAATAATGCCGAACTCCTACCGGGCAATGGCTGGTTTTATTTGTCGTTGCGTGGAAGCTAAGGTGACCCCTTCCTTAGATCTGTTTCATTACTTTTTCTCGGTCATCCCACAACAAGCCCAGGGCTATCTTGTCGCGAGTTCCCGATCAGGTCATATTTTGTTCTCCAAGGCTCCCTCCTCCATCAAGGAATGGAAAGATCGGTTCTTTTTTGTATCTGTCCCAAACGGCCTAATCCCAAGAAAGTGGAATGCCTTTCCGCCAAAGTCCCCCGAACCGTTCATCTCTGAAGACCTTAGCCAGGATATCATTGCTGTGGAGGCGGGTGGTTGCTTCCAGATTATGCCATATCTGACTCCCGAACGGCTTATTAAAGCCGGGATAGGTACTGCCCGTATTCCTGGGTTTCTTGACTGAAAACCAAGTACCATGGTCCGGGCGGTCCTTCCCGTGTGAGAAACAATTTTGTTTATCCATGTGCGAACCGCTCGGTACTAATTTTGCACTTTGTTTGTTTTGCCAGCTCCTCAGCAAGGCGAATCAGAGTCCGAAGGAGATAACCCCGAACAACCGGCCATGGATGATAGCAGGCTATTCACTGTGGGATTTGATGATGAGCCACCAACTTCTCCTCCCAAGCAGCAGAGGAAGACAAAGAGGAAAAGGTTGAGGAAGGCCGATAAGGGGACATCCTCTCAATCCGCCCCCGTCCCCGAGCAGTCTGAACCTGTTCGGGATGTAGAACCTGTGCAGCAGGTTGCTCCTGACCAGCAAACTCATGCTGACACGCTGATGGATCAGCTTTTTTCTGACCAGCAGTCCCACCATTTTTCTGCTGAGGAGGTGGCTGCCCATCAGGCTGACTTGGCTAGTCAGTTCGAGCGGATCTCCCTCTACGATCCTGCTCATGAGATGTTGGAGCGGGGTGGCTGTCCGGCGAGCCAGATCTGGTCCACGTCAGGATTTCTCAATGGCCACAATCTTCCCCCGATACCGGTGGAGGAGGCCGAGGAGTGTATTGCTCTGACTGTCCTGAAGGTAGCTCATTATCTTATGCTCATAATTCACTCTTTCCTTTTCTTTGCTTGATAACTTATCATGTGCTTATATTTTACTTTCTGATCATTAGGCGGGAATATACAGCCTGAAACTCAGAGAGGCCAGGCAGGCAAAGGAACAAAGCCTGCTGATGGCCAAGGAAACAGCTGAGCAGGCAGTGGAAGCTGAACGGCGAGCATTTGCCGAGGAGCGGAAGAAGCTAGAAGCTGAGGCCGGGGAGCTTCGTGTCAAGGTGGGTTCTCTCCAAGCCAAGATCGCGGCAGCTGAGGCCGCTCAGGTCAAGTTTTCTGAAGCCTCTCCCCAAATCCCGGATGGCCCTGCTGAAATGATAGTCGATCTTTCTGCCGTTCGGGATTCATTCAAAGCTTCCGAGGAGTTTCTGGCTCTCAAGGAAGAATATGCCACCGAACAGCTCCCTGCTGTTTTCGGAAGGCATCTGGAGAAACTGGCCGGAGAGGAGCGCCAGAAGGAGGGGATCAGGGTGCTTGATCAGCACCCTATCACCAAGGAGTGGGCTGACAATCTCGCCCGAGGGGTCTACAGCTCAGGCTGCCAACATATGCTCCAGCCCCTCCTTCCCCTCCTGGAAAAACACATGGGCCGAGCAGTGCAATCTTCCGACTTCCCTTCTGACCTCCATCCGGGTCACCTGAACGCCCTAATGGCACAGATGAAAAAGTGTCGGCGAGCCCTGGGGATGGAGGTGGTGCAAATTGTTGATGAGGCTGATGAAGACGATGATGAAGACGATGAAGATCACCCCGAACAGTAGATTAGACATTATCTGTATTTCCTTTCCTTTGAATCAGTAGTTTTTGTACTTTCCGGCCACTAGAGCCGATGAATATACAATTTTTGCCTGCTCATCTTGTCTTTGTGACTTTTACTGTACTTCATATTTGTTTTTCACCTATCAATTCGCCTCTGCAATACGTTTCATGTTGCTTTGTTGATCTCCGTAATCTGAAGCGATCAGGTCACCTGTTCGGGTGAACTCCTTGTTAAATCCAGAATTCAGGACTTGATAATCTTGTTAAAACATGTTGCGTATAATGAACCCGTTCAATCTATACTTATGATCTCAATATAAGACCCTTGTGCCCTTTTCATTCATTCGTAAGCTTTCATTCTAGCTGGGAATTGTGTCCGGTATTCGGTATGTATTTTTGCTCTCCTTGTTGCATCCGTCATATTCTTCCATGTTAGATAACCATACTGTTCGGGTACGCCCATCATTTTATCACCGTGATAAATTTCCTTCCTGTTTCGACTCCATAGTTTATAGCGATCAGATTTGCCGGTTTGCGTCACCCCTTCGCTAAGTCCAGAATTTAGGATTTTAATATTGATCGACCTGTTTTTTTTTTTTTTTTTTTTTTTTTTTTTTTTTTTTTTTACCCTCCCCATCTGTTCGGGGTATAAACTCCTGTACTTTCCTCGTCAATTATGTCCGCAGGTCTTTTTTTTTTTTTTTTTTTTTTTTTTCTAGTTGGTAATTGTGTTCAGCATTCGGGATGTAGTGTTACCTTCTTCGTTGCATCTGCCAGATTTTTCCATGTAAGCTAACCATACTGTTCGGGTACACCGATCATTCTTCATTACATTTTGGTGTATCCCGTTCGGGGAAGCGCCTCTAGCCTTTTTCTTTTTCAATCGTAGAGGTTCGTGAACTTTGTTGATTTCAACCCGTTCGGGTGTTCTTTTATCCCAAAGGATGCTTTAACTTCTCCCAACCGTCTTGACACTTGTCAGTTATTCATTTGGATTCTTGGCGGTAGCATTTCCTTATATAAGGATGTAGCTACTTTGTTTCAGTTTTTTCTGCTGCTTCTGAATTCCTTCAAGCTTTCTCTCTCTAGAATCTTCTCTGTTATTTTATGTCTGCCTTTTCTGGTTCGTCCGATTCCGAAGAGATGGTGTCCACTTTGATTCGCCATTCGAGGGGAAAAGCTCACCCCAAAGATCAAGGCACATCTACCCGATCGTCGGGTTCTAACGGGTCTTCTTCCTCACTTCATCCCGAACAGCCCCTCCATGATGATGGATGTCAGTCGGGGGATGACCTTGTAGTTTACGAAAGGGGTATGCCTGAACGCCCCCCTCGCTATAGTCAGAACTTCCACTGCATCAGGAAACAGCGTCAACGCCTTCCTGCAGATGCCGAACAGATGCTCCGCCAACTATTACCGCCACCCCGTCAGTTTTATGCGGGGTATATTAAGCATCCCATGCGGCATCGTCCGGGATGTGTGCTGGTTCACATGGACGCGCTGATCGCCGGTCTACGGTTCCCGTTGCACCCTTTTATTGTGGAGTTCCTTCGCCGGGTCTCAGTACTGCCAGCACAGTTCGTGCCTAGCACTTATAGGATCCTGAACGGTTTTATCGTCTGGTGCCATGAGTTGGGGATTGCCCCTAGCGTCGACCTCTTTTTGCACTGCTACGGCGTCCAGCCCTATTGGACCACCGGGTACCTGCGGCTTGTCGCCCGCCCTGGCCGTTCGCTCTTCACCGACAACCCCACCCCGCCGGAGAAATGGGAGGAACGATTTTTGTTCGTTCATGTGGGGTCGCCGCTTCCTTTCCCTGATCGGTGGAACACCTACCCCGTTCAGGATGCCTCCCCAAAGGTGGACGCAGCTATTGTCTGTCAGTACGAAAGGCTCCGTCTGGCCGGTTCCAAGAACCTACGGTCCTTCTTGACTCCTGCTAAGATGCTAGCTGCTGGCATTGGTATGTTTCTTCCCTTACTTTGTTCGTTCGGTGTATTTTTCAACCTCTTGTTCATTTTTCTTCGTTCTTTCCTGTAGGTGTAATTCCCCCCGTCTCCATAAAGCGTCCTGCTCCTACTCCTTCCTCCACCGCCATAGTTAGCAAGGGAAAGGAGAAGGCTATTCAGTCAGGTTCTTTGGCTGGCCGGGAATCTGGGCCAGTAAACAAGCGGCCGAGAATCGAAAGCAGCGGCGCCTTGGTCCCGATCGATCAGGTCATTGACCTGACGGATCCTTCTGTGGAAAGGATGCCCATGGTCCCCTCCCCTTCAAGGAAGCCGGGCGACAGGGGAGGCGTTGCTTCAGATAGTCTCCCGATCCCCGATCGGTTAACGGTGGAGTTTTCCGCCATGGGTCCCCGAGCCGAATGCCGGACGCTGTTCGGGCAGACTGCATCCTCCATGTGGTGCAGCACTTCTTTGAAAGCTGGCGAGGGCTTCACCAACTTGACCCATTGGTCTGATTTGGTCGAAGCAGGCCATGTTGAGTCCCTTAAGGTATGCCTTTGACCGTTCAGTTCTTTCTTTTTATAACATTTTTTGAACTTGTTCTTACTGCTGTTTCTTTTTCCACAGGCCGGTACATACTATCACCGGGCCTTCCTAGCAGCTGAACGGGAGATGACCCTCCTTCATCAGGAGCTGGACGAGAGCCAAACCCTTTTGGCTGCTGCTAGGAAAATGGCTGCAGATCTCCAAGATCGAGCCAACAAGGGTGACAAGGCCAGGGCTGAATTGGCCGAATTGGAGCAGAGGCTCCAGCGTCGCGATCGGGAGATCCGGGCGCTGAAGGACAAGATTGCTGCTGCCGAAGCTGCTGGTGTCAAGTTCAAAAAGACCCAGCCTAAAGAGGGCGGACAGCCAGCAGCACCCGTTCAGGCCGATATTTCTAGAATCACTCAGCAGGCAGTGATTGATTTCCAACGGGGTAAAGCTTTGAACGTAGCTCTGGAGGAGACTGCTCGGGAGTTCCTTGGAAAGCATCTTGGGGAGTTCTTGAAGAAGAGTAAGGATCCGCTTCGTGACGGCCTCCAGCTCCTGGATGAGACCCCGTCCGGGACAGCCTTCGCCAATGCTCTAGCAAGGGACACACTTGTTAAGTGCCAGGATATGCTGGTCGACCGGAATCTGGAGGTGATCAAGGAATCATTCGATGAACCCTTCGACCCCAAGGAGGAAGGTTTCGATCCCTTATTCTGCCGTGCTTATCAACGGGTGATGGAGAAGAGGCAGAAGGCTAAAGATTCAGCCAATCCCCCGAACAAGGATCCTCCCGTAGCTTAGTTATCTCTGTATAATCCCCTTTTCTTCTTCTCATGTATAATTCCCGGTCAGTAGTGCCGAAGAATAAAGATTGATTCGTTCCCGAACAAGGATCCTCCCGTAGCTTTTTTTTTTTTTTTTTTTTCTACTCAGCATCATAATTGAGACGTAAGCTGTTCGGCCCTTCCCTAACACCAAAGATGAGGTGCAAGCTGTTCGATTTATTTCCGTCTGTTGTTCTTTGTTTCCTGAACGCACAAGACATAATGTTCAACGCCTGCTGCGTCCCCGAGCACCATGTTTCAGATGCATGCCGTCCGGTTTATTACCGTCGACTGGTTGTTCCTTGAACGCGCAAGTCATCAATGTTAAATGCTTGCTGCGTGTAACACTTGAGATTTAATATAAACGGATTAATAGTACTACTCATACCAACAGAGGTGCATCTCCTTTTAAGGGAGCTCATTACCTAAGAACTCCAACGTTAAGCGTGCTTGCACGGGAGTAGTCTTGGGATGGGTGACCCCCTGGGAAGTTTCTCAGGGCGCGCATGAGTGAGGACAAAGTGCGCGGTAAAGGCTTGTGGTGGTTTGTGGGGACAGTACTATTGGTCCGGAGTAACTACCTCGGGTCCGGTGGGGCCGGGGTGTTACAGGTGGTATCAGAGCAACCCCGCGACAGTGTGATGACCCGTTGGATATCGGGCGGGCACCTAGCGGGGAAGATTCTGGGATATGGTTTGATTGAGATCTGAGATTGGTTTAAGGGCGCAACGAGGACGTTGCGATCCTAAGTGGGGGTGATTGTAACACTTGAGATTTAATATAAACGGATTAATAGTACTACTCATACCAACAGAGGTGCATCTCCTTTTAAGGGAGCTCATTACCTAAGAACTCCAAAGTTAAGCGTGCTTGCACGGGAGTAGTCTTGGGATGGGTGACCCCCTGGGAAGTTTCTCAGGGCGCGCATGAGTGAGGACAAAGTGCGCGGTAAAGGCTTGTGATGGTTTGTGGGGACAGTACTATTGGTCCGGAGTAACTACCTCGGGTCCGGTGGGGCCGGGGTGTTACACTGCGTCCCCGAGCACCATGTTTCAGATGCATGCCGTCCGGTTTTATTACCGTCGACTGGTTGTCCCCTGAAGGCTAGAGTAACCTGTTCGGGTTATCATCCGCGGTATTCCTTATTCGCAAGGCAATCACCTCTTGCTGCAAGACAGTTTCACAATTCGTGGTGTCTGCCATCTTCCAAGCCCATAATTTCGATGCATACCGTCGGTTTTACCGTCCGGGGTCATCCATATCATGAGGTTGAGATGTCCATCCTGGACCGTTGAGATTAAGGCTCCCAATTCGGGTCTCCCCCTTATTCTCTGCCAACATGGAGACTCGCCTCCAGGATACAGCTCGGGTTCCACCACCATAAAGTTCAGGCGAGCTGTATGCCCAAGGCAAGATTTTAAGACCAGAGTCCCGATCCCCCGCTCGGTCACCCTATGACTTCGGATGCCGCCCGGTTCGTCCTACTCAAGATCTTTTACACCATCTCCCAAGCCGAGTCCGGGCTTGGTATCCTGCACATTTTTTTTTTTTTTTTTTGTGCTGAGATGATGGCTCCCCATGGATCGAGATAAATGATATCTATAGATCAAGGTGAGACTTTTGGTCGAGTTTGTGGTGATGCCGTTCGGCATGTTGATCCCGTTCGGCTCGCAATATTCCTCTTAACTCTGGCCTCTTTGGAAGCATTGTTGATCCCGAGACTTTTTTTTTTTTTTTTTTTCAGAGGTGGCAACAGCCGTTTTTTTATTGATAAAATTTCCGCAAATGCGTAGCGTTCCATATCCCTGCCGGACGGCCTTCGGTATCCTGTAGTGAAAAGGTCCCCGTCCGGTATTTTTTCCAGACCCTGTATGGTCCCTCCCAATTCTTTGACATCTTTCCGCCCTCTAGCGGTTTGCTTTTTTCTCTATTCCTCAGGACAAGGTCTCCGACTTCGATCGAACGGATTTTAGCCTGTTTATCCACATACCTCTTAGTTGCCCGGTGATATTCCTCCATTCGTAAAGCTGAGAGATCCCTTCTTTCTTCTATGAAGTGGAGTTCAGCACGCAGATTGTCCTCATTCTGCTCAGGATCATAGTGGATGGTTCTGTGAGTGGGCACCAAGACCTCAGTTGGGACCTTAGCCTGAAATCCATAAGCGAGGGCGAACGGTGTCTCCCCGGTTGCTGTTCGGGGAGTTGTCCTGTATGTCCACAAGACGTAGTTTAACTGTTCGGGCCAGGTTGATGCGTAATCTTCGAGCTTCTTTTTTATACCATCCATGATGGTTCTGTTCATGTTCTCTACCTGCCCGTTCGCCTGCGGATATGCTACGGAAGCTCTTGAATGCTTGATTCCCCATCTGGTGAGGAATTCCTCGAAGTTCTTGCTCACAAACTGTCGTCCATTATCCGTGATGACCTGCTCGGGCAGCCCGAATCTGCATATAATATTTTGCCAAACAAAACGTTGACATTGAAAATCCGTGATACTGGCCAGGGGTTCGGCTTCCACCCATTTGGTGAAGTAATCAATTCCTACTATGATGTACTTCCTTCCTCCGGTCGCATTAGGTAGGGGCCCTAGCAAGTCGATCCCCCATCTAGCGAATGGTAATGATATGGTCATTGGAGTGTAAAAGGTCGCGGGCCGCCCAGGTACTGGTGCGTAGAGCTGACATATTTTGCACTTCTTTGTGTGCCCAAAACAGTCCTGCTGAATAGTTGGCCAATAGTAACCCTGCAGGATGATTTTCCTAGCCAGGGTTTTTGGCCCCTGATGGCTGGAGCAGATACCTTCGTGAATTTCTTCCATCACAGCGGCTGCCTGATCGGGTGGAAGGCATTTCAGATATGGCCCCCCGAACGTCTTTTTGTACAGCTGTCCGTCCACTAGTTCGAACATTGGGGCTCTTCGCTGTATACAAGTGAGGTTGTACACGTCATTTTTATCGTTCGGCAAAGTCCCATCCTTCAGGTAATTTGTCAAGTCAGTGACCCAGCTTGGAACGGCATAGGACACGGCATCTACCCGCACAATCATTGTTGCCGGTGTGGTCAGTATTTCTTTCTGGGCGAACCTCTGGATGTGTGCGGGGATGCCCGGGGCATGATCATCCCGAACGGCGCATTCCAGTTTGGATAGGATGTCTGCCTCACTGTTTTCGATCCTGGGAATCTGGTCAATCACCACCTGTTCGAACCTGCCGATTTCTTCCTCAACCAGTTCCTTGTAGGCTTTTAGCCGTTCTTCCCTAACCTCGGCAGATCCATTAATCTGGCTTACCACCAGCTGACTATCCGAACGGACCTTTAATCTGCTGGCCCCCAGGGCCTTGGCATATTTTAAACCAGCAATAAGGGCCTCATACTCGGCCTCATTGTTGGTTACCTTGAAGTCAAACTGTACGGAGTAGTATGCCTTGAACCCCTCGGGGCATGTGATCACAGCACCCCCACCACAGCCTTTGCTGCTGGATGCTCCATCCACATACATTTCCCACCAATGGTCCTGTACTCCTCCGTTCGCTCCTTCTTCAGTTGATCTGGCAGTGCATTCGGCAATGAAGTCAGCCAAAGCCTGTCCCTTGATCGTGGGGCGAGGCTTGAAGTCTATTTCATACTGCCCGATCAGGAGGGACCACTTGGTGATACGCCCACTTGCCATAGGATTTCTCAGTATGGTGGCCAGGGGCTGGGTGGTGTAGATGGTGACTGGGTGGGCCTGGAAATAGGGTGCCAGTCGCTTGATGGTAGCAATCAATGCTAAAATGGTTTTTTCCAGTAGGGTGTACCTGGTTTCTGGCCCGTTCAGGGCTTTGCTCACAAAGTATATAGGGCGCTGAACGCCCTCATCTTCCTTTAATAAAACAGAGCTGACCGCCAGATCAGCCACAGCCAGATACATATAGAGATGTTCCTCTGGGTCTGCTTTAGTTAAGACCAGGGGGGAAGACAGGTACAACTTGAATTCTTCAAAAGCTGCCTGACATTCTGCTGTCCATTCGAATGGGTTGGCCTTTTTCATTATTTGGAAAAATGGAATGGCGCGATCGGCCAGTTTAGCCATAAATCGGCTCAAAGCCGCTAACCTTCCGGTCAACTTCTGAACTTCTTTCAAGTTCCGCGGTGCTTCCATGTCCATGATTGCCTTTACTTTCTCAGGATTAGGCTCAATCCCCCGCTCGCTCATCATATAACCCAAAAATTTGCCCCCCTTGACTGCGAAGGCGCACTTTTTTGGATTCAGTCTCATGTTGGCCTTCTGCATGATCCCGAAGACCCTTTCCATATCCCGGACATGATCCTCCTTCTTCCTGCTCTTGATTAGGATGTCATCTACATATGCCTCCATGGTTACCCCTAGTACCTCCTTGAAGAGTATGCCGATCATTCTTTGAAAAGTGGCCATTGCATTCTTCAACCCGAACGGCATGACGATATAGCAGAACACGCCGTCCGAGGTGACGAACGCAGTTTTTTCTGCATCATCTGGGTGCATGAAGACTTGGTGATAACCCCGGAAGGCATCCATAAAGCTCAGCAGTTCACATCCTGCCGTTTCGTCCACCAGCAGGTCTATTCGTGGGACAGGATAGGGGTCCATGGGGCAGGCTTTGTTCAGATCAGAGTAGTCCACACACATTCTCCAAGTAGCTCCTTTTGGAGCAAGGACCACATTAGCCAACCATTCGACATGGATGACTGGTCTAATGTGCCTGATTCTCAGTAAGGTGGCTACCTCCTGCTTTGTGAATTCCCGCCGTTCGGCCGCCTGATATCTCTTCTTCTGTTGGACTGGCCTGGCATCAGGCCGAACGGCCAACTTGTGGCAGATGAGGGCCGGATCAATTCCCGGCATGTCTTCGGGTCCTCGGGCAAATAGGACCTGGAATCTCTTCAGGACAGCGATCACCCCCTCCCTGGTTCCCCCTTCAAGGTCCACCCCGATCGCAATCTTACGATCGGGAGGGGAATCAAGCTCGATGTATTCTAAGAGGGTGGCTGGCTCGGGGCGTCCCTCGAACTCCGTACGCCGGGTCTGTACCTCAATGCTGTTTACCCGCTGTCCCCGGGTGGTCATTTGTTTCAAAGCTTCCCGGTAGCACGTTCGGGCTATGGCAGGATCTGTTCGAGCCACTCCTACACCAGTGTCAGTTGGGAATTTGATGCATGAGTGTCGAACAGAGGCAATTGCCTCCAAATCTTCTAGCCCCGGACGGCCCAATATGGCATTGTGGGCACATGCAATATCCACCACCACAAACGTCATCCGGACTGCCGCTCGGTGAATTTCATCACCAATTTCCACCAGAAACTGGATGGTGCCCTCTGCCTCTATTACATTGCCGGTGAAGCTAGCCAGCGGTGTCTTCAACTTGGTCAGCTGGTCCTTCTTTAGCTTCATCTTCTCCAACGTGCGTAAATACAGCACGTTCACACTACTTCCCGTGTCCACCAGAACTCGGTGGATCAAGGCGTTGTCTATACACATACTCACCACTAGCTCGTCCCTGTGCGGACTTGGTGAGTTGGGTAAATCAGCCGCCCCGAACGTGATTGGCTCTAGGCGGCCCTTCTTTGTGGGAGGTGCAGCTACAGTGGCGACATAGAGGCTGCGCTCAAATTTCTTACGTTCGGCGGCCGTATCCCCGGTCTCTCCCCCGCCAAAGATGACTTTCACCTCCAATCGTGGCTTTTTTCCTGGATTCCCAGACCCCTCAGCCTCCTCTATAGGGGGAAGGTATGAATCATTACTGGGTTCTGCATCCCGCTGGGCATCCCGCTTCCAGCTATTGGATCGGGGAGGGCGCTGATTGGGGGAAGGGCTGTTCGGGTTGGTGCTGACATACTTCCTCAGGTAGCCCTTTCGGATCAGGTCCTCAATTGCCACATGTAGGGCGTGGCAATCCTTCGTGAGGTGCCCATTCCGCTGGTGGTATCTGCAGTAGGAGCTTGGGGTAGGTCCCATCACGGGCCTTGTGTCAGTAGGGGGAGGAATAGCGTTGTGTTCCAAGTGGAAAACACCGGCTATAGACATGACCAGGGGGGTGAAGCGTGTAGCCCTTCGATGAGGTGCTGCAGTTGCTGGTGCGGGTCCCAGACGTTCTGCCAGTCTTGAAGTGGGAGGTTGCGGGGCCGTTCGGTCCCTTATCCTGATCTCTTCTTCCAGGGCCGCATAGTTCCTGGCCCTTTCCAGGATGTCTGGGTAGCTGGTCCCCGGATTTCTCTTCAGCTCCCTGTATAAATCTCCCGTCTGAAGGGCATCGGTGAAAAGAAGGATGGCAGTCTCATCTGTCATGCCGGTCACCTTCAGGGTTTCGGTCCTCCACCTAGTGAGGAATCCGGAGATTGATTCTTTAGGCCCCTGCCTCACACTGGTTAGATACCCGAAATGTAATTTCGGGGTTGTGCTGGAGGCGAACTGAGCCAAGAACAAGGTGGATAGCTCCGCAAAGCTCCCGATCGACCCGGGTTGTAATGTTCCGAACCATTCCTGGGCTGGTCCCCGAAGGGTACTGAAGAACAGCCTGCATATTGCCGCGTCGGTGGCCCCCAATAGCATGAGGCCACCCTGGTAACTCCTCAGGTGTACGTGGGGATCTCCCACCCCATCGTATGCTAAGCCGGTCGAGGGACGGCAGTCCTTCAGGATTTCGGCATTCATGATTTCCCTAGTAAAGGGAGAGGTGATCCCAACCCGTGCTGGCGGGGTTTGTTGGGGCGCCCGGTTGACCTGCTCTCTGAGCTCAGTCATCTGCCTCCTCATTTCGGCCATTTCGTCGTCTTGGGCCGTTCGGGGAGTATGTGGCATCCTAGCATCGACATATTCTGGTATTCTGTTTTGGGGGGGAGCAGCTGTGTTAGCCCTCCTCCGGATGAATCGTTCCCCATCCCTCTGGATATACTGGAAGTGTTGTCCAACGGGATCTACCATGGGGGTAGGTTCCCTATATCCGTTTCGAGGGGCGGACGGGGTTCGACTGGTTGGTGCTCCTCGTCTGGGGGTATGGGCCCTCCAGTGGTTCCTGCGGTGTTCCTCGGAATGAACTGAGGCCATCGTGGTCTCAATGTCCTCCTCTTCGTCGAAAGATGGCATGGGACGCAACGGGGATGGTGGCTCATGAGTTTCATCCGTGTAGCCCTGCTCCTGTTCGTCCGCCATGCGTTGCATGGCCTCCGCCATATCCCTCATCAACTGAGGGTTCATCCTTACATCCTGGGGGATGATTTGCTCGAACTCTCGGGTGGCACTGCCACTGCCGTGTCCTTGCCTGGACCACCCCTCAGAGGATCTATGGCTTCCTCGTCCTCTGGATGCAGAACTCGGTGTAGCGGTATGAAGCCTAGCCATTTCAAAAAATGGTGCTTAGATCAGCTGTTTTCCTTGAACTTTTAGTTTCGGTTCCCACAGACGGCGCCAATGTTGAGGTTTATTCCCGAAGATCCGAAAGCCCAACACAAGCCTCGGATATTGTAGGTATATAGGGTTGGATTAAAATGTGTATAAAATATAAAACAGTGAGATATTTGCTCAACTCAGAAGCCTACCGATATTCAATAAATATGTGATTACACTGAGACTACCCGAACGGTAGATGAATATGAGATTACAAGGATAGGAGATGTAAATCTATTGCTAAGCTCTGAGTCTTAAAATGCTAACCCCTTTACAATGATCTAAACATGGATATTTATACTAAAATGGGGATGGGTAAGGTGGACACGTGGTCGAATCTGGTAGGCTATCACCTCTGCCATGTAAGCACCCATGCCCCCACTTGCTGCCGCCATGATCTAGCATTAAATGCGGCCTCCACTTGTTGATTGCCCGTTCGGTCTAGGGGTTCGGTGTGTGGGACCCCGTCATAGGTGATAATTTCTACCTGAAGTATCCCGAACGCCGATCGATATTTGGGCCTTGATACCTTGGCATAATCGTTACCCAGACTGTTCCAAGTATAAGTTTTATCCCGAATGCCGTTCGGGAGTTCTTTGGGCTTGCCGCTTCTTCCCAGATTTGGGCCTAGGGATATTGGGCCTGGACCCAATATCCCAACAAACATCATTCAATTATGTTTTTTCAATTAATATGGGAACAATTAGTGGATTTAAATTTATTTCAAATTGAACTTAAGTAGGCATTTTTAATGCTTACAATTTTTTTTAATACTTACAAAAAAATTAATACACATTTTTTATTTTATTTTTTACATCAGAATGTTTGAGTTTTTAAATAATCATTATTGGTAAAACTAAAATTATCACATAAAAGATGTGTACTAAAATAAGGATTTATGCATTCAATTAAAAAATATGTGTTAAGTGGATATATTGACGGTGGTGGGTTGCAGAGAAAAATTGAATTGACTGAATGAATACATATAAACTGGAGGAAGATTAGATTTATTGACGGACTGAGTTGCGGTTAGCCTAATTATGTACTCGGTATGTGTTTGATTTTTAGTAACAAGCTGCGTCACTTCGGCGTTCGGACATACTTGTGCAGTTTTGACGAAAAATCGGTGCTCAGAGCAACCTTGGTGGCGCCAGAGCACAGGCGCTTCACAATTGTATTATGGGGTAAATTTGTAAAGTTGATCCGTTTATTTAAAATGAATTTATATATGAGACTGCGTTTAGTAAAAATAGAGCTGCATTTAAAATTATGTAGTACTCAGTAGTACGTATGTCCGATTCCGGAACAACTGGTCCAAGTTGAGAAGTGCCCGCAAAGCCCAAAATGACCACGAATAAAATGGGAATGAGCAGGCGTTAGGTCATTATTAGCCGACTTCTTCATTCCTACACAGTCCAGGGTTCTAAGCTACCGGTTCGCCGATATGATTTCATGTAGATGTAACCCCCTTCACTTCACTCTGTGCTCAGAGAAACAATGGATTAAATTAGGAATGGTTGTATCTGATCTAATTTCCATTTGAATGATTTCATGATATATTTTCTGTTTTTCAAATTTGCCTCTTTGAGTAGCCGTATGGATACAAGTTTTACTTGATTTTTCATATATGGCTTAGTTAGGGGGCGTACAGTAATTCTCTTGACCCGCATTACGATTCGGATCTTGAAGATCTAGGCATTTTGAAGGGACTCTTGATCTTTTCAATAAATTAACTGTGCCTTCAAGCTGTTCTGGATATACCTCCGGTTTACTCGGATTCTTCTTTCGTTGTACTTGTTTAATCTTTTATTAGAATCATTTTTTTGCCCTCAGAATCCTCATTGAAGAAGCTCTTAATGAGTTCATCGTTTTCATTGGGGCCAGACAGGGGCATATATCAAGGACCAATTTGCTCCTGAATTCCTTGAAATTTCACCAGGGCAGTGATTTGTTTTTTAACCTTATCTGCTTTAACGAGGATTCAAACATTCTAAAATTAGAGTATTATGTTATTTGTACAAAGGCAGATGATGAGCATATTATTTATCTGATTTACATACTGAGGATTCATAAATCGAGCTTTTTAAAACTGATGCCTTCCGAGAATGAGTTTTTTGAATGATTTTTAAAGATAATTACGTATGCTGGCGAATTTGTATTTGGAAATGTAAGGTGGTACGTTAAGAATTCGGTTATCCGACCAGGCGGGAGTTTATGTCGTTGGCACTGCTTTTATCGCAAGCCTCAAAGTCCTTCCGTTCAATGTTTAAGATACATTTTGCTTTCCTACTCTATAAATTAATTCTTACTTTATGATTTTATCATTCATTTCACATTTTAAAAATATATAATCCTAAAAACGGTACTTTAATGAAAGAAGAAGAAACTTCCTTTGTTTCATTAAAGTAATGAAATTGTAAAGGGAAAATTCATATATGGTTCCTATAAAATTTGAGATCTGTATTTCTGAGATTGTAAATGTCACTCTTCAATTGTTCAAAATGCTGTAAATGTGGTCTTTTTGAGAGGTGAAATATACAATGTGGACGTTATTACATTTCACTACTTAAAAGGATCCCATTTACACCAATTTGGACACTTTAAGGGATCACTTTTTCCGAAGAAGTATATTATTTATATGATCTAATTTAGTCTTTTTGGGTCCTTGTTTCACTTGGTCTAACAGGTGGATCACTTGGTCTATTACGCACATGACTAAACTATCGCACTCAAGACTCGCACTTCTTATTTTTAATACTAGTTTTATAACACGCGTTGCGCGTGTGGAATAATGCCCAATAATATTTAACGTGCACATTGAACGCAATAGAATTGTGGATCCAAAAAGGCCATATTATATTCTAAAGTCTAGCTCACACAACTTCAAATTTTCCACTCACATCCAACCTATTATAGGACTTCTTTTGTACATAGTGAACATGGAGATGATAAATCTAAACGGATACCAATCATTTCCGGATTGAGACGAAATGCTTAGAAAAAGCAGATGGCGCCCACCGATTAATTCTAAGCAACATCGCTCTGATGAAGATGAGTGAAAGGCTAACAATATAATCATAGAAGACAAATACAAGAAAATTACGGAGTATATAATAAAGGGAACAGTGATTTCTTAGAAACACAAAGTATAATAATATCTAACTCTAGTGTACCAAGATACTTATTATATCAAAACAATAACAATCCTCATCCAGCTTTATAAGACTTTAAAGATAAATTAAGTTGTAATTGTCTTAATGTACAATCTTACTCTCAAATTAAACACGATCTTAAGGTATGTTCCGCATGCCAAATTAGCTCAAAATTGGCTGAAATAGTTTAATTCAGTCAATTAATTTTAATGTAGTTCTCAAAATCATTATTTATGAGAAGGGGCAGGCGTTTGAAGTAATTAATGGGTGCGCATGCCCCAATGAACTTCAAATGTTTAATGCAAGTATATACATACATACATATACAATAAAAGCTACATTCTATGGTACCCTTAAGGTACCATACCTTTGTCCACATGGACCAATCAAGATAATCCAATTGAATCATTTAAATTTAAATTAAAATGTCCACATGGGCCAATCAAGATGATACAGTTGAATTATTTAAATCTAAATTAGAAATGATATAATGATTTAGACGAATCAAGTAAATGAAAGTTATGGTACTCCATTTTTTAAATTGGTATCGGAGTTATCACCTAAATAAAATAGGTAGTGCCCCCCAATCTACACAGTTGAGGCCCCATTAATTTGTACTAATTCTATCGGATTCAATATGTCATGTCCTTAGTTCTTTCGGATTTTTCAAAAATTTTAAAATTAGTTATGAAGTATTTGTAATTTTTGTTGATTGGAGTGTTCAATATTATGTTAATTGGCATAAATGAGCCAACGCCGGTCAAAGCAGGTCTCACATCACCCAATTCTAATGCTTACAACAATAAAAGTAACCAATAGAAAAATAAATAGTCTGATCATGAAAAATAAATTACAAGCAAATAGTAAAACTAAAAAGTTCTTTCAAAACCCTAGACTCTCATGCACTTTATGGCGGCGCTTCAGGAGGGGGGAGATCCAATTGTACTGTAACTTCTTACTTACCTTGCCTAACAAGGTACCTAACATAGATAACTTCGAATCCATATCTGTTCTGGCCTCTAGCCACACGCTTCGTCCATGACATATGGCCGCCGGAGATCAAGCATCTGTCTTCCGTCCCTGCATAACCTTCGGCCGTTGGAGATCAAGCAATCAAGCATCCTCTCCCCTCCGCGTAATCTCGCCAAAGCAAAAGAAGAAAATTAAAATAGCCGCGCAATTGAAGGCGGAAGTAGAAACGGTGTACGCCTAAGTCCGCCTGCAGCAGCCGCTCCTCGTTACAAACAATAACGGAGGAAAAAACTCTAGCAGTGGAAACCCACCCTAGAGAGAGATTTGTCTCACTCTAATTTTAAAAAATGCTTTAATTTTTAAGGTAAACAATTCTGTTTACTTTTTCCGAAAACTAATCTTTGTACTGGTTCAGTCCAGCCCAATGCTCTGGCTCCGCCCCTTATCACCACCATCGACATTAGCTCTTCTCATGCACAAATTACTAAAAGTCGGACATGCCATCCATAAAACTCCAAGTAATAATAATAATAATAATAATAGAAATCTTTTTATTTTTACTTTTTCTTTACCCAGGAAAATGAGAGAAAATTGATCTTTAGTACAACCGTTTCAATCTATGCACCACATAGATTGAATATAAAACTCCAAATGATGTGTAATTATTAAATGGAAAAGAATAAACTAAATATAATAAAGTGAAGAGAAGGAACAAAGTGCAATGAAGAGGCAGCAAAATCCGAGAGGCTGAATGTTCGAACATTAACGGAGGTAATGGAGGTGTAGGGGTCAAAGTCTATAGTACAATTATCGGATCACATTGTACAGCAATATATTGCTTTGTGTTACACCAACACATTTTATATACCAAAAATACCCTAACCTTCATTGGTGTTTATAAGATTTTAAGAGATGCTACTTCACCTTTTATCTGATTGTCTCATTGTTTGTGTGGTCACTTGTAATATGTTAACACATTCAACGCAACAAGTAAATCTCTGTCACATTCATCTTTTACTTGTGCGGTATACCTCAATTGCACAGAAATCGTGAAATACTCTTTCATTTCATCTCCACTATGCTGATTCTATGAGATGCATTTCCATCTAATTCATCATTCTTTTGAATTATGGAACCAAATATTGTAACACATTGATGATCGGTATTACATTAGCATCTAAAGCAATTCTGCCATTATCATGGCTTCTACTTTTACCAAACTTGCATTCCATTTATTTCGAAAAGAATGACATTAATAGCACTCCCTAAGTTTCTAATTTAAAAAATATGACCACTTTAATTTCTCCACCGTGTGCGATCCGTTTTCTCCATCTGCATCTCGAGTATTCTCCAGTTCTCCATCGTTGAGCAGAGACCAAGTCGCCCTAATCTAAGCATCCCAGGTCTTCTTCCCTCATCAAATATTTTTTGGCTTAATAGTTAATTTTTTAACCAAACATGTAATTTTGGATTTCGCAAATTGAATTGTGTAATAATCAAAAGAAGTAAGGTTGGATTTATTTTTCTAGTTGAATTGATTGTATACAGGATTATTTTAGCTATTTTTTCATATAACTTTTTCTCGAATTTATACATAAAATATATTTTATATAATGTTTTTTAATTAAACAGAATGAGCTAAAACAATAATTTTTTCAAAAATGTCATAAATTTCAACAAAAATAACCGATTTGAGTGTTACCATATGGAATATCAATTTTAACAATTTTATTGCACACAATTTAGTGTTTACACACCTTCACACACAGTCTTTGAAAGCTCCTTTTTTTGCATGTGGAAAAACAGGGTTTTTAAGCTTTTCCATTCCGTGCAGACACTAGTGGTGCATGCAAAAGGATTTTTGGATCAATTTTTGTATCAACCATGCTTAATGTATTCACATTTATACCCATTTTATACCCACCATATTTGTGAAGTGTTTTTTTATTTGTGAACCCGGTTCTCAAACAATATTTTATATGTGCAAAATATTGTCTGTAAACCGGGTTTCACATACATAAAAAAACACTTAACAAACATAAATGAGTAGAAAAATGAGTACAAAAAGAAATTGCTTGGAAATTGATACCCAGCACCGGTTGGGTACAGCTGTATGAGACAAAGGCCACGCGGTACAGGCTGTAAACAGGAAAGTGAAGCGGGCACGTGGGTGGCGTAACGGTCACTTCGCCATCTTTGCCCCTTATTTATACCCATCCCATCCCTAACCATTCTCATTCCAATTTTCATTTCCATTCATTGCCTTCCCATAAATCTAATTCCAAATTAAAGATGAATGCAAAGGTTGTGTTCGCTGCCCTCGTGGTTGCCTTGGTGGCTTTCTCATCACTCCAATCCGCCGCGGCCGATGACCTACTTCCGCCGGCTCCGGCTCCGGCGCCGACCGCCGACGCCGCAGCATTCGTTCCCGCTTTTGTTGCTTCCTTAGCCGCTCTTGCATTTGGATTGCTCTTCTAATTCCGAGAGAGACAGGAGGGTTTCTAGAAGCTCCATTCGCCTGGTTTCAGATTGCACATGGATGATGGACTATTTCTAGAGGAGAATGATTTCGACTCCCCATTCGATTTGTATTTTCGCTATTTATTTCCCTGTTTCATTCTTTGATTGATTGATTGTATTATTATGCTAATTATTATTGTTGTTGAGCGCTCAACATATCATTCATTTTTTTCGATGACACTGAGCGTTTCCATAGTTATATCTTTAATCATAGTTTCCACTCTACTTTTATGTTTTTATCTTTCATTTTCGAATTTATTAAAACTATTGAATCGAAACCCGAAGCCAACAAGAAAAAACTATAGCGAAATGTTTAAAAATACAAACAAAAAAAGGAAGAAATATACCCGTTTGTAAATTTATCATTTTTTTCATCGATCATTTTGGTTCACTTTTCTTCTCTTTTCATCATATACCCGTAGGTATTTCTTCAATTTTAATGTTGAAATCTGGCTTTACAAGGCAACAACTTTAATTGTTTATTGTTAAAGTCTTGAATATCCCAAATTATTTTGATGAGGCCGGAGATGGAGATATGTACAAAAAATTTGCATATATAATATTTTTACATCGAATTTTTTAGAAAAAATTATTTTCAGACCATTATTGTATGTCTTTTTACAAATACAAATTTATTAAAATAATTACATTTTAAAAATGTTTCAAGCTTTGCTAGACTGTAATTAATATTTTAAGGGAAAAATAATTAAAATATCCCAAACTTTGAAGGGGTGTGAGATAAACACCTCAAACTTTCATATGTGGTTTAAATACCCCAAACTTTTTATAAAAAGTTATTTTAACACCATTGTCTTGTATTATTTATTTCAAAAATGTAAATGTATGGTGTTAATTGCATAATTTAATATAGCAAATTGAAAACGTTGCAATTATATGGAGTGGAAGGGTAGAACTATTTATTTCATAATGTAAGTTTAGAATGTTAATTGTATCTTCATGAATGATAAAATATTTGAAATTATGAAATTAACACCAAAAAGTAGCATTTTTGAAAGAAATAATATATGACCATGGTGCTAAAATAACTTTTTATATAAAGTTTGGGATATTTAAATTACATATGAAAGTTTGGGGTGCTTACCTCACACCCCTTGAAAGTTTAGGGTATTTTAATTATTTTTCCCATATTTTAAATTACATCCAGTTTAATATAATTTTAATTACATTGTATTTTAAATTACATCTAGTTTAATTTACATTTGTGAAAAGTATATGTTCATGGTACTAAAATATACGGAGTAACCTTTATACAAATTTGAGGTATCTATATTACATGGGTAAGTTGGAGGTGCTTATCTTACACCTTTACAAAATTCAGAATATTTAAATTATTTTCACTTACTTTTTTTCGTTCGTTTCCTCAAAATTACTAACCCCACCCCTCACCTTTTGTTCCCCTCACCTTCTCATCTATCTCACCGAAACTTTCGATAGAAAGAGTTTCTGTGTATTTTATAAGGTAGGAGAGAGATATCCAACTTTAAGAATTAGTATGTTTTTTACTATTGAAATTTGATGGTCTGGTCTGATCTGGTAAATGTCCGGTAAAAAGAAAACATTCTAATTCTAAAAGTTGGATATCTCTCTCCTACCCGAAATTTCCCGTAAAAAGAGTTTAATTCTTAAAGTTAATTCATATTTGACATTTGATCCTTTGCTACATGTGGAGAAATTATACTACGAATTGTACGAAAGCAACGAAGAATGCATATTTTCTCCACTAACGAAGATGAAGATATCACTTTAAACAAATATAGGGTATTTTATACAAAGAGCCCGTTTGGAGAACTCTGTTTTCGGCTTATCAGGCTTATCAGCCAGCTTTTTCACCAAACACGTAACTTTTACTTTCGTGCGCTGAATTGTGTAATAAGCCGAAAAAGTAAGGTTGGAGTTACTTTTCTGGCTGTATTGGCTGAAGTTACTGTAGAGGACCATTTTAGCTATTTTTACATATAATTTTTTCTTTAATTTATTAATAAAATATATTTTTAAAATATTTTTTTCTTAAATCAGCAGAATCAGCCAAAACAGCCACTCCAGCCAGAATATCATAAATTTCAGCAGAATCAGCCAAAACAGCCGATTTTGGTGCTACCAAACGGGCTCGAAAAGATTTAATGTACTTCAAAATCTTAATAAAATACACATGAAATCATCCAAAAGTCAACATCAGTTATTCCTTTTAGGAATTTTAAAGACATTAATTTGAATGTGTTCCCGATTGAAGTTTTAGCTGAAATTTGGTATGAGTAAACTAGACTTGATGAATAAGATGCTAAAAAAATTTCATCAAAAAATTCCACCAGGAACCGCGCCAAATTGCGACGGCCGGACAGAGCCTCCTATACAAGGACTTATTTGACCTTTTTATGAAAGTTCGAGGACTTATTTGACGGTTTTCCCTAAAAAATTAAATAAATCAAAACCTATGAAAGGTTAGGTCCCGGATTGATAGTTTTCCATCATTCAGGTCCTATACTGATACATTTCATCTTTCAGGTCCCGAATTGATAATTTATCTATCTTTCGGGTCCTGAATTGATAAAATTCATTGATTTTACGAAAGAAAGGCATTTCAAGTTTGAAACATAAAAAAGTATTCGTAAATTCAAATGACGGAGACAAATAACTACTTTGAATATAAAGATTTTAGGATGTTTTTTTTGGACTGAAATTTGCTGATCTGGTCTGATTTGGTCTGGTTTGGTCTGGTCCGGTCTGGTAAACGTATGATCTCTGTGTATTCTATAACTACGAAAGTCTGGTCTGGTATGGTCTGATCTGGTCTTGGACTGAAAACAGTCCAAAAGAAAACGAGTCGGGCTCCTCTCCAATATATACGATACTGGACAATTCCAGTTGATCCATTATGGAGATGCCACACTTCCACTTATTAAATCAATGGTTAGGATTTTACTTTTATCAAACCTTTCCCTCATTCATTTTTAATTACTACAACCAGTGTTCTAAAACACTCATAAAGGCGGCGCCTAGGCTCGCCAAGGCGCAAGGTGTGAACAATACGCCCCGCCTATGCATATGCATGACCAAAGGCGTGAGTGCTACACAATTTAAACTTTTAACTATCATTTATTAGCATACCAAGGGTACGAAGACCCGCTAGACCGCAAGTTTCATTCACAAGGAAGAGAAGAGGATGTCCACAATATATAGAGTGTTGGAACGAGGAGTGCTTCATCTCCTTCCGGTGTGGGATGAAGTTAAAACCCAGTTGGCCGGACAAATAATACTCCGTACCAAGGTTAAAAGAAGTTGTCAACTAGGCTCCAACAAATTCAACATCGTAAATCCTTATTTAGGAGTATATCATTAAATTATTATATTATTATTATAGGGTCATTATTATATACTATCTCCGTTCTCTTTTAATTGCAACATTGGACTTTTTACACTATTCATATATTCTACTTTGACTACATTTTATTTATTAATGTATTACAAAATAAATTTTTAAAAAATATTGTTAAATTCTTCTCATTCTAAATTTTCAAATTATGAATTTTTTAATTTTTTTACTAATAAAAAATGAAAGATATTGATGGTCAAACTTGTGCATTGGCAAACGTTTTGACTGTTGCAATTAAAAGAGAACGGAGGAAGTATGTAGTAATGATAATGATGATTACAAACAATTTCATTATTTTTTTGAACGGACAATTTCATTATTATTTGTAGTGTCATTGAACTTTTTTTATGAACTCTTACTTTTTATATACCAAATTCATATAATAGGTGTCCATTTTAGTAATTCAGAAGTTTATTTTTGTTGGAAAATGTATTACTATTATGTTTTGCATGATATTTTATAATATTGCATTTATATATTTTAAAAAATATCTATAAAATTTAGAAAAATTAGTAAAAAACTAAAACGCCTTTCTACGCCTAATTCCCGCCTAAACTCGCCTAGGCTTCAAAGGCCTAAGGCTCGGGCGTGCCACCTCGTCACGCCTCACGCCTTTTAGAACACTGACTACAACAGCTTCACCACGTTTCCGCGCAAGCCATCTTATCTTCACAAAAAAATATTTGCTTTTGCTGATTTGAATATAATGTTGCAGTACATACGTATTGGTGTTTTTGTTTTTTTTTGTTTATTTAGATTGTGGATAGTAGTTTCCGAACTTATTATTATAATCAAACTTGAAGTTTGAATTTTTTATGATTATTCAAATTGGGATTTTAATAGGGGTGGACATATTGGTTTGGTTTAACTAAACCGAATCGTACCAAATTGAATTAAACTGAACGGAAACCGGACCATATATATATATATATATATATATATATATATATATATATATATATGCAAATTGGGATTGAATTTGGTAGTATTTCTTCTCAACCGTATTAAATAAGACCAAAACTGAAAAAACCAAACAAAATTGAAACGAACTAACAAATTCAATAAAACTTTCATATATTATTAAAAAATACCCCCAACCCTAACTCAAACCGAACCACCAAACTGGACTAAACCAATCCGAACGAAACCGAAAAATAGTAAATAGCATGATTTTTGTTTGATAATAATTCTCTCAACCCATTTCAAACCGAACGGAACGAAACTGACAAAAATCGATATGCTCACCCCTAGTTTGAAGGTTTAAATACGTTTTTAGTTCATGTATATATGAGACGTTTTGTTTTAGGTCTTAGTAAAATACTACTAAGAACCATTTCTATTCAGGAAAAAAGATATTTTCGGTTGTATAAATAGATTTAATATAAAAATTTAAATTTAATCTTTTTTTTAGGCTAACATGAGAGTCAAAACAACAAAAACTAAATTAATTAAAATTTTAAAATATGTATAAAAAACTTCTAAAAACTAAAATTAAATGGATTTTGAGTAGTATGACAAAGAATTACATGAAACATATTAACCAGATATGTTTGGTTGTCAACTTGGGTTGTTATCATTGGTGATGGACTAAAAAAAATTAACATCAATTTCAGAATTAAAATGTACTATATTATAGTGACTAAAAAAATAATTAAACCGTTTATTAATTTAGATATCAAAGTGATACTTGTGAATTTGATGTTTGTTTCCTAATATATTACGGAGTAAATTCCTTCAAATCCACACTATTTTTTACTCCCTTCGTTCTCTAATAGATGTCTCACTTTCTATTTTGGTGTGTTCTTTAATATACCTATATATACCATAATTCTTTTTCCTACTTTTCCATTCAAACACAACTCACTACACCTTTTACACTATCCCTATTACTTTCCCCTTAAAACTTGTGTCAAACTCTATACTCCAATCTATTAGAGAGCGGAGGGAATATTTGATTTGCTTAATTTTTTATATACGTAAGAAATTTAAGAATTTTATTAATTTCGTGAATTACCCATTGTCTGAATTAAACCATTTTTAAACATTCAGTTCAAGAATCCACTTTATGGATTATCTAAAGCTGAGTTGATCACAAATACTCCCTCCGATTCTAAATAAACTTCACACTTTCCTTTTCGGGACGGTCCAAAATAAACCTCACACTTCCTTATTTCCTTATTTGGCAAAGAAATCTACATCAAAACAGTGCTAAACAGTGTCAAACAGTGTCTCAACAGTGCCAAACAGTGTCTCAACAGTACCAAACATTGTCTCAACATTGTACTCTACAGTAAAATCAACTTTATTTCCTTAATAAATGTGAAGTCAAACACTGAAGATTAAAAAGAACAGGAGGGAGTAGAATAGAGAAAAAAAATAATCAAAATAGGTTAGTTAAGTATTCCGAATGCCAACTTCGTACAAGTCAAAATAATGTAAAGGAGCTGGCAAATGGGTACGTCCTAGAAGCAATAGAGAGGATAAATACAGCACTAGATCATATCCAAGCCTTTGATTTAACAAGTGAGTATGTGGCATCTCTATAATGGATCAAATGGAATTCTCCAGTACCGTATGTACTGGAGAGGAGCCCGACTCAAAGAAAACATACTTGTAAGACAAATAATGTAGAAGTGCATAATTAAGATTTCTATATTTTATAGGCCCAAAATGCATTAACATGGCAAAATTACCCTTAATTAAATACAATTAAAACCTATTCCCAGCTCGTCTCCCTCGATGATAGATGCGAGAAGTCGTGTACGGACTAGGCCTTCGCCACCCTCCAGCCATTCTGCTATCGATGCCACACTTTGGCAAGTTCACAAGTTGCCACCCTTCGGTGAGTCTCTGCAGACCTCCGTTGAGAATGACATCTTAATAAGATATAAGAAAATAATACTATCCTCCGCAGTGGCGGAGCCAAGAGTTCGTGTCAGTGGTGTCAATTTAGTAAAACAATATTATACTCCGTCTAATAATGTGTACATATATAAAGCAAAAAAGCAAATATTGTCATTGGTAAAATTAAAGTACTAATTCACAACTGTTCACGACGCGTTTTCATATTTTGAAAACGTTAGTTGTACAATTTTTTCTTTGTCAACACTTTTGAATATATCATTTTCAATAAAAGTAACTAAGGAATCATTCATCATAGCATCCCCCATTCGATTGCGCAACCTGTTCTTCATGAACTTCATGGCTGAGAAAGCTCTTTCCACAGTTGTGGTGGCCACCGGTAGTTGTGGTGGCCACCGGTAAAAGCAAAGCTAATTTCACAAGTAAAAAAACTAATGGATACACAATATGTTTCTGTGTCTCCACCAATTTTTGAGCAAGAGAACCAACTTCGGTAATATCTATAAATGTAGAGTTGGAGCGCACATCAAGAATAAAAGTTTCAAGTTGACTATCAAGAGCAAGAACATCTACCAGTGAAAAGTCAAAAGGATATAATCGAGCCATGCGAATCAACTTGTCCTTGTCAAAAGATGAAAAAGTGTCTTTAGGACTAAGGCAAGCCACACAAAGAAGCAATTCTGTAGAAATCTTTGTGAATCGATTGTTCAACTCCTCGCGTTGTCTATCCACCACAACATAGAACAAGTCCACTTTGTAACGATGTAAGTTTGTGGTTTGGATAACTTTGCGACGGACTCTCCTATGAGGTAAATAAAAATCATTCATACTTGGAATTGAAATTTTATTCTTTTCACAAAAAGAAGAAACTTCACCAAAGAGAATATTCCATTGGGCACAGACTGCGACCGAGGGTTTCCGATTTCAACGATTTGGGAATTGAGACTGTGACTTACGGCGTTCAATAGTTTTTTTTTGAAGCGGGAGTTGGAGTTCAATAAGCGATTTGGGCACAGACTTTTCAATTCTCCTTTGCTGACTTTTCAATTTGGTGTTCCAACTTTTAAATTTTTTAAATTGACCCCCATTTTTTTAAATGTTGGATGGTGTCAATTTATAATTTATGAAAGATTATCTATACCTATATAGAGAATTTTTATTTTTCAGTGGTGTCAATTTTAAATTTTAAATTTTTTTATATACCTACATATGGGAAAAAAATTCCAGTGGTGTCAATTGACACCACTGGCCAAAGGGTGGCTCCGCCACTGATCCTCCGTATCGCATTAGTTGCAACATTGCAATTTGAATACTGTTCATGTCCTCTACTTTAACTACATTTTATTTATTAATTAATGTGAACTATTATTTTTGAGAAACATGGCTGAATTCGTCTCGGTATTAAGTTTCATAATCTGATTTTTAATTATTTTTTACTAATACATAATTAAATATAATGACTGTCAAAATTGTGCGTTAACAAACGTGAAAAAAGCAATGTTGCAACTAAAAAAGAACGGAAGAAGTATAATAATAACATTCTCGTAGACAAATATGAATTTTGCATATGCAAAAGCATGTACTTTTTAGATGAAAATTGGTGCATTATCGCAATAAATTACGTGATTATCAAATAAAACTAAAAATGTTAAAATATGAGAAGAACATAGAAAACATCATTCGGCAAACATAAGAGCATGTTTACAAACAGACACATTCTCCAGTTTTCTATTTCTGTTTTCCATTATCAATTTTTCTGTTTTCATTTTTCTATTTTTCTATCTCCAATTTTCTGTTTTCATCTTTTAGTTTTCCATTTCCAAATCTCAAACATGTTCATCAATTTTTTTCACCCAGTTCTGTGACCGTCCAGAAAACCGAAAGTACGGTACCAATCCGGAACTGAACCTAGTACAATTCAAGTAAGGTACCAGGTCCCACGTATATGAAAGTATGGATCAAAATTGATTGGTCCCGATCGATTTCAACGGTTATTTTGACGGATTCTTTTCTCATTTCCCTATTGATTGACAATTCAACGACTTTTTTAAAATCTTCACTTTAAAAAAGATTTCAAAAAACAGAGACCAAACCACCGAGTCATTGACCGGCCCGGACAGGGACCGTCAGGTCATTGACGGGATTGGCCAGGGATCACCCGGTTGTCGATCGGACTGAACACAGATCGTCGGGTCATTGGCCGGACTGGACAGGGACCACCGGGTCGTGGAACGGATCAGATCGGGATCATCGGGTCATCGATCGGATGAGACAGGGACCACTGGGTCATGGATCGGACCGGACAGTGGCCGCCGGGTCATGCACCGAAGCGAACCGAACACGGACCGCCGGGTCATCGACCGGACCAGACCGGACTTGGACCGTTGGATCGTCGACCGAATCGACAGGGACCGTCGGGTCATTGACCGGACCAGATAGGGACCGTCGGGTCATTAGTTGGACCGAACTAGAATCGACATCAAAGCGGGACCGTATCCACCACTAGACATAAGTATGCAAATTCATTGCAGCGGCACTGCAGCATCCACATTTTCCAAATTTGGAAAACTAGTAATTAAAAGTCACTTCTCTAATTTATTGAAGAAAACAGAGACATATGTCATTTTTTGGTTTTGGAAAATGATTTGGTAAACACGTTTTCTGTTTTCCTTTTTCCTGTTTTCTAGTTTTCCAGAAAACTCGAAAATATCTTTGTTAGTAAACAGACCCTAATATTACCGACTTCATACATTTAATGCTATCGAAATGACATCATTTGGCAAACAGGTTAAAAATATGGCAGTTTAAGTGTTGAAATTTTAAAGTAATAGTGACATCTTGATAAATGTAATGCCACAACACTAGGCATTTTGATTACAACAACAACAACATCCAAGCCTTAATCCCAAAACATATTGGAGTCGCTAACATGAATCGATACATGATATCACCACCAAAAGGAAAAGAAAGAAAATAAAGATAAAAGACAAGCTATCATAAAAAGATAATATTTATACATAAAAATACATAAAATGATATAATACAAATGATAAAATAAAAAGGATAAAATAATATTTATATATGTAAGGATAAAAATAAAAAAAATAAAAAAAAAAGAAAAAAAAAGAAAAAAAAAAGAAAAAAAAAAGAAAAAAAAAGAAAAAAAAAGAAAAAAAAAAGAAAAAAAAAAGAAAAAAAAAAAAGAAAAAAAAAATAAAATAAAATAAAAAAAAGATGAGGGGTAAAGATGAGGGGTAAAGACGTGGGTTAGGGGAGTCTTGCGATCATGAAGACGAGCAAGTCTATAAATATCTTGTTCTCCTTCCTTATAGTCCAATTTTTCATACAACTCCTTGCTCACTTTCCCTCATGCTTCCTTTATGGCTTTCTTTGCTTGTCTTTTAGCATCCTTGTATGCTTCTATGTTCTCATCACTCCAACTTGTTCCCAACTTTTTGTAGCAATATCTTTTGTTCCGTATGGTTTCACCTCATCATTCCACCAAAGTGTGTCCTTTTTGGGTGGCAGACATCCTTTAGATTCTCCAAGTATTTCTTTTGCACTTTGTTAATGGTCAACTACATTGATAACTACACATCTTTCACACGTGCTTCATTATCAATACACCATACATCTTCACCGTACATTTTGTGTCTAAAGCTTTGTTGAAGACCCCCCTCAAACGGCAGATGTTCTCACACTATCTCTCTCTAAAATGAATTGTTGCGTTTTTAACCTAGTAACGACATATATGCCTATTTGGCGTATTATGTTTGATCTGCTTGGGCCACCATTTTCTTGATTTTGGGCCAAAATGGTTTTGGAATTACCCGCAATTGACTACATTAGATTGATTTTTCTTTTTTCGTACTGCTAGTATTCTCCATACTATGCAATTTGTAATGCTAAACTTCAATTTACTCATCTGATGTAATGCTCACTTGTGCTTTGTTAATAAAATTTTGGTTGCTTTTAAAAAAAAAAGTAATTTTAGTTCTTATAAAAAAATATCCCCCTCGAGCCTTCACCACTTTATCTTTGGCTCCACTTGTTGCTTAACCTGTCTTCTATGGTTCTTACCTCGAAAGTCAAGCACAAGTATCCTATGCTGAGTGATAAATGAAATTATTTTAAAATTAACAAATTAATAAAGAGCCAAATCCAGATGTTTTTGCTCACGAGTCATTCGTTGAAAACCTCATTTTCTATCACTTTGAGATCAAAAATAGCAATTTGATCTAAAATAAATTAATGGAATATAAAAAATTGAAAAATAAGAAAACAGAGAACCAAGAAGAGGGGGAGGGGGAGGGGAGGAGATGGAGGACTAGATGTGGAGGTCACCTGATACGCCTCACGACTATGGAAGTTCTGATGATAGTGATGCTAGTGTGTTGCTCTGGGTCAGTTATTTGGATCACTTACAATTTATAGGGTTTGAATGATATTAGAGGTAAAAAGTAGTCTTGAGTCCTATTTAGCGGATATAAAACAACATTAAAATCTATTTGTGAACTTTGACTATACTCTAATCCTATTTAGAGCATTTTTACTTATAGAATATATGAGCTCAATTGAATTCAATGATGGATGACTCCCCATCCCCGAAATTCTATGACCAAGTCTTTGTTGGAATTAAACCTACGATCTCTCTTTTGTAACACATTTTTCTTACCAACTAAGCTATGCTCCTCTACAGCTCGATTGAGTTCAAGATATTAGAACGAGGGCGAGTTAGGGCTACTAACTTAATGAAGCCTACTTTCTGGCCCGAGCACATGACGAAATGGTGGATTGTTTTCACATAGTTTGATTTTATTATTATATAGGAGCTTCAACATTCATTCTTAAGGCTTTTACGTATGTGGTTATTTTTGGGGTTAAGTAGTGTAAACTAAAAAGGCGGAGGGAATGTCAAGATGTAGATGGTAGGACCGAACACATTCCGTCCATACCAGAAAAACCATCTAAATCTGATTGATCAGTGATTTAAGCTATATTTGGTATGAACATTCAGCTCATCTGAAATTTTTAATTTCCATTGTTAATTCTATATGTTACACACACTCTCCAAAATTCCATCAGCCTAATCTCACTCACTTCCGCCCATCATATCAACCATCTCTCTTCTCTACCATTTTATACGCCCTTCTTGGCTTCTCACATGGACTTTCATTTCTCATCTCCTATTTCATCTCCCTCATTCCAACCCTTCATCTCCCATTTGTTCTAAACATTCGCCTCTTCTCTCCCTCTTTATTCGTTCCTTCTCTCGCCCGAACCATCATCACTTGCAACCTTCATCACCCATCTCTCTTGATGTGTTATCCATGGACTCATCTAATAAAGTGTTCTGCTACATCATCCCCAGTAGTTGTGCTGATATCCTCACCCAACCCTTTGAATTGACCCCCAACACACTTTGTTGCATGTCGAAATTAGCGGATGTAAGGTATCCAAAAAATCAAACCCCGACAATTTTTCTATACATGCATGTTGATGCTATGAGACATGTGAACTTCTCCGATATTCCACACACTTACTATACGATGGCATGTATGAGGAAGATGAATGTGAGGAAGTGATGTCTAGATGTCAGACTGAGGACACTGAAGGGCGAGAAAGTGATGAGGACGAGATGGGTGAGTCGCCTCACTACGCGATGTAGTCGAAGCTACTTGTGCTCGTTATCCGCCTGTGGTTGATCCGCCATACGATAAGCGACTGGCTTACCATAAAGCTTCATCTGATAAGGTGCTGGAACTGTGTATGCCCAAATGGGTTCCAAAAGTTTGGGACAAATGGTTCTTGTATAAGAGTACTCTTTCTATGTCTCTGTTGTATTTTTCGTTATGTGCTTGAACTAAGCTTATGATTCTGAAAGTTAGGTTTTCTTCATTAAACACAATATGCGTGATAATATTTTGAAAAATAATTACAGTCACCCTTATTAATAGGGTTAAAGTGGTTGCTTTTCATGATTTATGTGTCCATTGGTTATGATGGATGGCTTGAGTGTGTTCTGGAGTTCAATACATGTGCTTACAATTTGAGCAGTGTATTTCGGGTTAGCCACCCGCACTTAATATAGGTTAAGGTTGTTGTTGTCCATGATTCATGTGTCCTTTGGTTATGATAAATGGTCTGAGTGTATTGTGGAGTTTGATTGATAGTCCTAAGTACCCAGGGTAGTTAGATCCAAGTGAGTATGAGTTGAGTAAGAAATCCGGCAGAGTAACGGTATGCATGAAATTAAGTTTCGAATCCCCTTCCACAAGGTGTAAGGTAATATTTATACTAAAATATGTAGAGAATTTACCCAAAATAGGACTAAAAAGGTTTGGAAATTCCAAAATAGGACTAATGTGTTTTTATTTCCAAAATAGGACTAATTATTGTCACGTTTTGGCAGTACCAGACTTCAAACGTGGCAGTATTTTCCAAACTTGGCAGTAATTACTCCTATTTTGGGAATAAAAAACATGACAGTCTTATTTTGTAATTTTCAAACTGTTTTAGTCCTATTTCGGGAACTTTCCCAAATATGTAATACTTGATGAACAAGTAAAAATGCTAGTCTAATGAGATTGAGCCACGTGTGAGGGCTAATTGGTGAGAGAATTCTCGATTGATTGATTGTTACTATTATATAGATGATTGTCCTTTGTTAATAGATTGAATGAATAAGCTACACTTATATGGTGCGACAACTACCTTGTGACAGATGTATTAACGGCATCCCTATAATCAGTTGAGAATATTCTCCAGCGATTTCTATCTCCCTTGCTTGAGAGGTTAATGCTCAAATGTCTAAGCCCACAACACTTGTAGTGAAATGTACTGAGCTCAATTCAACCTTGGCGTAATTATGCTTGGCTCAGGCATGGAGAAGCCATACTCAACTACGGTGAAGTCTAGCTCAGAGGTGTTGAATCTTGACTCAGATGTAGCGGAGCTCAGCTCGGATATGATGGGCTTTGTCCAAGTAGTAGTTGGAGTTATCTTGTTGACTTTGAGTATTTGACACCGGATTCGGCCTTTGGTCATGTTGTTATACCAGTGAGCTCGGCCTGACGATACTTTACGACTTATCTTGATGATCTGAGAATTGGATCCTGGCTCGGCCTAGGTGAGCTCAGCCTTGACCGGTTGCTAATGCCTTAGCCGATTGAGGTGGTTCTTTCATGTAAAGTTGTGACTCTTGGGGTGTACGACAATATACTCCATCACGAGTCCCCTATTGACCTACTCTGTGGCACCGCTCCCGATTTGAACTTGGATCATATATCCATTAAAAATAAAACTTAATTAAACTATAAATACTAATCATAACAAGAGTTACTACTAGAGTTAATGAGTATAATACCCATTTTGAAACAAGTCACCAGCTATATTAAACATATGAGAAGTGATTAATTGATTTAATAAAAGTGATTAATTAAAAAGTGTATCGACCCTGAAATGTGGGGAGAGACTAACTAATATATTCTTGATCCATATTATTTACTTAATAGGCCAAGAATAACTGAATGAATAATATATAGAGAAATGAGCCAAAATAATAGGGAAGGAGTAACTCAATAGATGATTGGGGCCAAACTTACTAATAATAGAAAATAGCAGATATCAGGCCCAGATTATTTGGGGAGGACTACCCAATATATTTTGGGGGCAAACCTATTAATATTTAATAGCCCAATATTATAATAATGCAAGGTATATAACTCGTTTGGGCCGACTTTCCTAAATTAGAAGGATAAGAGGGAGCCTAGCTTCCTATCCTCTCATTTGGAGGGACTGTGCGTGAACCATAGAGAGAGGGAAAGCTTTGAAGAGCTTCATATTCACATCAAGAAGATCAAGAACAAAGAAGGACAAGAAAAGATGAAAATCCAAGGGAGGGCAAGGCCTAGCGGTAAGAATCTCGTAACTCCGGTTCTTATTCTTCCTTTTCACATATATTTCGTATATGATTTTATAGAAATCAAATGATGGATTCTGGGGAATCTTCTATACATTTAGAAGTGTATAATATTTATATAAAGGGTTGGTATTTAACTTAGACGAGTCGTTGAATCGATAGAAATTGAAATCGCCGGAAACCGCCATTAAAAGGAGGTTGTCTCGTGCTGCAGGGCCCAAAAGCCGCCTGGCTTTTGCAAAAGCCACCCGGCCATACCGAGGGGCGTCTCATTAAAAACTCCATTGAGGAAAAAACCAGTGGAAAAAAAAAATCCTAACGGAGGAAAAAGGGAACCATCCACCTCGAAACGACTTCTAGAGAAGAAAGTGATGCCCACTACATAAAGATGAGTGATCTTAGGTGACGGTTCTTTTCTAGTCCAAGTGTTACTAGAGTTCTGGTGAACTTCATTTCCTGTTCCTGGAGGTTAGTTCCGACTTCCAAGATCGTATACGAGGGTTGACCGAAAAATTTGAGTAATAAGTGGGAAGCAGATTTGATAGTAATACCAGACGCGGTTAAAGATGCCAAAGTTGTTGGAATTTGTCTGAGTTTCACTTTAATTTTCTGCGTAAGTTGTATGGGCGAGTCCCCCACTTACCACTCCCCCACTCTTTTGTACTTAGAAAATGTTTAAGGGGAAACGAGTAATGTCCTGAGTTTGGGGGGACGATGCAGTGCATGTTGTAAAAAGCGTGATGGACATAGGGATTTTATTCCCTTGCGAGAAACGTGGGACTTTGGATTGTAGGGATTGAGAAAATTCCCTATATCCTTTTGAATTATCCAAGTGTAATGATTTCTGGATTGATTGTATGAATATCTATTAAAGTTATCAAGACATCAGGATTCACCTAAACATGAACTACAACTTAACATAAGTTTTTTTTTCCAGTTCTTTTATGTACCATGTCATTATTATATATTTTACTCCGATTAAGGCAATTAGAGCATGATCTTCACTACGCGTGAGTCCTGTTATGTCCACAAGAACACTACAAAAGTAGCAACAACAAATATGAAAACTACTAATCCACTAATGGAATGGATGATAGATGAGTGGTGAAACAACATTCTTAAATATGCTAAAGACTGATATCTTTCAATTTATTCACGATCTCGAAATCTTTAATCGGTATGTACAATACTTATGAACTATCTTCTCAAAATCTATAATTTCAATCAACAAAAGCCCCTCTTGCCCATGAAAACATCATGAAATGTCCATTGTCATTGAGATGTGCTAATATTGTCAATGTGAAACTTTAGTGGGAAAATGCTTTGTATGGCCAATGTTTACATCAATATGCAGAGCAAGAGTACAAGACGATTAACCCAGCATTACAACAACCTTTTTTTATCTGTTCCTAGTGGTGTATAAATGCGTGGGTAAAGGACCAAGATTCGTGTAGTACACAATTAGTTTTCCGTCCATATTGTTTACATGCATAAAAATTCATATCTATATGTAGTAGAATGTGGCGGAGCCAAAAATAGCAGGTCAGGGGCCGAGGTTTAAAGAATTTATATTGGGGGAACAAAGCATAAAATTTATCATGTTGTTTACTGCTCATAAATATTTACACATATCTATATACATTACAATATTATTCTTGGGGGGCCGAGGCCCTGGCAGCCTCCCCT
The DNA here is from genome assembly GCA_945859915.1 of Cuscuta epithymum. Lineage (NCBI taxonomy): Eukaryota > Viridiplantae > Streptophyta > Magnoliopsida > Solanales > Convolvulaceae > Cuscuta > Cuscuta epithymum. The sequence continues at coordinate 6,520,603 of CAMAPF010000984.1, read as the reverse complement.
ATCCAGGGGCGGATCCATCATGTTAATGGGGGCACATGCCCCCAATGACCTCCCACTTTTTAATGCTAAAATATGTATGTATTAGGTATATATATAGGAAATGATGAATGTGCCCCCAATGAAAATACTGGGCAGTGGCGAAGCCAGAAATCTACAATTAAGGGGGCCGATTCTTAAAAATTTTACATTGCAGGGGTCAGAGTTTAAAATATCAACATATTTTCTATAGATTAAAATTATTTATACATAGTATATATTTAAGAATTTTTTTCTTGCCGGGGCCAAGGCCCCCTCCAGCCACTCCCTGTCTCCACCCCTGGTACTGGGTGACCCCATTAATATACGTAGGATACTAGTATTAGACAATTATAGTGGGCAAGTCCAACACTTCATAATGAAGTCATACCGCATACGGTGTATGAATTATACCGCATATGGTGTATGAATTATACAACCCACAAAATAATTGATTAAAAGGGAAAGTGACAAAAATTTTTGGACGTCCCAAAAAGGAAATATGACAAAGTTTTAAGGGACGGGGGGAGTATTTGCTATTTTGTTAATTAGAGTTTTCAGATTTTAATTCTTAAAACTTAATTATTATTTGACTTTATACGGTTACGAATAAAGTTGTGATGGAGCGTTTTCAAAAAAATGAAAACTCGTAGAGAGCAGCTGTAATAAAATGAAATCATTTTCTAGTATGCTAACATTGTTTTTTTTTCATCTTTTAAAGTTAATTTATACTCCGTAATTATTAGAATTTTCTCACTTTTACTTATTTGTGCCCCCAATGGTTTGATTGTCTGGATCCGCCCCTGCCCCTATCTCCGTGCCCGGTAGTGGAGGGATAAGAACTTACCCATGTATAGTATCATCAAATCGTTGAACCGTTTTGAGACAAAATTTGAATTGAATAATTCATATATAGGTGGAATAGACGACAGTCACGACACTAGTATAAATGAGTCCTCTTGGTGTGATATATATTATATATGTAATAAATTATAGACTTCACGTAATTAGGTAATGAATAGGACATTATTTTTAAAATTTAAGAATGTAACTATACTGAATTACGCATCAACATTTATCTATTTCAAGTTTAAATGATACTGATTTTACACGAATCATAACTTTTGATTTATAATGAGCTACTGGACACTATTTTTAAAATTTAAGAATGGGAAAAGGTGCAAATAGGCCCATGTACTAACAAAAAAAGGTCAAATAAGCCCTTATTTAGGAGGCTCTGTCCGGCCGTCGTCATTTGGGGTGGTTCCCGGTGGAATTTTTTGATGAAATTTTTTGAGCATCTTATTCATCAATTCTAGTTTAGTCATACCAAATTTCAGCTAAAACTTCAATCGGGAAGGCATTCAAATGAATTCTTGAAGATAACTGCGCTTCTAACTGCGCAGTTATTTTCAAGAATTCATTTGAATGCCTTCCCGATTGAAGTTTTTGCTAAAATTTGGTATGCGTAAACTAGGCTTATTGAATAAGATGCTCAAAAAATTTCATTAAAAATTTTTAGCGGGAACCACCCCAAATGACGACGTCCGGACAGAGCCTCCTAAATAAGGGCTTATTTGACCTTTTTTGGTTAGTACATGAGCCTATTTGCACCTTTTCCCTTTAAGAATGGAACTATACTGAATTACGCATCAACATTTATCTTTTTCAAGTTTAAACGATGCTTTTACACGAATCATAACTTTTGATTTATAATGAGGAGCTATAATATACGTAATCGAAGATATTTCGATGCTTTACCTTGTCAAACTTTCCGGGTAACCGACCACCGTGACCCCTTGGCATGTGCGTCTCAAATTTCTCCTTTTCTTATGTAGTTATTGTTTAAGCTACACTGAAGTGATTGGTTAATCAAGAGCAACTCCGGGAAAGACTACTGAAAAATCAAATCTAGAGCAAAGTGATTGGTTAATCAAGAGCGCCCTCGAATCAAACGCAATTACATGATTTTGAGAAATATCAAAATCTTAAGATTACTCCTGAAATTTTTTTAATAATCTAAAATGACAGTCATAGTAATCTACTACATATAACAATGACACTGAAAGACTACATTTTGTCGATCTCATAGGCAAATCTATCCACAACTTAAAGCATTGAAATAGTTTTTAGCAGAATTACAGCAGTGTTCGTTGACAATTAATCACATCAGCAAACTAGAACGAAGTAGTAATGTACAAATCCGAGTTAATATGAACAAAACCTGCATACACCACAAGCCTTCTCTTCAACTAGGGAAATCATTCCCCATCAATTTCACAAACACAATCATCAACAGCTCCGCAAGAAATATATTGATGCACTGACCAGATAGAGAGATTACAAAATAGACACTCATATATACGTTCATATACAGAAAGAGAGAGACGATATCAGAAATCAAATATTGGGTGAGATCAATGGATACGTGGATGCAAATCCTGGGGATCAGAATCGGAATCGGGATCGGAGGAGGAAGATGAAGGATGATAAGGGAGAGGGAAGCAGAAGCAGGAGCAGAGGGAGAGGGCGAGGCGGCGGAGGTGGCGGCAAGGGAAGGAGAAGAGGAGAAAGAGGAGTTGGTCGCGGCTCAGCCTTTCAGGGTTGCATGCGATGTATTGGCACAAATCCGCCGAAACATTTGCCACCCCCACCACCACTGGGCTGTTGAACACCATCTCTTCTCTCACCCTTCAATTCTTACGAGATCTAATCCCTCTCCTTTTCCACAACACCATTTCTTTTCGTTTTTGCTTCGTTGAGATATACGGAATCGGTCAACATGATGGTGTTTTTTGTTGAGTAAAAACGAAATAATGGCCCATTTATAACTTCTCAACTTCCATTAGACAAAAAGATAAAAATATGACTAAATTAAATCTGGAAAAAAAATTACTAACGGTTAAATACTAGGGCTGGGCATATCAATTTTCGGTTCGGTTTTTATCTGTTTCGGTTCGGTTCGGAACGGGCTGGAAAAATTATTACCAAACAAAAATCATACTATTTTTTGGTTTGGTTTGGTTCGCTTTAGTTTGGTTTGGATTTGTTAATTTTTAATAATATACGGAGTATGAATGTTTTTTTAAATTCCTTTAGTTCGGTTTGGTTTTGTTCGGTTTTTATCGGTTTCGATTCGGTTCGGTTTAATACAGTTTGGAAGAAATAGTACCAAACTCAAACCAAATTGCATACGGTCCGGTTTCGGTTCGGTAGGGCGGCGACAATCACTGGTCGAGGGGCGGTCTCAGTCACCACCCGGAGGAGGGTGGCGGTCACTGGACAGGTCGGCGGCAGTCACGGTACGGGGCGGCGGCAATAGTCATTGGACGGGGAAGCGACAATAGTCACTGGATGGGTGGCGGCGGCAGTCACTGAACGGGATGGCGCCGGCAGTCACTAATACGGTCGGCAACGACAGTCACTAATTCGGGCGACAGAGGCAATCACTAATCCGGGCGGCGGCAGCGACAATCACTAATCCGGGTGGCGGCGGCAGCGACAATCACTAATCCGGGTGGCGGCGGCGACAGTTACTAATTCGGGCGTCAGCGGCAGTGGCAGTTACTAATTCGGGCGGCGGCGGTCACTTCACCGATGGTCACTAATTTGTTGTCTAATTTCAGTCACTATAATTACAAGTTAATAAGTTACTGCAGTTGGAGAATACACTAGTCACTGCTTGAAGTGATCATATTTTTTAAATTTTGTTTATGTAGTCACATTTTTGTCTTCAAGCCTTTATTTAATAATATTCATAAAATAAGGCCTTTATATAAAAACACCCACTAATGTAAAAGATCAATTATAAAATGGCTTATGAAAAAACTGTTGCTTTAGCGAGTAGCGATGCAATGAGCTACCTGAGTCGCTGGCCGTCTACACCAAACAACTTTAACGTTATCATTACTTTTTAACAAATACTTAATGTCTTCGAAAATAACTCCCACCAGAGAATCACATGCCTCCCTTGAACTCTCTGTTACCACCAATTCTGTATGAGGCTCGACCACCATCCTTTGCCATCCCATTTTAATTGCCCAAATAAAAGATCTTTTGACTCCGATAGCATTTGCTTCTACTGATGATCAAATGGTGTTTACAACCCGACTAATAGCACCCAAAAAATACAACTACTATCTCCCCCATGCCCACCTTCCATTTCTGGCATTACTAGCCGCATCCACATTAATTTGTATCCAATTCATCTTTGATTTATGTCAACGTTGTACCCCTTGAGACGCTTGTAAAACTCAGCCTGCTGCTCACTTCCTTACCTTTCCTACCGCTCTCCAGTACAGTAACAGCAACATATTTCACATTTTCCAAGCAAAACAAACTTTCCTTCCATACTACCTCATTTCTCCCCTACCAAATAACCCAAAGAGCCACGATTAACCTACAAATATCTTCTTTAGCCAATGAATAAAAACTCTCTATAGCTAAGCCATTAGCCCCTCCCCCTCTGTCACTAACGGCCGCCCTAATACCAAAGATGGACTGGGCCCGGTACCCGGCCCGGACCGCCACTGTGCGGTACCGGGCCGGACCGGCCCAGTTGACCGGGACCGGGCCTGGGGCCCGGACAGAGGGGGGGGGGGGGATAACAGGCTCTAGCCCTCTTCGAACCGGCCAGGCCGGTCCGGGATCGGTTCGGGCGTGAAAAGTTTTTTTAATTTTTTCGAATGGGTTGGGTGGTATGCGGGTTGGGCTGGGTGGTTTAGGGGGTAGGAACAAATAAGGAAAACAAATACACACACAGACACACACACAAGACCCGACCTGACCTGTTCCCGGAACCAACCCGAGTCAGTACTGGGCCTTATGTCCAAAAAAATTGACCCGCCCAAAACCCGGCCCAAACCCGGTCCCGGTCCACCCCTACCTAATACTTGCCAAATGTTCTTCACAGTTGGGCAATTCAGAAACAAATGACTAGCTGATTCCTCCTTCAACTTGCAGAGCGGATAAATTCCTTATACTGGAACCCTCCTGCATTTTAGAACTTCTCCCGTGGGCAAAACACCCGCTGCAACCTGCCAAAAAATATGTTTACTTTAGGTGGTAACCTGAAATTCCAAGCCATTGTCCTACCGTTCCAAAGGGATGAGTGGTATTCCCCTACCAGTGTCACGCCCCAAACCACATCTAGGCGCTTGAACAACCATCGCACAATCAAGTGACGTCCTCTGCAGGTCACTCTCACTGGATTGTACAAAGCGAACAAAGTTCATACCATACTCAGTAAGTAAACATACATAACAACATCACATTTTAACCAAATGAATAGCAAAAATATTCATTAACCAATCGTGGACCACATATGGCACAACGTGGGCTCGCAGACCCAAAACAGTTATAGTAAATCCAAATATCAATGAACAATGTTTATAGTTTGAAATTGACAAGAAAGCACAAATCACGTCTTCCTTGATTATCACTTCACCCGTGCAAAGGTGCAGTCAGCAAGCTCTAGCTTCAAATAAAACTTCTGACTCCGATAGCCTAATATATATTGATATACATGGGCTAAGAATATAGTATTATTGATTATTGATATACAGTGTTAGTGTTATATTTATGCGTGGGTGTGTGTGTCAAGCACATATCTGAAAGTGTGAAACTCTAAATGCAATGGAACACTTATGGTGAATCAAGTAGACCCGTTGCCTAGTCATTTTTAAAGTTCTATTCTTCTTTTTGGAAATCAATAGAAAACCATTGCCGTCAATCACTTTAGAGTGAAAGAGAAACAAGAAAACAAAAAATATTACCAAACAAATTCAATATATAACTAATGTGGTTTTACTATTATACTACAATTACAGTATAAAAGATGATACTGTATCATACAAAGACAAAAGTCAAACAGGTTTTTCCAAGAATGAGAAAGAGGAAACCCGAATGACATCATAGTTTCCTGCGCACTAGGGCAGAATAAACAAACAAATCCCAGCCTCCTTATTATACCACTTAACATTACATAAATCTCAAACTAACAGAGAGAATAACTGCATTTGTAAATACGCAACTACCCTGATGTTCTTGGGGCAGAAGCAGGTTCCTTTTCCACAATCTGGTGTGATCATATAGTGTGCAGAAAACCTTTGACCTCTAAATAAGTGGCTACTTCAGCAGCCATATCATTTGGTGTGGGGCATGCTCCATCCTTTTGACTCAGCTCAATCTAAATAAAAGATTCTTTTTAAGACGGTAATAGAATAAAACATAAATAACAGTTCTACATGCATACAATTAACAGTCCACTAAGAGCCCGTTTGGTAGCACCAAAATCGGCTGTTTTGGCTGATTCTGCTGAAATTTATGATATTCTGGCTGGAGTGGCTGTTTTGGCTGATTCTGCTGATTTAAGAAAAAAATATTTTAAAAATATATTTTATTAATAAATTAAAGAAAAAATTATATGTAAAAATAGCTAAAATGGTCCTCTACAGTAACTTCAGCCAATACAGCCAGAAAAGTAACTCCAACCTTACTTTTTCGGCTTATTACACAATTCAGCGCGCGAAAGTAAAAGTTACGTGTTTGGTGAAAAAGCTGGCTGATAAGCCTGATAAGCCGAAAACAGAGTTCTCCAAACGGGCTCTAAGTATCACAGAAATGGGAAAGGGAAACAGGATTTCTAAGAAATATAGGAAGGCTGGGATTTGAAAAAAAATGTGCATGTAACTTTGTTTTATAACCAATAATAAATAATAAATACGATAGTACATTCTACACGCTCAAATTTAAAATATTACATATTAGTACATAATGAAGCCTAAAATGCAATACAATTCTACCAATGCAATACTTTATAGAATATCACAATGTTGCTAGGATGAAATAACATAATACTGACTTTTTTTAACACTGTTTTCCATAAAGGAATCCTATTAAAAAGAGAAAATTGTAAATCCGAAGTTTTCAAAACGCTAATGGAAAAGAGTCAAATAGGCCCTCGAACTTACATAAAAGGTCAAATAAGCCCTTATATAGGAGGCTCTGTCCGGCCGTCGCTATTTGGGGCAGTTCCTGGTGGAATTTTTTGATGAAATTTTTTGAGCATCTTATTCATTAAGTCTAGTTTACTCATACCAAATTTGAGATAAAACTTCAATCGGGAAGGCATTCAAATGAATTCTTAAAGATAACTGTGCAGTTAAAAGCGCATTTATCTTCAAGAATTTATTTGAATGCCTTCCCGATTGAATTGTTAGCTGAAATTTGGTATGAGTAAACTAGACTTAATGAATAAGATGCTCAAATTAATTCATCAAAAAATTCCACCGGGAACCGCCCCAAATGGCGACGGCCGGACTGAGCCTCCTATATAAGGACTTATTTGAACTTTTTATGTAAGTTCGAGGGCCTATCTGACCCTTTTCCCAAACGCGCTAGTTATTTGGGGAAATGGGTTTCCCAGTTTTTCTTAATTATACAGCCGGCCCCAAAACGGAAATTTGAAGTTCCTCAGTTTCTGAAACATTTTAGAGTTTCTGAAACAGGGAAACGTGAGCCGCGAGAGGTTCCCGTTCTTCATACACACTTATGGATATTATACATATCTTAACCTCCATATAAGAGATGGATTTCCTAACCTTATTGCCCAGATTTCAAGGTTGAGACTCATATTCCAGCTCTTATATGTTGTGAGGCTTATTTAAATAAAATATAAAGAAGTGTTATTTGTTGCAATCATTTTGGCTTTAAATAAACTATCACCTCACAGTTTGAAGGTGCCTCATAAGGATCATCTATTCCGGTAAAACCTGTACAGGGCAAATTTGCAGTTATGTTCTTTAGATTACAATTAATTGGGATTCAAGTCTGCAATCCTAGAACAAATAATGAAAATCGTTCTTTTCTTCTTCTTGAATAAAAGAAAGGGCAGCCCAGTGCACATTGGTATATATTCTCAAGGCGAGGAACCAGTGAAGGGTCCCACCATAAGAATGTATAGAGGGCAAACTTTCCCTTGTGACAAGAGGCCGCTACCAAGACCTTAACCCATGACTTCTCGGTCGAACAACAACACCTTAAACGGTGTGCCAAGGTTCCCCTTCTTTCTTCTTCTTGAGTAATAGACTAACAATATTAATTATAACAATTCTAAAAAGAAAAGAATAAAACACATCCTGTTCCTCAATTTAGTGGACTCATTCATTACCAGGTTGAGTTCTTTGTGAAAAAGTTGCTGAAATTACATGCATATAGAGTAATGGCTATCCATCCAAATTGAGGAAAATGTCAAATTAATACCTTAACTTGTCTCTACTAGCACTAAGAGTACATCATCATGCAGTCGATACAACAAAGTACCTAAACTTGATAGTTCGTTGTTAACTGAGTACAGCTTTGACTCTCACGTTTAAAAAAGCTGAGATGGAAGGGATTAACCCTTTATTTTGTACCTTTAATATCCTAGTCAGCAAATATTCCCTTCTATTAACCCTAATTACCTTTTAGGACTTCACTACACCTTCTCTTCTTCTTATTCCTATTCTTTTGCTACATAACTCCTTGCACATAGAAGGGGTTTCTATTGTCAGAGGCAACCTTTCATGTTGCTTGTCTTTTTGTTTGATAAGTGCTTACAAACTTCCCTTCTTTCGTCCGTTGAGGCTGTAAAAGGAGACAAAGGGACAAGTGAATCATCACTTCTGGGCATCACAGGCAAGCCTTCTACCTTCTACCTTCTACCCGTTTCATTCCATCATCTTGTATTTTTCCTAGATCAGCAAGCAAAGCAAGAAGGGTCTCCGACAAGTACACCTATGGCTGGAGGCGTTGAGATGAGTATAACTGTTCTGGGGAGGTTTGTTTGTGAGGTTACTGAGTAACAGAAAGCGGGAACCCTAACAATCGACAGTGGTGGCAAATGAAGGGGAACGACGTCTGATGGAAGAGAAGGATGAGTTGTGATGGCCTGAAGAGATAAAAGTGAAAGGGCCTTATGGCAATAAAAAGAGAAAACGGTGGGCACAACCCCTTCTTTCTCCCTTTGTTCTGACCAACTTCATTTGCTATCAAATGAAGACTGCCTTAATGAAATGGAACATATGAGCTGGACTTTTTTAACCATGTCAGCAATAGGTTTAGCACATTAGCCAAATAATGATTTTCTAACATTGGTATAACCAACATACTCAACTGACACTAAAAATCAAATTGATGTAATTTGAGGTATATCATACAAGATTATATACTCTTAATGCTATGGGAGACAAGTTTAAGGTACCATTTGACACTTTTCTCCATCCAAATTAAAACCAGTTTAGTAAAGGTAAAGTTTGGCTGCAATGGCCAGAGTTACTTAACAGGCTAAAGAGTTTAAATTGTCTAAAAAATAAAATTAAAGAAAATAATATACAAATGACAAACATGATAAAATCAACAAATTAAAAATAGATTAATGCCCCATTGTCAGTATAGAAACAAACCTTTGATTTTTCCAGCTCGAGCAAGCTTGTAGAGGCCCTTTGGGTCTCTTCTTTCACATACTTCTAGTGGCATATTCATAAAAACCTGAAAGAAAACTGAAATGAAAGAGGGAAAGGAGACAAATATGTCTTTTTCTGCGGAAGGTTTTTTTTATTCATCGTGTTACTGTGGTTCTTCAAAAACTTGACTGGGTCATGTACCTCAATAAATGAATTTGGCAACATGGTGCGGCAAGCATCACGGTCCTTTCTATAAGGAGATATTAAACTGGCAATGCAAATCAAACCAGCATCTGCAAATAGCTTCGCCACTTCCCCTGTGTATTTTTAAAATAAATCTTGTTGATTTAGCAACTACCAAGCATCACCCGCTTAATTAACATGAAATTTTATTTAATTAACATGAAAGACATTTGAGGTTTTGGATTCACACAACCCATTTACTGCCCTGGAAAAGAGTGAAATTTAAAGTGACTTTGACAAGTTCCTGCCAAATATGATGGAAAATGAAGCGGTGATATGTTATTTACTTTCTACACAACCACAATACCAGATTCCATTACACCAAACACCCTCTAACAACAATTGTTCGTTTCACACCATTTCTTGTTTTTTTTCATTTTTGTTCTATTTTTTAATGTTTTGTTTTCAAATTTCTAAATATTAATAAAACATTTTGTGCAGATCTGTTTTATACTAACTATATGTTATAAATGTTATGTATATTATTTATATTGAAAAACATTTTTTATAAAAAGTGAAAGTTCTGTACACAAAGCCAAAATAGTAATCACACTAAAAACAAGAATTTATGTTTCCAAAAATATAGTTTTCAAAACTCTATAAAAAACACTACAGCATAACACATTTTGTTGCACCAAATTTTAAAACAAATGATGAAGGACGCAGAAAATGAAATAAAAAATAGTTACCAGACCGATGCCTTAACCTTCCCATCATACACTCATACTTGTGTTCGGGCATGAAATTAAGAAAGTAAAACCATGAGAATTGTATTTAAGATTTCAAAGTACCACATATAGTGACAAAACCAATATGGTGGAATGTGGGAATCCTCCCTACCTTCCCCACAAAACCGCAAAAAGAAGCAGAAGTGATGTCAAACATATACTAACCAACCCTGCGGATATTTTCAGTTCTGTCTTCTGGTGAGAAACCAAGATTCTTATTGAGACCATGCCTAAGATTGTCACCATCCAGAACGTATGAAAGTTTGCCCCTTGAGTGTAATTCTCTGCCAAGAGAGCATGCAAGTGTGCTTTTTCCTGCAGGATTAGGATACCAAATATGTGGAAATAAGCTGAAACAATCCTACTTATATCAATTAATTTCATTGCTTCTTCAACTAAATACTTGCCTAGTTTGTATCACATTTCAAATTTAATAAAAATCACTTAGTAGCATATTTTTTGAAATAGGACCTTTTGTGGGAGGTAAGTGCACTTTGAAACCAAAGGAAAGTAAAATTAGAATTAAAATCAGCAAATAGAAGGAAAGGGAGAATGAACGGACAATAAATGGAAAAATCTGTGCCAACCTGATCCACTAAGGCCAGTGATCCATACAATGCATCCCTGTTGATTGAGTAATTTTTCCCTTTCTGTCTTCCCAACTGCACACTGATGCCAGAATATGTTTGCTGGATTTCCCAAAGTAGCCATCAAGAACCAGCAATCTTACCTTTTCTATTTTACCAATAAAATTATACAGTCACAGACTCACAAATTGAAGCATTATAATCTAGAAAATGCAACAACAACATCCAATCCTTAGTGGGATGGAGAGAGTATTAGTTATTGAGAGAAGATGAAATACTTTGATCCAATGGGATAAAGATCCAGTCTTTTTACATGCACAAAACTTTGTAATGGTAAAATCACGAGAGATTATTTATGAGTAGAAGTAATAACGCATGGATCTGGTAAGTTACAATTGGAGATCAGGCTACTCGTAACTCCTTTCCTGCTCTTCACATCTTTTGACCTTAACTTATGCAATCTACATTTCTGTTACTTAATTTGATCGTAACGTTCAATTGAATAAACCTGGCGTTTGGGTATTATTATAAGTTCTCCTTGAAAACAATGACAAAAGTTGTTAATTATCAACCGTCATCCACACATCCATTCCCCGTCAAACCAATGAATAACCATAACCAAAAATCAAAACGAACCAACAAGGTATCCATTTAAATTTATCAGATTCATCCCCCCATTCACCAGTGCTCAAGAATTCAATTCAAGCACGCAAATTTGAGAAAAATGAAAAGAGAGGAGAATGATCGTGCACACCCTGTTGAAGACGAGCGAAAGAATCCTCGAATGAAGAGCTAATGAGCCGGGGTTTGATGAATGCGGGAAATTTTCAGTTGGAGAAGAGTGATAGAGAGAGATATCAGCAGTTTGTATCTTCCGCGCGGACCTTGGGCATTTGGACGACGATGACGTTCTTAGGTCGGGTTTGGTACGAAGGATGTTTTTTTTGTATATCCTTCTTAACCTGTTATAGTATAGTATCTGCTCCCGTCAATAGTATCTGCTCCAGTTAAATATGAATGTAATGTACTCTTTATATTATACTCCCTCCGTAACTTAAAAATCTTCCCACTTTCCTTTTTCGTCCGTAACAAAAAAATCTTCTCATTTCTAAATCTTCCCATCATACCCTCAATAATTTTTAAAATAATACACTATTACAACTACTTTTTTTGGATTTATCCTACATTCCACCACATTATTCCACAATTTTCCCATCATACCCTCAATAATTCATATCATCTTTCACTATTCTTAATCTACCTACTTTTGAAATGGGAAGATTTCAAAGTTACGGAGGGAGTAGTTATTAAAAGTGTTTTTTCTTCAATATGGCCAAATTAAAGCCTATTTCCAGAGAAGTGACTACTTATATATATGGACAAAAATGAAACTAACAAGGTTTTGGAAAATATTATGTTGGCGTTGGTTTTTATGCCAATCGCAGAGTTTATTATGTTACTAACAATTACATTAGATGTCATTGCCGCCACAAATGTCACTATCATTGTGAAACAGAGAGCCTATATAGTACACCCGGGTGTACGTACATCCGGTTCAATTATTAAATATGATTGGTGGGCTCCCAGTGAATCGCGGCCTCAGCTTAAAAAAAATTAAAAACCCCAACGGGATTCGATCCCGCAACCCGAAGTAGGATATTCGGCCTTCCAACCATCTCATTGACTTGTCTTGTTGAAATAATTGGTTCATTTATCTTACTTATCCTATATAGTTTCATACTGCATATTATTATAGTAATTATAATATTAACTATTCTTTTGCTTTTGCTCATTATTACTATATTAAAAGACTAATTCATATTTTTGAAGTATTTATTTGATCTATGAATCATACTATTACTTTATATAAATATGTTTATAATTTTTTTTATATAGTGTTAGTGAGATGAAAATCATGACTTCTGGAGAATGAGTAATAATGAACTTTTAGTGAGCACCAGACCTATTCTGTTGAGCATACTGAATACACAAATTGATATTTAAGCGTATTCGAGATTTTAAATGAGCTTTTAAATTTTTTCTATGCTCATTTCGTAAATTTTAAAATGAGCATTACACGAGACAACTTAAATGTCATATCCATGCATATTGGCGTAATGCTCATTTTGAACTTTTTGATACTCATTTCACGTTTTATATATTCACATTTCATATTTGAGCATCAAACATCCGCTATTGAGATGAAATTCACGGTTTCTAGTGAATGAGCAATAATAAACGTTTAATGAGCATCATATCCATTCTGTTGAGTATTAGGAGTCTAATATTGAGAATTGTGATCTCCACTTCATAACTTCTAATTCACTTTCTTTTTGTTATTTTTTCTTTTATAAAATCTTATTAAATTATATATATTTATAATCAACTCCTGTGAATTTCAATATGTGAATTAATGTAAAATAGTACTTTAAAAAATGCATCGATATGACATTTAGACAATGAGCATAAGATGAGTATACGTAACATACAAAATGAGTATTAATGAATTTGTTAGTTGCTTTGTTATTTAAAATGAGCATAACAAAGGTACTAAATGGACATACATAACTTACTAAATGAGTTCAAGATAACGATTTTAATTGAGCATCACACATCCTCTATTGAGATGAAATTCACGGTTTCTGCTAAATGAGCATTAATGAACTTTTAATGAGCAACAGACCTATTATGTTGAGTATTGTTGAGCAGCATAAATTCTTCTACATAACTGCTGTTTCACTTTCTTTTTCTTATTTTTTCTTTTATATAATTTTTTAAAATTATATCTATAATAGATTCCTATGAATTCGGTTCATATCTCAACTCACAGATACCGCTCAGGAAAATTTTAAGAGAAAACAGCGATTTGGAGATATCACGATTTCCGTAGAAATTTACAGAGCGGGCTACTATGTAAAAATGGCGAAATACAAAGGGAGCTTCATTCAGATACCCATGAGAACCCATAACTCGGGCATATCTAAATTCCTTAATATTTTTTCTAATTTTGTAGGGCTCTCAAAGTCGGTGCAGGACGACTCAATATCTCTCCAACATGGGAGTACATTAGAAATCGAGGACCCCACATCCATATCTAAACTGATTTTTAATTCTCAAATTCAGGCGACAAATACTGAGGATAACCACGTCTTCTCTTTCGGGAAACAACCAAAGTTCTCATTGATCCAGGCTTACTCAGACGCCTCAGATGATTTTGATCACTCAGATGACTCACTCTTTACAGATGACTTCTTGGGACATGCAACCGAGAGTGATCGTCGTCCTCCCATTTCATTCCCGGAAGAAATTAGAAAATCCAAATTCAATACCGCGATTTGCCACAAGGCTAATTTCGTAACCGCGGAAAATTGCCTGCCGACCGAGAACTTGAACACACAGCTAAAAATCTACAGGAAATCTCAAAAGAACAAAAGGCGTCATAGCATGACAACTAGGTCCCAATCCAGAGATTTCCCATATCCATGGGATTAGCTCTTTTCCCCTTTTGTGTTGTTTTTCCTTTAATTTAGCACTTTTCTCTTTTCTTTCATGTATTTTTTCTTTCTTTTTCGCATTGTACTTTTATTTTATATCAATAAAATGTCCTTTTTGCAAAAAAAAAAAAAAAAAAAAAAAAAAAAAAAAAAAAGATTCCTATGAATTCCAATATACGAATCTAATTTAATATTAAACTTTTGGAATATGCATCAAGACATTTCATTGAGCATCAACTTTTCTCTATTGAACATTGGAACTCTGCAATTGAGCATAAAAATTTCAAAACTTATTGAGCATAAAAAATCTTCATTGAATAATCAGCCGTAATAGTATTTATCATAAAATGTTATATTGATGTACATTTCATGTAAACATTATTCTCATTTGGTATAACATAAAACTCTTTTATTTTACTCATTTTATAATGTTATACCAATGCTCATTTTTTTGAAAGTGGTGCTCATGTATGTATAATATAAAAATCATTTGTGTATAACTCACTCATGTAACATAGTGATTACGAATAAATTAGAACAAATCTTTCTTAACATTAAAATCTTTAGTATGCTCAAATATTAAATGAGAATACAACCTATGAAATGAGCATCAAAAAAATTAGAATGGACATTACACCAATATGTATGGATGTGACATTTAAAATGCTTAGTTTAAAATGAGCATTACACCAATATCAAATGAGCATAGCTAACTTACGAAATGAGCATAGAAAAATTAAAATGTTGGATCATCTAAAATCTCTAGTATGATATATATTCTCAAATATCAATTTGGGCGTGCTCATTTAATATTATACGAAGTATACAGGTGCAATAAACAATAAAATATTTCATGAAAAGAGAAATGAACTTTCACTCTGTAAATTTTTCAAACAGTTGGTAGGCAAAAATTTAAAAGCTTATTTAAAATCTCTAGTAGTTTCTTCTTATCATCCCTACAGTTTTTCTTCTTCTTCAAACTAATTATAGGCCACTCACATAGCTTCCTACACACATATAATTAAATGCAAAATCAATTATGGAGTATCAAATACGAAGTATTATGGAAGGAGACATTGGAGCTTTAGAGAAAGTGGAGGTAGAAGATTAATTTTGAAGTTTGAGCTTTGTATTGAATCTCAAACAGTTGGTGGCGGCTGAAATCATTAGCGTGTAAGGAGTTACGGAGTATTTCATTATCAGAAACAATGATATTAATAATCAGGCTCAAGCTTCTAAGATAAATTCACAGTGCAAATAAAATTGGGAATGATCGCATATGCGTGCAGGGAAGAACGACCACGGGAAGAATACATATTAGAAAGAATTTCAAAAATACCTGGGTGTACCTGTACACCCGGGTGTACGGTATAAATTGCGTGTGAAACATGTCATTGTGACTGTCAAAAAATTATGGTGACTTTTATCAGTGAAGTAAAAAATTGTAAAAACATAAAAAAAAAAAAAAAAAAAAAAAAGGTGGCCGGCCTTTGTGGTGGCAATTCTCGATGGCAACTTTTGGTGGCAGTTTTCAAGCGGTTGCTGCTCAAGTGTGGGTGGGGGACAGAAGCAGAGGTTGGATATAACTTACGGAGTATAAAGATAGAAAATATGAATTAATTAAAAAAAGGTAATCATATTTTTGGAAAAAATGAAAACTAGTCATGTTTTTATATTTCAAGAGGCTAGAAGTAATATTTTTCTCTTTTTTCCTTGGTAAAATACAACATTTTCAACCTTTTATGTTATTTTTTAAATTGCCAACGAAAATAAAAGAATGCATAAATAGTAAATACTTATCATAATCTTATACTCCCTCCGCACCGAAATTAACTTCCACCTTTTCTTTTTGGGATGTCCCAAAATTAACTTCTCACTTCACTTTATTTCTACTTTTGATAAGTTTTTATTTTCAAAGTACCCATTTACCCTTTACTTTATTATTCACTTACCTCCTTTAATTAATATGGACCACTACTTTCAAGGATACTATTGGAAAGTCAAATTTATTCTTTTCGTACCTAAAACCCCGTGAAGTCAAACCAGGTGGTTAATTTCAGGACGGAGGGGGGAGTTTTTAGGTAAAATAATCAAATTGAAATAACCTTATAAAAATTAATACAAATAATAGCTCCAAATAGGAGTAAGATAATTTCAAAATGCAAAAACAGGACAATAGTTTTCATATTATCAAACTAATATAAGATTCGCATATTAATCAAGCCACATTAGATCACGCAAGAAAGTATAAGATTTGACCAGACAATATCATATCAGACAGATTGAACCATTCATACAAGTACAACTTTAGCTAAATCGAATTGACTAAGCTATGTTTGGCATGTACATTCAGTCACTAATTGTGGAAGTGACCCTCTTTGGGTAAAAGCCTACATGAAGCTAAATTTGAAAATGGGCTAAATCAAAACATTACTCAGAGGCCGTTTGGCAACACTGTTTTTCGGCTTATCAGACTTATCAGCCAACTTTTTCACCAAACACGTAACTTTTGCTTTCACGCGCTGAATTATGTCATAAGTAGAAAAAGTAAGGTTGGAGTTACTTTTCTGGCTGTATTGGCTGAAGTTACTGTACATGACCATTTTAGCTATTTTTACATATAATTTTTTCTTTATTTTATTAATAAAATATATTTTAAAAATATTGTTTTCTTAAATCAGCAGAATCAGCCAATGCAGCCACTTCAGCCAGAACTTCATAAATTTCAGCAGAATCAGCCAAAACAACCGATTTTGGTGCTGCCAAACGGGCTCTCAATATTGCTTTTGTTCAATCGGAATGTCAATTCCTAAAGTATCTAGCGCAACTCAACGGCGGTAAATTTTATGGTACACCCAAAAACATCAAGGACATAGTACAACCGACATTTTTGTAATTAGTTACAACTTTCAGAGTAATAATAAGGTTGAGTTACACTGTATTCATTTTACTTCCGGCACATGCGCTCCTAGCCTCCTCCTGCGCTAGTCGTTATTGTTTTTTAGAGAAGAAAGCTTAAATTATACTCCTCACGTCCTTTTTTATTTAGCCAAACACTATTTTTCAAGTCAAAGTTGTTCAACTTTGACCAATTATGTATGTATACACGGTAATATTGATAATATGAAAATTATATGAAAATGTTCTTTGTTGAAAATACTATCATAAAAGGATAAATTTATTAACTTTCACATAAATATATTAGTTAAAATAATGGATCAAAGTTTATCATCTTTGACTGAAAAAAGTCAAAGATGGCTAAATAAAAAGGGAGTCAACAAGCCTTCCCCACCTACTAACCATCCTCAAGTCAACAAGCCCTTTCACTCCCTCATCAAACATCTAATAGACAATCCAAATATGAGTGAGGCTATTCGTTGAACATACGAGAGATTTAAAGCTACTATCGTCCGAAACAGCCTGATTGCTTCCATAGAAACTGCTACTTGCCAGAATAAAAACCAGAACCAACCTACCTACCCAAGAGTCAAGAAAAACAATAAAAATAATGTGCTTAGACAAAATGATTATAGTAATTGAAAAGAAGTAATTATTAGCAAATATCCTATGAAGACTTCACTCCATCTTTATTCTCAAATTTTAGTGAGCTTGTCAACAGTGAGACAAGTGAATTGCAGAGTTGCAACTCGCCTCCTTCTCGTGTTTTGTCTCATGCAACTCCACCTCCATCTTTATTCTCCTTCTCGTGTTTTGTCTCATGCAACTCCACCTCCATATTACTACTGGCAAGCTCCTCCTCCTACTCAACTCTCCTACGCTTTTGCTCGATTTTGGGTCTGCCTGCTTCTTTGATATTCCAATCGCCAAGGTACTCTGCCTTCCAACACTAGAGCCGATCTCTGCCCGCGCTTCGCTTTGAGATTGTACCTTGTCAACCGGTACTACCCACTTGATGTCTCCCGACTGAACTATCCCCTTAGTGGCCCTCACCCACGGCCCAAACGGTTTATCTCCCACATTTATGCAACTCCCCAATGATTCCACACAAGAAACAAAAACTAGTCAGTTTCTCATAACAAAAAGTAACACGAAAGTTAACTCATTTTTGTAGAAACAATTTCCTTCTCAGAGGTCTACTTAGATTCAAACTAACTCTGATCCTCATGAAGGGGTTCCATTTAACCGAGAAATTATACTTATCAACATTAATGAACTTTCCCACAAAATTCCCAATTTTCACAGCATTGTCCGTAGTAAATAACCTACCAGAATGTCATGAACTTGAATCCAAAACTCACTCTCTTCAGGGGTGTTGCCATAGGTAAATCCCCTTCCCCGAGCTTATACAGAAGGATAAGATTCTGATAAAAAATTCAGGGACCTTTCTCCAAAACATCCATCATATTACTCTCATTATAAAATTGGAACATATAACGTCTATTTCTGAATTTAGTGATAGTAACAACTTAAATAGGTCTCTAAACGGAAGCCATAGTATCACGGAAAGTAGAGAAACATACCGACTTTTCCGATGTGATAGTCCCGACAAGCGCTAGACTCCCATCCGCCGCACCAAGAGCCGTGACTTCCACCAATAATATAGTCTCGTTTTCTTTGTTCATCTCCATAATGTTGTACGCCAGGGCCATCTTCTCCACCTCATTTTGTTCGTGGTCCGCCTCCATCTCCTACCCAAAGGTCTGCATGGATATTCCAATTACCCTCAGTCCTCTGTCGCCAAAGGAAGACTGCTTCCTCCTCGCAATCGTATGCATCAACTTTCTTCTCCAGTCTTTCTATATCTCCTACACACTATTCTTCTTCTTCTTAAAAGTAACAATTCTCAGTCTTTCTATATCTCCTACACACTATATGTTTTGTTACCTGTGTAGGCCACACTGGTGCAACGAATACAAATAACACATGTTTGAGCTCTACATCCTCTATAATGGTTTAGCTTATGCCTTATGTGTGTGTTTTAAATTTTACGACACTTCTAAAACACTTTAGTATTCAAATGAATAATCAAAATTAGCTTATATTTAACTTTAATATCTAAACAAGATAGGTTTTACGTTTCAAAAAGATTAAGAGCCCGTTTGGTTGAAGGAAAATCGGCTGGTTTGGCTGATTCTGCTGAAATTTCGGAAGTTCTGGCTGAAGTGGCTGCATTGGCTTATTCTGCTGATTTAAGAAAAAAATATTTTTAAAATATATTTTATTAATAAAATAAAGAAAAAATTATATGTAAAAATAGCAAAAATGGTCATCTACAGTAACTTCAGCCAATACAGCCAGAAAAGTAACTCCAACCTTACTTTTTCTGCTTATTACACAATTCAGCACGCTAAAGCAAAAATTACGTGTTTGGTGGAAAAATTGGCTGATAAGCCGGATAAGCCAAAAAGGGTGTTACCAAACGGCACCTAATAGCAAGTAATACCACTTTTTTAAAAAAAGAAGAAGATGGTTTTTAATTAAAAAAAAAATCTGGTCCAATACTAGTGCGGTTCAGTCGTACCCGGTATAATCCGGTTTGGTCCGGTCCAAAACCTGAATTATACAGGTCCAGTCTTCGGGCTCATAGCTATGGTCCGGTCCGGTTTGGTCTTGGACCAATGCTCACTTGTAGAATGGACATATAGTAAATTTTAGCAAGTCTAATATGACCTATAGTGCGAATGTTAGATGAGATGATAAGGATTATTTGACTCAGCTGCTTAGAGCTAATGGGGATCAGGGGAGATGAAGATATCTCAAATTACCATCCTTAGTAGGGAGGAGAAAAAGGGAAATATTTTCGTCTACTAAAGAGAAAAGAGTGCAGCGTGTTCAGGGATGGAATGCCCCTTTTCTAACCCCTTTTCTATTAAAAGTGTGATGGGAAGTTTTGTTGAAGACAAACATTCAAGTTTTGCCCTGATATGCTATGAATATTCTTACTTCCAGTCGACTTGTGTAAGGAAATGGAGAGAATCGTGAATGGTTATCAGTGGAAAACAAGTTGGGTTTACTGAAGAAACACAATCCTTTTGAATTTTTGCATAATGGACAATGTTCTTTCACATGAATGCTTATAATGCTATGTTGGTATATATGGAAGGCTTGCAATGTTAAAGCTCGTAAGCAGACGAATGTGGGATGACAGAGCATAATCACTTGTGCAGAGCATTGGAGATATGTACCGAAGAATGAAACGATAATTTGTAATGAGCGGGAGAGGTGGAAATGCCAAGGGAAAGGTGTCCTAACTCTTGAAGCTGAATGTTGATCAGCCACACCGCCTAATGGTCTCCATAAGGGTCTTGGAATAGTTTTGCACTTGTGCGGGATGAGATGGGAGCTTTCATTGTTTCACGGTATCAAACTTGGAGGGGATCCTAGCTTTGAGGCTAAGGAAGCTGAAAGTTTAGCTATTTTATGCTGGGCAAAATAGATGGGTTGGGAGCACTTAGTTATCAAGTCCCACACTCAACAAGTTGTTCATGATATGGCTCAAAAAATGTCTTCCTATAGTGACGTGATGATAATAGACACATGCACTGTTCTAAAAAATGATGTTAGGCGTCCGACTAGTCTCCACCTAGGCGCTAGGCGGTGGACTGGCGCTCCGATTAATTGGTTTGGCACCTAGGTGAGTTAATCAACTATCTAGTGCACCTAGTTGGCCGCCCGGAGCGCTTAATCGGCCTCCTAGGAGTCTAGATTGACCGAACATTTTTTTTTTTGTTTTTTTGTTTTTGTTTAGCAAGAAATACGTAGTATGTATCTTTAACTTTAAGAAAACATATGAAGAAAGCTACTAGTTGTACATTACGATAAAAATTATACTTTGTACATGTTTGTGTATAATCTTAAACATTGTTATTATTTAATAATATTTTTATTACATAATGAAGTTAAGTGAGTATGTATAATATAATATGATTTTTTTTGTTTTGTTTTACTCCAGGGGGGTCTGGGGGGGCCTGGAGTAATCAGGGCTAAAACTCACTCCATTGAGTTTCGAACCCTTATGTGCCTAGCGGGTTTCGAACTCGAGACCTCCACTAGGCACGGTAACCTTACAACCAGCTGGGCTGGAATGCTTGGTGTGTGTGTATTTCTTTATATACACACAAACACAACATTACTATCATATTTATGCACAAATGTTGATAAAACTATAATTTATATATGACTACTCACCGCCTAGGCGCTAGGCGATGGATTGGCATCCGACTAGCATCTAGCGCCTTTTAGAACATTGGACACATGGTTGCGCTTTTTGCGAACATAGATGTCCACTTCAAAAAATAATCAGCAAATCAAATTGCTCATATGTTAGCAAAGCGAGATGTTTTCCTTGTCTAATTGAGACTCTTGACATAATGTGCCTCCTATTCTTTTTTTTTTCTCTTTTTTTAAGAAAGGAAATTTTATTAAAAACGAACAAAGGAAATACATGAGGAGACAAAATGGAGAAAAAAAGTGAAAAAGGAGAAACAAGAAAAAGGAAAACGAAGATAGAGATGACCTAACCCGAAGCATGCAAGAGACCCAAATGTAAACAAAGAGACCACCCAGGAGACCCAAATAGCTCAATCTAAATAGTATAACTCCATGTGTGATTGCGATCTAGTCTTCATGGTATGCGATCGCTGGTGCCTTTTCCTGTATAATTTAATCTGAGTATTTAAGTTTGACGTAGGCAAGCAATTATCCTTTGTGACCAGTCTTGCATTAAAACAAATATCCTGATTGGTATCGGAGTCCCATAGATCTTCCCTTGATGACAAAGGAGTCCTCTTCTCGCTTTCCGAAGCATGACCAAGAAAATCATCTCCTGAGAATGGATAGCTTTGCTCAGTCTCAGGCGCAACAGAAAGCTGATTACTAATAAAAACGTCTCCCAAAGCATTGACTTCCATATTAGCGTGGTTAATAATTTTTCCTTCTTCTTCAGTCTGTTTATGAATTGAGCCATGATCACCCATAAAGAAGTAACGATCCTCTCGAATTCTCTAATTAAAAAAGCAGAAAGAGAATCCACCCCATTAGTCATGGTGTTTTGAAAGTAATCTTTAGTGATTGCTAAAGAGGGGGTGAGTTCCTGTGTAGGCTCAGAGCATTGAGATTCCTCAACGTAATTTAGTGCCATAGATTTGTCAAAGCAGACAGAATGCTCAATATCAACTTGTAACAGTAATCTCGAAATAGAGAAATCATAGATCCCATCAGACGATGGAATGGTGATATCCCACACAGAGTTAGAATCCACGCTTTCTGAAATATTCTTACTTGGGGCATGTTCAATCGCAAGATGTGGCGAGGCGACATCTAATTTATGCATAAAAGAGATTGCTTTAGATAGTCCAGCAAAAAACGATTAAACCCCAATCCATTACGTCCTTCAAGAATAAATGAGGAATCTCGTCCCTTGTCAATGATGCAGATAAACCCACCGAAGAAATTGGCATCATAAAGAACACAAAGAATTATTCAACTGTATTCGGGAACCAGACCAATTGTCAGACAAGAGTTTAGGGAAAGAGTTTTTTAACCAAAAAACCTTTTCCAAATCAAGCTCGATAGCAGAAGATATTCCCAGTTTCATCTCAGATATGCATAAATTGCTACCAAAAATCTTGAATTGAAAGGATTTACTTTCAATTAAAATGCTAAACCCATTGGACTGAAAATTGGAACTAGCAGATTCGTTTACCCGTGGTCTGTGATGCCAATTCAGCTTGTAAGAACCATGTGTTACGTTGGGAGGATGCAGGCGGCGCTGATATTTGACCGGGCCTTCCTTGTCCTGCCGCCGCTGAAAAGGAAAGGTTCTGGCCGAAGCAATTGTCCGTCCTCTTCGCCTCAAGTTTGACTGACCCCGTCTGTTGTAATCTTGCCAGCAGTAAGGATCCTCGGATGCATCCTTGCCCGAGCAGAACTCTCTTTGTCGTTGCTTCCGGCATCGAGCTGCTAGAGTTGTCCGTTGTCGGTCTGGTACAAGCATCCCTGTCCGGTTGCAATTGTTAGTCTCGCGCGCAGTTCCTCCATCAGGAAACCCCCTTTTATAAACTGGTAAAACTTGCTCTCGCGCCTCTAAATTTATCCCCTTCTGTCACAGGTTATCGCCTAAGAGTTTTTGTTGAGATGGAACCTCATCTTGCCTGATGTGGACAACGATGGTGCCAAAAGTGAGGGAGGATGTCTGCTCCTTGTTCACTGTATCCCTACCTTCCCAAGCGTCGGCAGATTCGCCGGATTCCTTAACGGCCGCCAGAGCGCTGAACCCTAGCTCCCTATCGTTTATGTACATAATGTGCCTCCTAATTGTATTGTGAACTTCGTGGCTTTGAATAATTACTAGACGCAATTCCAGTGCGATGCACGGGTACATCTAAAGCATGATAAAAATTTGTTTAAAATTAATTTATATTATGATGATACGTAATATACAATTATTTTAAATAAATAAAAAATATAGTAGAGTATATGAGTTGTAACTTTGATTATACTATCCTCCGTATCACATTAGTTGCAACATTGCAATTTGTACACTATTCATGTCTTCTACTTTGACTACATTTTATTTATTAATTAATGTGGATTATTATTTTTGAAAAATATGGTTAAATTCGTCTCATTATTAAGTTTCATAATCTAATTTTTAATTATTTTTTTACTAATACATAATTAAATATAATGACGGTCAAAGTTGTGTGTTGGCAAACGTGAAAAAGAGAATGTTGCAACTAAAAAAGAACGGAGGAAGTATAATTGTGGTTTGTAGGAAAAAGGAAAATGTTGATTGTATGAAAAGTTGCAAGTAAATTTGAAATAAAAGGTAAGAAGGAAGAATAAGTAGTACTTCATAATGAAATACCACGATTCTACACTTGAAGTGTCTCCTTCGATGGCTCTAAGGAAGCTCTATAAAAATGAATTGTCATCTATGTTGGTACTGTGCAAAAAGGATCATAGCTATTAGAATAGTTCTTTATAAACCATAGTATCAATAATGTAGGTAGCACGACTCTTTTAATTACATATAGAATTTCCAACTCACTCTTTGAGGTGACCATTGACATGACAACATATAACTGGCTCTTTAAGGTAACCCTTGACATGACATCTGACATGTACTATCATTACTCAAATAGTTCATTTCTCCATACATCAATGAAATCATTTATTCGTGTCAAAATAAACATTTGCTGAAAATACGATAGATCAATCATGTTCTCCAGAAATGATGGAACGTCCTAGCAACAATTGATGTAATAGGGACATTTGAAGTGATAATAAATATACTATGGTGTATATCAATGAAGACATCTCCATATATGACATTCTTAATATTTTCATTTCCTATTTTGAGCACCAAAACCGGGAAACTTTTCAATTCATCGACTTTACAATGTGAAGAAAAACACAGTATTGATAAAAGGTATATTGTGATGTATTAACATATAAAAATGTTAAAACAATATTTAGTTTTATAACTAATGCAAGTACAAAACGTTAAAAATAGGTTATATAAACCCAACACAATGTTTTTGCACCAGCAAATGCAAGTGAATGACCATATGTATAGGATGAACACATATTTACTCCCTCGTCCCATTAGAAGGTTTCCACTTTCCTTTTTTGGACGTCCTATATAAAGGTTCTCATTACCATTATAAGAAACAATTAACAATATTAAATGACAAATTAATCATTAAATATTAAAAATAATACATTTATAACATCACAGTTATAAAAGCAATACTTCTTTCAGATTCTTTGCGAGTGGATCAGAGGTAATGTCTATACACCAAATAACATACTACCTCCGTCCCGTTGGAAGGTTCTCATAGCAAAACGACACAGTTATTTAGACAATAATTAAATAAAGTACTTCGAGTATATATTGAGAAATAATTTTAATAGGTATATATTATTATGTAGTTAGTATTGATAACTGTGATGTTATAAATGTATTATTTTTAATACTTAATGATTAATTTGTCATTTAAGATTGTTAATTGGTTCCTAAAATAGAAATGAGGACCTTTGTATAGAACGTCCAAAAAAGGAAAGTGGAAACCTTATAATGGAACAGAGGGGTAAATATGTGGTCATCCTATACATATGGTCATTCACTTGCATTTGCTGGTGCAAAAACATTGTGTTGGGTTTATAGAACCTATTTTTAACGTTTTGTACTTGCATTAGTTGTCAACTAAATTTAGTTATCAATTACACACATATTTTCTTACAAAATACATCACAATTTCACAGGGACCTACATTTCATTTCTCATCGGTCACTACGTCCTACCAAACACATTCGTGGGTCTGTTTGACAAGATGTGAGGACAGTGTCAAAGTCACACGAGTTAATAATTTCAAGATGAACGAAGTATATATGAAACCAAATAAATATATAAAACGGCCAATTTTTGGGGTAAATATTAGTGGGTACTACTTTATCGTCAATGCGAAGCTAGTACCATGGACAGGGATGAAGCTCCAATATGAACCTTCTTTGTCAATACAACAGCTATGCCATCTGATTTCATAAGAACCGACAGGAAAAGCAGAAGTATCCAGCAAGCAGGTAGAGAATCCTTGCCATTTCTTCTTGTTAACCTCAAAACACACAAAACTGAAACTTCCTCCTCTGGTATCATCATCATCAATGCTGCCTCGGGTGTACCTCATTAACTTTCTATTCAGATATACCATGTTATCAATTTCATTTTGGGAGCCTAGATATTTTTTATGCTCCTTATTGTTGCGACCATGGGAAGATTTTTGGAAGGATGCTGGTCCACAATGAAGAACGCAGTACAAGTTGGACATCTTGCAGGGCCAGTTGCTTAGCTGAAGGCACAAATTTAGATGGAGAACGATGCCTGATGACACAGATAAACCGTCTGATTTTTCTCCATCCTCTCCTATCAAGAATAACTCGGAACCGACACATGGCCTGCAATTATTTTGATATTTTCAGCTAATTCAAATATCAGATAATATAATTTAATAGTATATATAGAACTTATTTATATATTATTCTCTTTAACTTATTTATATGACACTTATTTATATATTGTTCTCTTTAACTTATTTAATGAGTAAAATGACACTTCAACCATCATTTTATATATTGTTCTCTTTACCTTAATTATAAAATGCATCTGAATTAATATCTTAGGCAATTAAGCAAATTCAGCCACAAATTTAATAGAATCATCCACTTCAGAGAATTTGGGCATTAAAACACAGCATGTTTTTATCATTTCTAGATCATTAATTAAACTGGAGTATTAAAATATGTTGCCGAGGTAGGTAGGATGTCATCATCATCAACATCACCATTACCCCAGTGCCGCAAAGGCTCTCACCTACGGTGGGGGATAGGGCTGTTAACGAACCGAGCTTTTATCGAACTATTCGAGTTCGAGCTCGGTTTCGAACCTAACGAGCCGAGCTTAACGAGCTTTCAAACTCGAACCCGAGCTGAGTTTTAAGTTCAAAAAATTAATCGAGCCGAGCTCGAACATAGTAGTATTCGGCTCGATTCGAACTCGAGCCTATCGAACACCCAAAAATTATAAATATAATTTATATATAATCAAAATTTAAATATAATAAATATGATTTTATGAATTTAAATATGAATATTAACAAACCGAATACTTGTCGAATCATTCGAGCACGAGCCTATTAACGAGCATCACCTAAAATTTTAAATTCGATCATATTTATCGAGCTTATCGAGTGCTCAGTTCGAACATCAAACGTCTATCGAGCCGAACACGAGCCTCATTTGTAAAGCTCACCGAGCTTCGAGCTTGAATCCGAACACCATTAATTCCTTATCGAGCCGAATTGAGCTTTAGGTGTTCGGGCTCGGCTCGGCTCGTTAACAGCCCTAGTGGGGGACCTAGTGGGGGAAGGGGGTCAGATGTACGCAGTCTTACTCATGTACTAAAGCACATTAAATGCTCAGCCCCTATACTAAAGCACACAAGAAAAATGATCAAGATCATCAATGTCAAGATACCTTAGTTGAAAGAAGTGCTTTGGGGTCCAGCAAGTAATCCGGATCCAAAGTGATAGAACGTTGAACAGCCGCTTAGAGGCCTCACTGAGAAACCTGGATTTGTTGATCTCCTTAAGATCATCACCATCAGGTGATTTACCATCAGTAAGCAGCTCATTTTGCAGTTCAAGAATAACTCTTACAGCATATCGACAAAGTTTTGCAACTTCGCAACCTCCAGAGTAGTTGGAACTTGGATTTCTCAACTGTGGCAGGAAAACAGTATTTGGAGTGAGCTTCGAAAGCAATATTTTCCTGGTTTCGTTGTCCATGTGCAATAATAATCTACCAAACAAATCATGTGATAGCATAGCAAAAATTTGCTCATCCACCACTTGATCACTGATGATACCTTCAGAAAAATTTGCCATGAGACAATTTAAGAAGGCAGTTGTGAAGGCCAAAAGTGAGCAACTTTGAGAAAGTGATGAGACAACAGTCCTACTTTCTCTGTCTATGCCAATGAAAGATGTTGCAAAAAGGTCAAATTCTTGTGATAAGCTCTTCATCCTCACAGACACTTGGACAAAAGGGTTCTGTAGTGAATATGATGTACCAGAAGAAGAATATGTTGATATCAAGAGTTTAATAGAATCTAACACCGCTTCAACAACCTTTACTCTCAAAGTGAGAAACCATCTCTGAAAACAGAAAGCGGGGCCTGAAGTAGAGCTGTCACCACCACCAAGTCTACACACGGAAGAACGAAGGTCATTGCAAGCACCAAGAATAGCTTCAATGTAAGAGCTTTTTCCACAAGTCGTGATCTGAGTGAGATCAAAGTTAACCAACGATTGAAATTCCCTTTCCGTACGTGAGAGGCAAGTCAGGGATTCCAACCAAGAATGACAGGCTTTAGATTGGACAGTGGTACTAAGTTGTTCAAAAATAAGAGTTGCCGTAATCCATGCTCCCTGACATACTGCATACTTTCCAAGTTTGTAACACAGCCAATGTTCTTTTCTTCTTCCCAAAATAACCCTCACATATTCAGGAGTAGAATGTTCATACTCATGAGGAGAGGGACAGATGTTTTCAGTAGAATTCATAATTCTGCACAATAAACTGTATTTCAAGCATGAGTGCAGTAGGAGATCATAGATTACATGTATATGAATATGCAGTGATCTGCAACCACATACATGTTTAACAAGGATCTTGATAGTGCCAATAACCTCGGAAGTAGAACTCCAATTTTCTTGATTCTGGAAGAAGCAGTTACGAATAACCTTTGATGCGCATATCATAATTCTTTCAAGTGCAGCCGAGTTACTGTTCTCTTCTGGACGAGGAGGATCTATGGAATTATCATCAATATTTAGCTTTTTTGTAACTTCATTCCACGCATTCACCAAGCCACTAATAAATAAGCACATTTTGTCCAGTAAAAGGACACCAAGTTCTTGCTTCTTTTCAAACAAATCAAGTAAGAGACTGAATAAGCATTTGATCTCCTGATCCACCACATCGTTAGGTTGAAGAAGAATATATTCATTCGTCTTAACCATGAGAGAGAGGCGATCCATGGAAAATGAGATGATTTTAGATGCCACAGTGGAGCTTATCTGATCTGATGATGCCTCCCCTTCCATTCTTTCAAGAAGTTTGACAGAAACATCTCCTAAGATATGAATGGCTAATAACCTCTCTGAGATCATAATAACTGAAGATTCTAAAATCAGTTGTACACATACTAGGAATCTGGAGAAAATGGTCATGGCCTCCACATGAGGAATTCTGTGTAAATTATACAAGAAAACCTGTAAAAACCGAAAGAAGTGAGAGAGGTTTATATGATATTATATCACTACTATAAATAGATCCTATTTGGTAAGAGTCATTTGGATTAAATGGCTATGACTCAGATTGCTAAATTTTCTTAAAGAAGTGTTTGGTAAATCCATTCAGCCGAATAAGTAAAGGGCTACTTTTTTGAAGAGGAATAAGCCAAACTATACTACGGAGCCATAGTTTAGTAGTTCGGGTGGCAGAATATCTTGTAAAACATTTTGAATGCCACAAACAAGATATTTAATAAGGAGAATAAGCCAATTCATTCTACCAAATGGAACCATACTTTAGTAGTTTAGGCAGCAGAATACCTTGTAAAAGATATTTAATGCTACACACTGCAAATCTGGAGATAATTTGGATTCATTCAGAACTCCAAAAAACTTTAGGACTGAGTGTGTAGTACTCTCAGGGAAGATAACTACATGGCATAAAATAAAGTCAAGGCATTTTATTGCAGTAGCTTGCAGGCATGAAGCTCTCATCTCCTGTGAAATTAATGAGATAAGCAATTCTACCTGTCCATCGAAAAAAGGAAAATTAATAATGAGTGGAGTACTTCATTCACTTTTCTACTTGCACTTAGTTAGGTTTACCTGTACAGGAATCAGTGAGGTCCATTTGGAAGCAATTTTTGAAAGCGAAATCAGCATAAGTTTGGAAAACTCTTCTTCTGGGAGGTAGTCTAACATCAGCTTCACACCTCTCTGCAATAATAATACATCATTTAAAAGTTGGCACTGCACAGCTGCAACAAAAGTTTGTACCACCACATATGCACATAAATGGCATAACTTATCCATGATAAATTAATATTTGAAACAAAAAAGAACCCTTTCATTCCAGTAGATATATAGTTGTGCACATATTGACACACCACTATGCAACAGGAGTTAATAGAGTAACACGGAACAACAAAATAACTATCACACTCACAGATAGAAACTGACAATGACAGTTACAAATATGAAAATAAGTAAGAAAGGGACGAAATGACGAATAACTAGTCGGCAATCATACTAATTGTTTGATGAGAGTCATAGAAAAGACCAAATAAAAGCAGAACCTTGTAAGCTCTATCTGCAAGCAATATTGAGAACCATAATTGTGCAAAAGCTCGGCCTGCAGCTAACCTTATAGCCGTTGGCGTTTCATGCGACATCAAATTTACAAGCATCTCCAAATGTACAGCAGCGAAATCATGATTAGCTAATTCACAAAAGCATCCCGCAGCAAATAAAGATGCCTTTACCTGTAGATATATTGTGGCAATGTTATTTATTTGTCTAAAAGACCTAGCTACTCAAATGGACCAATTGTTCAGTCACAGATTCACATGTCTCTCAAAAAGTCAAACGACAAAAAAGAGAAGAGCCATAAGCAGAAATAAATCATTGTTAAATTTATTTAAAACACATGGAGTAATTTTAGTTTCAACCTTATACAAATAGGACCATTGAATTGGAACAAACTTGTCATATTTTTTCTTTATTGGGAAATGGCATAAGATAAACAAACACTTAATACTCCCTCCGATTCTTAATTAAGTTCCTGATTTGACTTCACACATATTAAGAAAATAAAATTAGTGAGGGGTAAATTTTACTGTAGAGCACACTGTTTTGACGTTGTTTGGCACTGTTTTGGTGTAGAATTATTTGCCAAATAAGGAAGTAGAAACTTGCTTGGGACATCCAAAAAAGGAAAGTGAGAACTTAAATACGGGACGGAGGGAGTATGTTTTCTGGGAAAACATTGCGCAGTGGACTGGGGCCTAAAGCTCAGGCTTGGCATCGATACAATTAAGCAGGGTCAGTTTGGTAGGCCACCATGTAAGCGTAAACGGAGAAGTCGGGGATTTTCAGAACAAAATACTTAATTTTTACTCAATCATCGGATTCATAGTTTAAGAGTGATATTAATAGTCTTAATAAAGCACTTCAAAGCATTATTTTATAAAGGAATGGACCTTGCCTCCTGAATATTTTTTGAAACCAAGCTTGAAAGGACGATGCATCTTAAATCCGCATTATCTTTTGCAATACCTGCCAAGCAACCAAATAGAACCAAAGTCATAGCTCTATCCTCTGAATCACCAGTGTCAAATACAGACTTCAATCTTGTTAGAAGCTCTACATGGCTGCCCAACTTGCCCTTGGATATGATGCCATGGCAACCCCATCCCCTCCTATTCGACATGAAAATCTTTACAATGCACACCCTTGTGTGTTTGTCCCCAGACTTGAATGCTTCCGCAAGCCTTAGAAGGACTGCATCAGCAAATAGTTTATCTTCTCCAGGTATCAATCCAAATAGTTTGTATTCAGATACTGTAAGAATAGATTCACTATTCCACCGTTGAAGTCTCTGTCCAATCTGAAGAATGGCTTCACCTGAATTACGATAACCCAATCACTAATAGGAAAATGAGAATAAAATGAAAAAACCCAGAAAAGGGATATTGAACTATCTTTAGATGATCATATTCCCCTTTTTGGGGAGATTAATCTAGCCTGTTTGCAATAAGAACAAAGAAGCATAACGTCTTGGAAAATGAAAATGCAAGATTTAGAGCCTGCTTGGTAGCAACTGCCAACATCTACTTATTCGGCTTATCAGCACATAGGTAGATCTTGACTTACTTATTTGGCTGAAATTGATGCTACCAAATGTTTTCCTCACATAGAATTCAGCCAGATAACCCTTACCAAGCAATCTCTTAAACTCTTACCCGATCGTTTAGAACGGAGGCCCTTCTCAAGATCTACACTCCACTGCATAGCCAAAGCAGCCGCTGTTCTGTCCATCTTTCTCTCTGTTGTTGCCGTGTAAGCAATCAATTACAAATGGTTGACACAGCATATAAACTTAATCACTATGATTACCAGATATGCTAATGCAACAAATACACAATGAAACAAATTGAAAATTTGAAGTCTCAGTTACTAAAATATATATAAACAGAACCGTGAGGCAAAAACTGTTCCCGTCCTGGAATCGTGAGTATACGTGGAACACAGTTTCCACATATTTAGCTAACATTAATGACAACTGTAATTACAAGTAGCGATATCAGCAAAAGAATAAAAGACATGTATACACGTGCCACCAAATTGTATAACCGGTAGTGATATGTATACACATCAATAATTAATCGTGATTTTAAGAATTTTTGCTGATCGATCACCACTTAGAGGTAATGGATAAACATGGCAGTAGAACTTCTCATATTTGTATATGTGGCAGTAGATCTTCGTGGCAATCTGGAATATTCTGTATTTGTACGGTCCAGATTTTGTTGATGGGTATTGTACTTTGTTTACGGTAACGGTGGTTGCATCTGGCAGTTTCTATTCAGCACTTTACAGGACTTCAACTTCCAGCATTATTAGAGGTTACATTGATGACAGTTTCCTAAACCGTTCGTGCAGAAAGTCACATGTTTAGTAAGTTAGTATAGTAGAAATGGGCTTCTCTGACACTCAGAGTTCATTCACGAAAACAAGTGTACATGTCTCACAAACTGATATTTTATTTGTGATGACTACTATCTCAGAAATGTTATTCTAAATGTTTTTATTTACATACTCCATTTTTCTCCACATATGATGTTATGAAACTAAATTTTTATTTTTCTACATCAGTTTGGCTATGGCAGTTATTAATATCACGTTTTAATCTCTGTTACAGTGTGTCCTCTAAAACAAACTGGGTAATGAGTAAGACTGGTGCGTGCACATGGATGCCCAGTTCACAAGAACAAAAATATAAGCAACACATAGGAGAGCATATTTCTTGATCAGGAGGTATGTTTAAGCCTTTTTTTGTTATAAACCAAGTAGAATAATCTGATCACAATGAAACTTCAGATCAGTAAACTTAATTGACAATCATGCAATCACATTAAAGCCATATGGTTGTAAACTTAATTCAGAAATCTATTACTCTGTATATTATATTCATTCTACTTTTCTATTGAAACAAACAGGGTGAAATGTGATTGGATAGATTATTACCAATGAAGTTTACAGACCTGGAATATCATTGCCAGGTAAGCTTAGTGATCTGAAATATCATTACCACACACATGAAAGTGAATTTGATTTAGTAAGTTTACGTATAGAAATTCATTTATATCCAACACAGAAATTAAAGTGTTCAGATTTCAATTCAATTAAAAATATTTATGGAATCACATTAACACATAAAAATTCATGGAAAGTGTAATTATTTATAAGTAGATTTCTTAATTACATCAACACATATGTGCCAAAATTTAACAAACACAAAATTATAAATGCATGCGCATTCATTAAAAATCCAAAATGAAAAATGGTGACAATATTGTTGGCACGAGTTTAAGTTTGTTCTAAATAATAGAGGCATGAGCTTATGTTTGTTTTTAAGATTGAAATTCCACTAGGGTAGTTACTCTAGAACTCCATAAAACGGCTTTCATTAAAGTTCAGCTAATTAGCACTATACAAATCAAGTTATATTCTATATGTGTTTAGTTCCCCTTCTATTTGTGTAGCCTTTCTAATTTCTGTTTGGTTTCTCCTAACTAAAAGAAGATTTAGTATTCTAGGTGTTGCTATTGTTTCTGTGATAGCTCAGAAACACTTGCAAATGAAAAACAAACCAAAACAATTAGGCAAAAACGCCTACAAGCATGTAATAAGTCAATAATAATAATAATAAGAAAGCAAATAATAGTTTTTTATCCTTTTTGGGACGAAGACTTGGAAGTTGTTGTTGATCCTCTTTAAAAAACTATTCTTACCTTAGTCCGAAATCTTATCTAGAATTTCCAAATGTTGGCAATAAGGTGAGTGCTTCCTGCCTGACCTATATTCAACAAAAAAGAAATCTGAGTTAGAAGGCCTTGATATTCTTGATGTGGTATGATCCTTCATATGTAATGGTGCATTCTTAATTGTATGGGAGGAGGGTACTAACTACTCCGTATTAAGTAGGCTTTTAAATTCCAGAGCTTTTTGCTAATTACAAAAAGCATTGTTATTCTCACCGCTTTTTGGAGTTCAAATTAAGTAGAGCAGTGGACTAAGGCCTTTTATTTCTAGGAGCGCATTCTAAGCAAACAAACAAAAAATCACATGCACAAGTCTATTACTGTATACCCACGAACCTATATCTGATACTAGTATAAAATTAACTCCAAAACTTTTTTAACGGGAAGACAGACTAAGCAAGCAATGATTATACAAGAGAGAAGATAAATAGGGAATGGAGGGAGTATCATTTAACATGACTATCACTTAATCTCCATACAATCTAAAACAAAAATACAAAATCAGGAAGTCAAAGAACGAACCTCATAGGCTCATAACAATGTCCTCCAAGCTCGGTCTCTTAAGTACTGATAAAAATTGAAAGCCAATTAGGAGAACAACCAACATAAGATTCGAAATAAATAAGGAAATAGATTGAATGAAATTACGAACCTCATAAAACTACACGAACGGTGTGCAGGAGACTGCGTCTGACTGAGGGAGACGAAGGGGGTCAGTGTCCTGGAGGCTGGAGAGGGTTTGCCGAAAGATCAGTTTCTTTTAAGGGGGTGTTTGGAACTGATTCTGCTTCTGCTTCTTTTTTAAAAGCACAAGCAGAATCAGAATCAGTTTTCAGAAGCTGGTACCCCCCATCTTCTAAAAAAACTGATTCTGAGAGTAAATTAGAGCTCCAGAAGTGCTTCTGGAATTTCACCCAAACACTCTAGCTTCTGCTTCTGCTCCCTGAAGGAGCAGAATCAGTTTTGAGAATCAGATCCAAACACCCCCTAAGTTCATATGTCTCGAAGGGGGGGAGGAGAAGTGATGGGGAAGACAAGAAG
The DNA here is from genome assembly GCA_945859915.1 of Cuscuta epithymum. NCBI lineage: Eukaryota > Viridiplantae > Streptophyta > Magnoliopsida > Solanales > Convolvulaceae > Cuscuta > Cuscuta epithymum. Next base: position 6,485,413 of record CAMAPF010000984.1, on the reverse strand, counting down.
AAGGAGAGAGCGAGGGTTGTTTCTGGTTATTTACGGCCGGGATGGGGCGGCTGGAGAGGGTTTGCCGTCATTAACCCTTCGGAGAGGCGGAGACCGTGGAGTGGTCAAAAGTCTTCCCCAAGAGCTGAGTTTGCTATGTACTACGTGGAACTTAATGGAACTTGTTTACTTTGGAACTTAATGGACTGGAAATCACGACTTGTTCGTCCAGCTATATATGTATGTTTACTTATGACTTAATGTTATATAACTTATTCGGTCAGATCATTTGTGACTTAATCGCTCAGTCAACTTTTAATACTCCTTACGGTTCAGATGTATTTGAGTGTCGACGTTCTCGTTTTTTACCCTCAGCTCACTTCTCCTTCTTGATCACAGTTCTCCAAGGTATATCAACTGCCGGCATCATCATCCTCCAAAAATCTGGTCAATCGGAGCCTCCAAAGATCTAGAGCCTCTAAACGCCTTCGCAGATAAAGGAAGGCTTCGGCCTGGGGTGGAAGCTTCATATAGCAAGTTGAGCTCGTTCATATGTTGCTTCCCATATTGTTTTGAAAATATACAAATTGGGGGAGAACTGAGAAGAAATCAAAAATTGATGATTGCTGCAATACGATGGGTTCTTCACAAAAACTTTTGTTCCTTTCATCATCAATTTGTTATTTGTTGTTTTCTTTGCTGGGAGGAAATTGAGTTCTTGGGGCTGCAATTACAGATAGATCTATCAGTAGCAATTCACTAAAGAGGGCGGTTGGCTTGGGGTGAAGTGAGGCCTCAAACATGAAAACATTCCCTCAAGAATATGACTACCGAGTCCCAATTCGTTTCATGGTGTGCTAGATTTAGGAGTTGTAAACAATAAAATGAAGAGAGAATATACTTCCTCTAATAAAAATCTACTCATTTACTAATTTTGGTGTTCTAGGTTTGAATTGTTTTCCTGATTTTGAAATTTGGTGTTCTCTATTTGATTAATTGCTGATGTTCTACCTACCTATTTCCTCAACTTTACATTCCCTCTCATAAAAGGGTTATTTGGTCATTCCATATAATTCAGACTTCTCATTCAGCACACATAGTAAACAGTTTGTTATCTTAGTGTCACTTAATGCAGACAGACATCTTAATCCAAACAGACGTCTTAACTCATTCAGGACTTAATAAAAACACTCGCAGTATCCTCTCTTCTTTAATTTTTCTTTAATTCTCGCAACTTTCACGTTTGCTAACGCACAACTGACAAAATTATAAAAAGTTAATATTTTGAAAATTCACATTGATAGGAATTCAATAACATTTTGTACATAATAATTTGATTATGTATATTAGTAGAAAATCATGGTCAAAGTAAGATCTGTGAATAGTACAAAAATCACAATGTTGAAAGAATTAAAGAACGGAAGGCGTATAATCAGGGGCGGAGCTAGAGGGGTGGCCAACCGGGCCACGGCCCGCCCCAAATTTGAAAATTCTTTGTATTTTTAGTCTAAAAATTTATGTGAAAAAAATTATCTGGAAAATTCTTTGTACCGGCCCAGCCCAACCTTCAATCCTAGCTACGCCCCTGCGTATAATAAAGGGAGCTGGCGGCTAAGAGAGTGCTTGCTAGAACTTTTTTTAAGCACTTTTCAAATAAAAAAAAAAAACTAAAAAAAAGTGTTTGATAATAACATCGATTAAAAAAAAAAGTATTTTTGTGTTAAAAGCTAAAAGCTGAGATATACCAGTTTCAAAGTCTTCTAGGTATTTCGTAAACCTTTCACTTCAACCCAAAATATCCTCCTACCTGTTCTCTATTCTCTCTCCCCTACCTTCCTCTGTCCGCCGTCCAAAACACCCGCACATGTGCCTACCTTCCATGCAGCAGGGGTCGTTCAGGCCGATTAATCTTGGCTTCTGTTAATGTTTAAAAGTCAAAATTATGAACATATTTTTACTGAACACCAAAAGTAACCGATTATACTCTTGGATGAAATTAAAATCCATAACTTACACTTGGCCACAAGGTTTGATGAGAGACAAAAATCGGATGATTAGCTTGGAGAAAAAATCCAGAGAAGAAGAAACAATAAGCAAAGAACCACAAATAATAAAAAGTTAGCACCGTAAGGAAATCAGGTGAAGAATTATGCTGGCAAGGGGTGATGGTATGTGCGGATTTTTCACTAATGGGGTCAGGGGCGGAGCCAGAAAAATGACTCAGCGGGGGTCGAAATCAAATTTACGTAGAATCAAAACGGTAGATTATTTTTAGACTATACCTGAATTGAATGTAGCTTAGATAAATGATAGTTTAAATGAAACTAATAGAGTATATGTAGTTAATATACTTCGTATATGTCACATATATTATAAATAGGGCTGAGCAAGAACCGACCCGACCCGACAAAACCGAATTTTTTTTTCGGATATTATCCGATTGGGTACGGATATCCGACCCGCCAAACCGAACCCGAAATTTGGGCCAGCCTTTGGGCGGTTAAAGGGCTGCGGGTAGGGTTTATAAAACCCAGACCCGATCCGCCCGAAAACCCGAAACCCCAAAACGACGTCGTTTTGTATTTTATATATATACACACTTATACTTCTGACTTCGGCCAAACCCTATCCGCCTCTTTCTTCGATCTGTCTTCTACTCTTCGCTCTATCCTCTCTCTTCTCATCCTCTGTGACTGTGGCTCCGTGAGTTCTGCACTTCTGCCTTCAGTTCTCTAGACCTTACTCAGTTACTCTCCTTTGTACTCTCTCAGCCTCTCGTACTTTGATTTACTTTGGTATTTTGGTGGAAGCTCTGAGTGTGTCCCGTGTCCGCACACAGAAAGACTGAAACCCTAATCGCCTAATCGGTGCAAATCGTTCTTCGCTCGTTCGAAACCTATTTGGTGGAAGTTCTTAACCTAACTCCCTAAGTCCTAATTCTAGTCTCTGAGGTATTTATATCTACGGTTTTGTTGTGAATTTGTTATGTATTTATGTGTTGATAAATTGATAGTATGAATGTATGATGATGTTGATAATGTAATTCATGCTTAATACCCTTATACATTTGACGAGTGGTAATGAATCTATGATGATGTTGATGTTGATGTGTTAATGTTGAATAATATATGAATGTATGCTCAGTTGCTCCTCACTGACTAAGTGTTAAAAAAATGATTTTCTGAGTACTAAACTATGCATGTATGCCTAATGTTTGAATGATGATGGAGCCTGAGTTTTCATCTGAATTCTTAAAGTTGTATAATCGTATGCCAATATCATTTATTATTATGCATATGTGAATGATGATGAACTGAGGGTTGTCTTAAATTCTGAAACGTGTATGCCTAATGTTTGATTATGCATATCACTATATCAACGTATGTGATAATGTGAATGATGATGTAATGAGGCTTGTTCTTAGTTCTTAAAACTGTTTGCCTAAGGTATGATTAATTCATTATGCATATGTGAATGATGATGAATGATGGAGCCTGAGGGTTGTTCTGAATTCTTTAAGTTGTATGCCTAATGTTTGATTGTGCATATCAGCATATGTGAATGATGATGAACTGAGGCTTGTTCTGAATTTTTAAAATTGTTTGCCTAATGTATGATTAATTCATTATGCATATGTGAATGATGATGAATGATGGAGCCTGAGGGTTGTTCTGAATTCTTAAAGCTGTATGCCTAATGTTTGATTGTGCATATCAGCATATGTGAATGATGATGAACTGAGGCTTGTTCTGAATTTTTAAAATTGTTTGCCTAATGTATGATTAATTCATTATGCATATGTGAATGATGATGAATGATGGAGCCTGAGGGTTGTTCTGAATTCTTAAAGCTGTATGCCTAATGTCCGATTAGGCATATGTGAATGATGATGGACTGAGGGTTGTTCTGAATTCTTAAAGCTGTATGCCTGATGTTTGATTATGCATATGTGAATGATGATGAATGATGGCTTGTTCTGAATTCTTAAAGTTGTATACTTGTATGCCTAATATTTGATTATGCATATGTCAATACTGATGGAGCCTCAATGCCTTATGTTGCAATATGCATATGAGAAAGGTATATGAGCTATGTTTATATGTGCATACATGAATGATGATGGAGGCATGGAGCCTCAGGCTTAGCCCTGTTGTGTATTCTGAAAGGTAAAGTATGGAAGGTAAACAGTTGAATCCTCTATTATTTCTTGCATATAAAAGAAGCTACCTTTGTGACTCTAACACTCAAAGGAGTAGTAAGAGTCTATTGGTTCTTCTAAGTCTGTAGGGAAGAATTAAGCCTACTGCTTATTTTCTTCTGTAAATCAGCAAGCTGATTGTTCCAGACTATATGTTTATGAACTTAAAGAATGAAATTTGACTCTCATCCATCTGTGTTGAAAAAATTGTGAAAGCTTAAGGGTGGAAGCCTAATCTACCTGACTACCTATGTGTGTGCTTAATTACTTATTTACTTATATAGATGGATGGTCAAGATTGTGTTTCCATGCATGTATCTGGTGAACCTCCTCTAAGCCAAGAACCTGCAGTGGAAGCTCCCATTGTAGAGAATGCTGATACTACTCAACAGACTGATATACCTGTTGGTTCTGGCCAAAAGAGGAAACAGGTTGAATCCAGGTCCAAGATATGGGAACACTTTGTAAAGATTTTTGATGAAAAGGGAGTTCTTGTTAAAGGGAAATGCATATATTGTGCAAGAGTATATTGTTGTCATTCAAAAAAACATGGCACCTCATCTATAAGAAACCACATGCTTAGTTGTCTGAAGAACACTCATTCTAAGGACACTAGGCAAGCCCTTTTAACCTACCAACCAATCACTGCTGTTATTCCTACTGAAGAACCTACTGGGGTTTTAGGAACCTGGGTGTTTGACCAAACTGCAATTAGAAGAGCTCTGGCAGAAATGCATATAATTGATGAGCTTCCTTTTAGGTTTGTTGACAGGCAGGGTTTTAGAAAGTTTATGTCCATAGCTTGCCCTAGATTTAAAATCCCTTCTAGGTGGACCATTGCAAGGGATATTTACCAAATCTACTTAGATGAGAAGCTTAATTTGAAAAGGCTATTTAGGGAGACAACACAAAGGGTAAGTATTACTACTGACACATGGACCTCTGTACAGAGGATCAACTACATGTGTATTACTGCTCATTACATAGACCATCAATGGAAGCTTCAAAAAAAGATCATTTCCTTTGTCCAAGTTACTTCTCACAAAGGGGAGTACATTGCTAAGGCTCTTGAGAACTGCCTTTTAGAGTGGGGGCTGAAAAATATATTTACAGTTACTGTGGATAATGCAAGCAGTAATGATACAGCTGTAGGCTTCTTCAAGAAAAAACTATTATCTTGGGGTGCCTCTTCTGTGAAGGTCCAGTATCTTCACATGAGATGTATTGCCCACATTCTAAACTTGGCAGTTCAAGATGGTTTAAAGCAAGCTGACACTTCTCTGTCTAGGGTTAGGGAAGCAGTTAAGTATGTTAGGAATTCTCCTGCTAGGCTTCAAAAGTTTAAGGACATATCTGACTTAATTGGGGTGGAAGCTAAATGTGGACTACACCTTGATGTTCCAACTAGGTGGAATTCCACATACCTAATGCTAAAGTCAGCTTTATGTAATGAAAAAGTTTTTGAAGCCTATGAGGAGAATGTAAGCAGTTATTCAGTTGATTTGGGTCTTGATACTCCAGATACTATGGATTGGATTTCTTGTGAGTCTATGGTCACAGTTCTTCAAAATTTCTATGAGATGACACTCAGGATTTCAGGCTCTCTCTATGTTACATCTAATACTTTCTTCTCAGAAGTGTCTGATCTGTTTCTGGTCCTTCAGGACTTGATGAAGTCAGATAGACCTTCTACAAGTAGCATGGGAAGTACTATGAAATCCAAACTAGATAAGTATTGGGGAGATCCTGAAAAGATGAACTTTCTGATATTCTTTGCAAATGTTCTAGACCTTAGGGACAAGTTTGAATACCTGCCCTTTCAGTTGAATGCTCTGTATACTGAAAAAAAGGGTGAGAAGTTTTTTGAAAGTATTAAAGTAGCTCTGACTGAGTTATTTTCAGATTATGTGAGTAATTACACAGATTGTGTTGGTGGAAGTTCTGAATCAAGCTCAACTCCTGCTGGTTTAGTGATTTGTGAGGAAGAGTCTGCAAGACCAGTCTCTAAATTCAAAGCACAACTTAAAAAACAGAAACTAGAGAGTGGGCAGTTGGGCTTGAAAAAAACTGAGTTGGAAATTTATTTGGGTGAGGCTATTCTTGAGGAAGATAAAGACTTTGATATATTAAGATGGTGGAAATTAAATAGTCAAAGATTCCCTATACTCTCAAGAATGGCTAGAGATATTCTAGCTGTTCCCATCTCCACAGTTGCTTCTGAATCCACTTTCAGTACTAGTGGCCGGGTTTTAGATTGCTTTAGAAGTTCATTGACTCCTAAAATAGTGGAAGCTTTGATTTGTTGTCAAGATTGGTTGAGAAAGCAAAACCAACCTCTGTCAATTGAAGAAAATATTGATGAACTTGAGAGGCTGGAAACAGGTTATTTTATTTTTACATGTGCTTAATGTGCTTAATGTTTATATATTTTTAGGATGCCTTAACAAATCTCTTTGGTTTTGCAGATTTAATAAATGGGACATGTGCTGCTTCTGAAAATGCCTCTGGATCTTCTGTGGATCCTTCACAAGTCAATTTAATGGTTTACTTAATTATTATAAGTTTATAAGATTATGCAGTATCTGGTGCTATTCAGTTTCTGAAAATTTTGGTTATGATGAAAGCTTCCACCATATACTGAAATAAGATTGGGTTGGTATTAGATGTAGTAGTGGTAATTTGGATTTGGCCTCCATTGTATCTTTACATAATGAGAATATGAGATGGCTTGAAACCTACCACTATCTACATTGGATGCCCTCAATCTGGTTTGAATGGACAAGAAGCAATCTGAACCTATATTTAATAACTTTGTGAATTGTAATTATGGACTTATGGTCTTATGGAAGTGTAGGTGTTGGATGTCTTGTATTCCAGTTCCCAGGTTGCCCACAACCCCTATTCACTTTCTGGCTTTCTGCTGCTATTCAATTTCACACCCTTTGTTTTCTAGTACAACTGAACAAGTGCTTCTCATTTAAATTTGTCTTTGTGATATAAATATTTTCCATTATAAGTGGTTCTTCCCATTTTGGTTATGATGAAAGCTTCCACCATATACTGAAATAAGATTGGGTTGGTATTAGATGTAGTAGTGGTAATTTGGATTTGGCCTCAATTGTATCTTAGATAATGAGAATATGAGATGGCTTGAAACTCACCACATCTACTTTGGATGCCCTCAATCTGGTTTGAATAGACAAGAGGCAATCTGAACCTATATTTAATAAATTTATGGATTGTGATGATGACTATGTGCTTATGTAGTGCTATTCAGTTTCTGACTCTTTGTTTGTATGTGCAGGATGATTATTGAGGACTGAGGACTGAGGAGAATTGGAAACTGGAAAGTGGTCATACTTTATAGTTTTTGCTTTGTAAACACTTATGCAGCTTTATGCTATGGTTTGTAAACTTTGGTGTTAACCTTGTAGTTTTTGCCAAGTACTCTATTAACTTTTTCTGGGCTTGGTTTGTAATTTAAGTATCAAGTATGAAGTATGTAGCCAGTAGGCAATAGACAATTAGACATGTAGTTTGTAATTGTGCATTTGTAGCTTTGTGCAACTCAATCAGTTGGGTTCCAGATCACTACCAACTTTTATTTTGTAAAAGAAAATTGTAATTCTGTACTGGACAGTTTGTAAATTTGCGAAGTTTTTGCGTTTTAAATATAACCGAAGTAACCGATATCCGATCCGATATCCGAAAAAACCCGAAATAGTAATATCCGAAAAACCCGAAACCGAAACTCACCGGGTTGGGTTCAAAATATACCTCATAAAACCCGAACGGGTTTGGGGTCCTCACACCCGACCCGCCCGAACCCGACCCGTGCTCTCCCCTAATTATAAACTTGTTTTATACGGGTTGAGTTGAGTACCTCGGATGAGACCCATTGTCTTACCCTAGTACTCTATGGTTCTCTTCGATCTTACTCGGTTTAGTATCAAGATTTCTTACTAGAAAAGAATCATTTATTGAGTAGGCACTCGTAGCAGAAAGATATGTTGTCTTTGCTCTGTCCCTAAGTCATGTCACGTAAGTAACGAGTGAATTACACGGTATTTTGTGAATATAATTAATATTACGCATCACAATTTTACTAATTTCAAACTTAAATAGTGCTGATTTTGCAGAAGTCATAACTTTTTACTCGTAATGAGTTACGAGAGCCATAATATATCAAATCGAAGATATTTTAGAGCTCTACACTCTTAAATTTTCAGCGGGGTCGGCTGACCACCCTGACCCCCCAGTAGCTCCGCCCCTGAATGGGGTTGTGGGCCTTGTGGCTGGACAGATGATGCTGGGAAAAAGAAGATAAATGAACATGGGGTTGAGGGTATATGTGTAAGTTAATAAAACAAGACAATAAAAATCATTTTTTATCAAATACTTTAACTTTATCTTTTCCACTTTAATCACTTCTATCCTAAAACACATCAATTTTTACTAATAACCACTTTCTCCAAAATCACTTAAAATATCACTTTTTTAAGTTGAAGCAAACGCAAACACTCCCTAAGAGCATCTTCAATACTATGATGTGCATGATGCACATGTGACATAAGTGACAGTCACATAAATATTAGCAAATAAATTATTCGTCTCCTTATTTGAATGATTTTATACAATTTTGGTAAGTTTTTCCCAGCAATGTCAACTGCAATGTTAAAATCTAGACGGTCTTCTTGACGTTGTGGAGAAAAGCTTACCAAAATTGTATAAAATCATTCAAATGAGAAGAGAAAGAATTTATATTTTAATATTTATGTGGTTATTCTCATGACACATGTGCATCGTGCACATTGTACCATAGAAGATGCTCTAAGTTTGCCTCAACTCAACGGCAAAGTCCCACAACTTAGGGAGTGTTTGGAACCGCTTCTGCTTAAAAAAGCACTTTTGGAAGTGATTTTGGAAAAAGTGATTAGTTGTAAAAGTTGATGGTGTTTGAGAAAAAAATGATTTTGAAAAGCAAAAGTTGGTAGTGTTTGGTAAAATAAGTGTTTTTTGTGTAATACAAAAAGTAAAAAGCACTTTTCAGCAGATAGTCGAGAAGCGTTTTTTTAAATAGAAACTGTCACTTGAAAACACTAACTTTAACTTTTTAAGTCAAAAGCCGAGAAGCGCTTTTAAGCGATTACAATTTACAAACACTCCCCTATAAAGCGGTAATAAGCAACACACTTGATGGGTATGGTGCACAGGTACTTGACCCTTATGTCATATCCGCATGTCCGCATATTCGATATGTATCTCATACTGATACGCGTCATGTACGTATTGAATCAGTATCCGTATTTAATAAAAGTATTGGGCTTACTTAAAAAATGCAGATACTTCTGATACCCGTATTCGTGAATCGATACGTGTATTTGAAGTTATACCCCTCATTTCATACACGACTTAACAGAAATTTAGTAACCGCCCAAGTGACCACAAGATGTGCAACATTGATAAAGATGATGTCGGGAGTATGGGAAATATTGGAATACAATGATTTGTCATTTTATCGTTTGATGAACTTTAATTGAAATCAATCTTCTTAAAAGACTTAGACGTAAAAGCAAATAGATAACCAAAAATATTATTTGAATTTAAATTGAAATATTATTTTATGGGCCAAATTTATCGATGCTCCGTATCAAGTCTGCTTGGCTGCTTGGCAGGGGAGGATCCAGGAATCCGGGATGCCCTGGGCTGGAAGTCTGGAACGCAATTATACTAAGCTTAAACATTAGCGGGGTGGGCTAAATATGAAAAATTAAAAAATTTACACTAAAAAAATTGAAAAAAATTAAGTTGCCCGGTGCTTCAGCCCACCATAGCCCGAACATAGATCCTCCCCTGCTGCTTGGAGTGCGAAGGGAGAGAGAAGTGTCTGAGGTACTGATATGACCCAGATTATGAGAATGAGCTGAGGGATATTGTAACGGAGTATAATTTAATATAGACCCGGGTTTGTGCATGATCGGGTCAAACTTATTATGGGCCAAATTTATCCAGACTTTAACTTGCTTCGTGTTCTTTATCTAACGGGAACTTCTAAATGCAGCCACTTGTTTGCTATATACAGCCACCGGAACAATTAAATAAATAAAAAGTTCTATTTTATCCCTAATCTCATCCGGAGTGTATCTGAAACTAATCGGATTGAATAAAGATGAATAAGGTGCTGTTCTGTTCGTCTTATTCTTATTACTTATTACTTATTCTTATTTTATTCAGATCAGATCAGATCAGAAAAGTTCAGATCAGATCAGATCAGATCAGAAAAATTCAAATCAGATCAGAAAAATTCAGATCAGATCAGATCGGATCAGAAAGATTCAGATCAGAAAGATTCAGATCAGATCAGAAAGATTCAGATCAGAAAAGACCAGATCAGAAACATTCAGATCAGATCAGATCAGATCAGAAAAGTTCAAACATGATTTGTCACTTTTATTATTATATTAATTATAATTATTAATATTGTTATTACTATTATGATTATTATTATATAATTATTAATAATAATATTAATAATAATATGATAAAAAAATAAGATATTAATATAGTTATAATATTTTAATATAATAATAGTAATATAAATGCAATTATTAAGAAGACTATTATTATTATTACAATATTATAATAATAATAATATGATTAATATTATTATAATATTATATTATAATTATATGTAATTATAATTATACTTACAATTATAATTCTTATAGTTATAAGTATATCAATTGTAATTATTATAATTATATCTATAATTAATTATAATTATAATTGTAATTAATTATAATTATAATAATTATAATTACAATCATAATTATAATTATGATTATAATTATAATTATAATATAATATTATAATAATATAATACTAATTATATTATTATTATTATTATGTTATTGTAATAATAATATTAATATAATAATATTGTTATAATAACATTAATTGTATTTATATTACTATTATTATATTATAATATTATAATTAATGTTAATATAATTATAATTATTATTAATTATAAATATACTTATAATTATATTATAGTTATAATTTATGATTATAATTATTATTTTTATTATAATTATTAATATTATTATTATTATTGTTACTATTGTAATTATTTTACAGAGTAATTATAATAATATTGATAACTATAGTTACAATTATAGAGATAAATATTGTAATTATAATAACAATTATAATTATATAAGTAATTATAATTAAAAATATAATTACAATTATAATTATATATATATTTATAATTAGTGTAATATGTATAAATTTTTTCATTTTAAATTTAATTTTAATTATTATTATTATTTTTATAGTTACGATTATAATTATAATTTTATTTAAGTTATATTTGTAATTGCAATTATAATAATTATAATTATAATTATAATCATAGAAATATTCAAATCAAATCAGAAAGATTCAGATCAGATCAGAAGGATTCAGATCAGATCAGAAACATTCAGATCAGACCAGATCAGAAACATTCAGATCAGATCAGGAAGATTCAGATCAGATCAGATCAGATCAGAAAGATTCAGATCAGAAAGATTCAGATCAGATCAGATCAGATCAGAAAGATTCAGATCAGATCAGATCAGATAAGAAAAATTCAAATCAGATCAGATCAGAACTTAAAAAATTCAGATCAGAAACATTCTGATCAGGCTAAGAGAACAGCTTCTAAAGAAGATGAGGGCCTGAGGATAAAGAAAACTGTGAGATCTGACTAACAAACAGAAGCAGATCTGCGTAAAGGAATTGTACCAACAGAAACACAAATTTTAATTTCCGAAGAATCCGACTAGAGATGGCAATTGTGACCGATCCGATGGATACCCGCACCGAACCACCCCAGTCAAAATGGGGAAAACCGCATTGACCGGGTAATGCGTACGGGGCGGGGAATACCCGTTTTGTTTTTACGGGTAATGGGGCGGTTACGGTTTTATGCATGTCCGCCCCATTACCCGCCCCGTTTATTTTTAGTTATATTTTTATTACTTTTTTATCTATTATTTGTCCCACAACTAATAAAAGATCGAATTTGTAATGTTCATTGTGTATATATGGATAATAGATGTAAGAATGAAAGTATATTTAATAGCCTTGTTTGATTATTCTATGATTTTTCGTGATTAATTATTTTTCAGATTAAGAGCCCGTTTGGTAGCACCAAAATAGGCTGTTTTGGCTGATTCTGCTGAAATTTATGATATTCTGGCTGGAGTGGCTGTTTTGGCTGATTCTGCTGATTTAAGAAAAAAATATTTTAAAAATATATTTTATTAATAAATTAAAGAAAAAATTATATGTAAAAATAGCTAAAATGGTCCTCTACAGTAACTTCAGCCAATACAGCCAGAAAAGTAACTCCAACCTTACTTTTTCGGCTTATTACACAATTCAGCGCGCGAAAGTAAAAGTTACGTGTTTGGTGAAAAAGCTGGCTGATAAGCCTGATAAGCCGAAAACAGAGTTCTCCAAACGGGCTCTAAGTATTTTTAGGTTCAAATTAATTTAGGTTGTCTTCTTTCTCGTCGTATAGATATATGAAGCTTTAAACTGGCGTTTGAGTCTAGCGTCGTCTAGGTGATGCCATTTTTCGCCTTTTAAAATATTATTTTTTTATTAAAATATCAATGAGTCATTTAATAAAGTGATTTACCCGCGGTTACCCACAGTTATAACCGTTACCCGTTGGGGCGATTATGGTTTGGATAAAAATTACCTGTTGGGTAATGGGGCGGTTATGGGGCGGGGGAATTACCAAACGGGGCGGGTACGGTTATATGTAAAACCGTCCCCGATCCGCCCCGTTGTCATCCCTAAATCCGACTGACTAACCACCGTACGCAAGAAGAATGGATGAAAGTCCTGCATCTCTTCTAGTATCTCTCATCCGTATGTAATTTATACTCCATATTATGCTGCAGACCCAATAATTCATCAAATCTGTGTTCAATTTATCAGATTCAAGCTTCAAGTTTATTGGAATTTGGAAAACAGAAAACGGTAGCAACCAAATTCAACACTGACGATTTAAGCCTTCTGTTAAATCGTAAAAGTAGACCTCTGGTGAGTGGTGAATAATGCTAAGGTTCTTTGTTGGTTGTCTCTTTTGATTTAGGAGTGTGTGGAACTGATTTTGTTTGTGGTGTTTGAATATTGAGGACTGCAATTAGTAATATAGAGGTTGTGAATAGAATTGCTAATGTTACTACATGTTTTTACTTGGATTGAGATGTGATGGTCTGAACTGATCTGGTAAATGTCTGGTCTCTGTGTATTTTATAACTATAAAGTCTGGGTTGGTTTGATATGATCTATTTAAGTCTAGTCTGATCCGGTCTGTTTAAGTCTGGTCTGGGACTGAAAAAATCCAAATAGAAACATCCTTACGCTGATAAAAAAAATCAAGGTAGTTAGTACAAAAATTAATATTATAAAAACATAACACAAATCGTTACAATATGGTGTGTAATTAAAAATGGATTGCTAATTCCAATGGGACGTAAATTTGTGAAGTAAAATTATTTAAACTTATGAAAAGATCCCATGAGAAGTCGTGTTTAAACTGAAAAATGAGAAGCATCCTGCGCCGTCCGATCATTAGTTGTTGTCACGGCTCATTAATGGTAATTTTGTAATATTCAATCTCACTGTGTCTTTTTTTTATTTTATCGATACTCTGTTCATAGAAACAAAAATTTACCGTCATTCAGTTTCTCTCCTCCCAGATTCCTCACGAATTTCCTGGTGTATTTCGATCGAATCGCCGGAATAATTTACTACAACTTCTATTGGACCGTCTCTCATCCCTGCTAACAAAATTGAACTTGATTTGTTGATATAGTCTCTATTTCAACTTCCAGGAGTATTTACTTCACCGGAATCGCAGGAATAATTTCCTTGTGTATTTCGATCTTTCCTGAATTTCCTGTAACAGGTAAGAATTCTACCGAAAGAAATGTAAACATTTAACAAGAGCTGAACTCCATTGTTAAACGTAAAGAAGAAAGGAGATATACGAATGTATAGAATGGCAGAAAAACCGCAAATTATACCGTGGGATCGGCCCACCATGCTCACGGTGTGCCGATCCCAAAACGACATCACTTTTTTAATTATAAACAACGCCGACTTCATCAATCGATCGATCACAGCAAAATAAAAACAGAGCCCATCAGTTCATTCATCTTCAGCCTGAGATCAAAAGAGTATCAAATCACAAATCAAAGAGAAACATGGAACTGGAGCATCGATTAACATCTAATAGAACCGTTGACTGCTTTGTTGATGGATTAGATGATGATCAAGATGCTGGAGATGAATAAAAGAGATGATCGAAGAGATGATTTATAAATTGATTTGATTTCATTTTATATATTATACTTAATACAGTTATACTTATAAAAAGGGGAGTTTAGACAATTTATAAATTGATTTGGTTCAAATTACATTTGAAAATACATGTACTTACATCAGAATTTGCCTAAAGTTAGATTTGATAATATAAGAAATTACATCTTCTTGTGTCCGAGTTACATCTTTTTAAGCGTGAGTTACATCATTTTATGCGCAAGTTACATCATTTTATAAGCGAGTTATATCAGTGTAAGTTACATTTTGCATACATGTAAGTTACATTTTCTATCAACACAAGTTACATTTAGCCTAACACGAGTTACATCATAGATTACCTCTGCTACTGAAACAACAATTTTTTTTTCAAATAATCTTTATGTCTTTGATATTAAAAACAAAAATATTCACTATTTATGTAAAGTAATGATCAATTAGACTCTTTTTTTCATTGTTAACGTTGAAATCAATGTTTTTATTTCTTATACTATGTATTTGACAAGTTACATTTCGACTGGACTTGAATTACATCGATCAATAACATGAGTTACATTAATTTACACGCGAGTTACATCGTTCATATTACTGGGACAAAAAATAGTTACTGTTCACGCGTTACTGTTCACGCGTTACTGTTCACGCGAATTTTTTTAAAAAAAATCGGCAAAACTACGTCGTTTTTGGATGAGGGAGCACGGTGCTCACCGTGGGGTGATACCACGGTATACGAACTGCAGAAAAACTGAGTTTATTCATCATAGCTCTCGCATTTATATACAGTGTAGTCTAGCTAGTCAGTTCACATCAACGGTTTACAACCAATCTGTTATTTTCTAACTAACTATTTCTAACTGTAGCTAAACTCCCGTTACATTCCTCCTTCCTTAGAAAGCTTTGATTTGTCCTCAAATCAAACAATGAATCATCTGCCAATATCAAAATCAGGATATTGATCCTTAAAGGTCTCAGCTCCTTCCCAAGTTGCTTCTTCAAAAGGAAAACCTTTCCATTGCACCAAAAACTGCACTTGCACTTTATTCTGGAATTTAACACTTCTTCTGTCCAAAATCTTCTCAGGTTGAGGTAGAAATTCTGCAGGTTGACCCTTGAACCACTCAGGAATATGAGAAGCCATGGGTAATTTACCTCTGAACCTTTTGAGCTGTGATACATGGAATACATCATGAATTTGGGATTCTGCAGGTAACTTAAGTTTGTAAGCCACTTTTCCCACTACCTTCTTGATCTGAAAGGGCCCAAAGAATTTTGGAGCCAATTTCTGATTGTTCCTCACTTGAACAGACTGCTGTCTATAAGGCTGTAATTTTAACCATACCCATTCACCAATCAAGAACACCCTTTCACTCCTCCTTTTATCTGCTAGCTGCTTCATTCTGGCCTGTGCTTTCTGAAGATTTTCCTTCAACCTTCTGATCATCTCTTCTCTTCTCTGCATGGATCTGTCTACCACTTCCACTTTAGACTCCCCTGGCAGGTATGGAAGATATAGGGGAGGAGGCTGATTATATATGATCTCATAAGGTGTAGTGCCTGTTGAAGTATGATAATGGGTGTTCAACCACCACTCAGCTAAAGGTAGCCATACACTCCACTCCTTAGGCTTATCACCACACATGCACCTTAAGTATATCTCCAAGCATTTATTTACAATTTCTGTTTGACCATCTGTTTGTGGGTGATATGCAGAGGAAAGATTAAATTCTGTGCCATGTAAAGAAAATAATCCTTTCCAAAATTGACTTAGAAAGATAGCATCTCTATCACTCACAATGCTCTTGGGCCAACCATGCAACTTGAAGATGTTATCCAAATAAGCTTGGGCAACTTCAATTGCAGTAAATGGATGTGCAAGAGCCACAAAATGAGCCCCTTTACTCAGTCTGTCCACTACTACCAATATCACCTCCTTCCCTTGTGATTTTGGTAGTCCTGTAATAAAATCCAGTGATATATCTACCCAAACTTCTTTCGGAATAGGTAAAGGCTGCAAAAGCCCAGGATAAGCTATATTCTCATGTTTGTTTGCATGACAAACTAAACATTCTCTAATGTAGTTGCTCACTTCCTTGTTTAGACCCTTCCAATAAAATAAAGTTTTGATCCTCTTCAAGGTTGCATCCCTCCCTGCATGACCTGCTTCTCCGGAAGCATGATGCCATTCCAGAATTTTGCCTTTCAAAGTAGCTTCTTTACCAATCACAATCCTTCCTTTTCTTCTCAATAACCCATCATTTAATGAATATTTATCCACTGGTTGATTCTGTTGCAGCATTTGAATGATGGCAGATAAGTGTCCATCCATAGCATAACTATCCTTGATACATTGTTCTAAGTCTGAGGCTACCATTGATACTGCCATACAACATATTTCAGCTCCCTGAACTCTTGATAATGCATCCGCAACCAAATTTTCCTTTCCACTTCTATATTGGATTTCATAATCAAATCCCATAAGTTTGGATAACCAAAACTGTTGGAATGGAGTGGATATTTTCTGCTCCAAAAGCCATTTGAGACTTTTTTGATCTGTCTTGATGATGAAGTGTTGAGAAGACAGATATTGTTTCCATTTTTGCACTGCAAAAACTATGGCTAGTAACTCCTTTTCATAAACTGATAGTTTTTGCCACTTTACCCCTAGAGTTCTGCTTATATAAGCTAAAGGATGGTTTTCTTGCATCAATACAGAACCAATACCTTCATTAGAAGCATCAGTTTCAACCACAAATATTTTAGCAAAATCTGGGAGTGCCAAAACTGGAGCAGACATCAAAGCACCTTTTAATCTTTCAAAAGCAGTCTGTGCATCACTATTCCATGCAAAAGCTCCTTTCCTCAATAAATTTGTTAAAGGCTTACTTATGATTCCATAAGACTTCACAAATTTCCTATAATAACCTGCCAGTCCCAAGAAGCTTCTTAGTTGTTTAACTGACTGGGGAATTGGCCAATTAGCCACAGCCTCCACCTTCCTGGGGTCAGTTTCAATACCTTTTCCTGAGATAAAGTGCCCTAGATATTCAACCTTATGCATAGCAAATTCACACTTAGAAGCTTTAGCATACATTTGGTTCTCTCTCATGATCTGAAAAACCATCTCCAAATGTTTCCAATGATCATTTACATTCTTGCTGTATATTAAAATATCATCAAAGAATACAAGCACGCATTTTCGCAGTAAGGGTTTAAAGACTTCATTCATCCAATTCTGAAAAGAAGCTGGAGCATTCGTTAACCCAAAGGACATTACCAAAAACTCATAATGTCCTTCATGAGTTTTAAATGCTGTTTTATGGACATCTTCCTTGTCCATTCTTAACTGATGGTAGCCAGCCCTGAGATCTAACTTGCTGAAAATGGTGGAACCAGCAAGTTCATCAACCAACTCATCAATTATAGGTATAGGGAACTTATTTTTGATAGTTTTCTTGTTTAGTTCCCTATAATCTACACATAAGCGCCAAGTTCCATCCTTCTTACCAATCAATACTACTGGAGAAGCATAAGGACTTGAACTGTTTTGAATAATACCATGATCCAACATTTCTTTCACTAATCCTTCAATGATGTCTTTCTGATTTAATGAATACCTATAAGGTCTGATATTGACTGGATTTGCTCCTTCTTGCAGGGGAATTTTGTGGTCATAAATACCTCTGGAAGGAGGTAAAGTCTTAGGTTCATCAAATATCACTTGAAACTGATTTAACAAACCTTGTAACTCTTCTGGAATGCCTTCTTTAAATGCTGCTTCTGCCTCTCCTTTATCCCTTGTATCTTCTTCCACAATAGGCATCAACTGTAAGGAATAAATCTGTGAAGCCTGCTCCAATATTTTATCAGACTTTTTCCCAGACCAGGTTTTTATCTTAGCTACTGTTACCCCCTGCAGTGTGACTTGTTTTCCTTGCCATTCAAACCTCATAGTCAACTTGTCAAAATCCCATAGTATAGGTCCCAATTCTTTAAGCCATTGAATTCCCAATACCATATCACACCCTCCCAATGGTATCAATAGCACATCAGCCTTAAACAAATGTTGCTGCAATGTCCAAGTAAAGTTTTTACACATACTTTGACATGCCAAATGATTACCATCAGCCACAGTTACAGTTTGTTGCTTCATCTTCTCAATTTGATGCCCAAACTTCTGAGCCAAAGCTATATCCATAAAGTTATGGGTACTTCCAGAATCTATCAAAATAAGGGATGGCAACGGGGCGGTTCGGGGATGGGTATACCATTACCCGTACCCGCCCCGTTTGATAAAAAAATTCCCCGAAACCGCCCCGTTACCCGTCGGGTATTTTTTACCCGCGGGTAACGGTTTTCCCCGCGGGTAACGGTTTCCCCGCGGGTAACCGTTTTATTAAAAAAAATTCCCTTCAAAATTAGTATAAATCCTAAAATGATGATTAACTACTTATCATTAACCACCTAAATTAAAAAAAAATATTAAATAGTACCACAGATAGAGTTAAAAAAACAAAATTAAATAGTACCACAAAATCATAATTTAAAATTTAAAGCTTGATATAATTTATAGCAACCAATCAAAATTAATTTAATCATCCATACACCTGTACAAAATTATTAGCAATTACATAAATTAAAGCAAGGTAGAGTAATCTAAAATATTTGAACTTTAAACTCATACGTGAGTTTTATGAAATTTATTGGGTGAAAAATTAAAAGAGTCACAATGTGAAAATTGCGTAGAGAAAATCACGAAAATCAAATAATCAATGTGTGAAGAAAATAAATCTTGTAGAAGTTAACAAAGGAAGGATGATGAATGATATTGAAAATTCAAAATCTAAAATCGTGAACTTTGAGCACCAACTCCTCATAATTGAAAAGGATAGCAAATAAGTTGAATATTGTTTCAAAGTATTAGAGGGAATAAGTGTCATATACTAATGTACTACTACTCATATATACTTAATATATTAAATAATAAATACATAAACTATTAAAATATATAAGTTAATTGTGTGGGTCGGGCAATGGTGCGGGTAACCGTATCCAAATTAAACGGGGCGGGTAACGGGGCGGGTAGGTATAAACCCATAACCGCCCCATTACCCGTTTACATAAATCGGGTATTCCCCGCCCCGTACCCGTTACCCAGTCAAAGCAGTTTTCCCCATTTTGACCGGTTCGGTTCGGTGCGGGTATCCGTCGGGTCGGGCTAAATTGCCATCCCTAAATTCAAAATGTGGATAGGTTTCCTGTCAACATACCCCACCACTCTCATAGTTTGGAATCCTGAACATCCTGATAATGCATTGATAGAAATACAAGGTTCTTGAACTATTATGGTTCCCTGCTCATCAGCTGTGAGCTCAACATAATCTTCATGTTCTTGTTCATCCAATCCCTGCACTTCTACTGTGAATAGCTGTGTCTTTTTGAACTGACATTTGTGATTCCTGTCATAAGGTTGATCACAGTAATAGCATTGCCCCTTTGCTAACTTTTCAGCTCTAACTGCAGCCGGAATATAAGTTCTAGAACCATAATCACTGCTACCTTGGTCCTTGGATGTGGTATTCTTAAAGGGCAGACCCTTTAAGGTAGAAATTGGAGTTGGAGGAATCTTTTGGAAGGAAGTTGAGAGTGTAGTTGTGGCTGCAATTGTTTCTTCCTGAGATCTGGCCAACTGAATTACTTCAGCCATGGTTTCAGGGCTCTTACAAATGATTTTAGGGATGATTTTAAGCCTCCAATGAAACAGTCCAAGAAGTATTTCTCTGACAGAGGATGACTTCTTCTAACCAGACTTTTAAGCTCCTCAAATTCATCTATATAGGCATCAATAGAAGTTTTCTGTTGACATCTATTAAATCTTTCAACAATATCTCTATCAGATTCATCCCTAAATCTGGCTATTAAGTCTTCTTCAAATTCAGCCCAATACACATCATTTCTATCAGCAAGATAATTTGTCACCCATACTTCAGCCTTCCCAGACATATTTAACGCAGCTATGTCTACTTGATGTTCATCAGGTGTACGGCATAAGGAAAAATATCTCTTACATTTCTTAAGCCACATACTACTGTTATTACCATCGAAATGAGGAAATTCTAATTTAGGGACATACCCTAACGGTTTAGTGTAATTTCCTCCCTTTTCAGCCTGATGAAGAATGTGCGGACTGTTGGACGAAGGTTCTTTCTCCACCTTCTTCTGCAAATCAACAACAACTCCAAATAGATGTTGAAATTGCTGCTGCATTTCTTGTTGGAACTGCAATTGAGATTGGACTAGAGCTTGCAATTGCTCTTCCATGGCGTCAATAGCTGATCGAACTCGTGAGCGAGGCGCCAGTTCAACGAGCTTCCGTATCAAAGCTAGGATCTGATCGCTCTGATACCAATGTAACAGGTAAGAATTCTACCGAAAGAAATGTAAACATTTAACAAGAGCTGAACTCCATTGTTAAACGTAAAGAAGAAAGGAGATATACGAATGTATAGAATGGCAGAAAAACTGAGTTTATTCATCATAGCTCTCGCATTTATATACAGTGTAGTCTAGCTAGTCAGTTCACATCAACGGTTTACAACCAATCTGTTATTTTCTAACTAACTATTTCTATCTGTAGCTAAACTCCCGTTACATTTCCTTGAGTATTTTCTCTATGGTTTTGTTTCCTTCACCAATTCGATCTTTCAGTGATGTGGAACAAGCAATTGATGGTAAGTTTCAAAATCAGCTTTCTTAATTTTAGTACTAGCTATTTCTGATTTTTTTTTTATTTAAGAGTTCATTATAATTTCAAGTTGATTCACTTTCAATTTGTTTTAATGGAAAAAATTAGTTTCTGGTTCAATTATAGAGTAACTTTCTAGTCTAAAATTAAAATAACATATTCCTTCCTTTGCATCTATCAAGTGTTTGATATTATGTCACAATGAGCTCTGGATCTACTAGCTCGGAATAACATATTCCACCCTTTGCATTTTAGGTACCGTTATAATGCACAATATGAGATTCTAACAAGTTGTTAAGTAGCTCCTATGGTCCAAGTATATAAGTCAAGGATCTTGTTCCTTTCCGTTCTTGCTATAATTGAAAAACTGAAATTTTCTATTTATGCATTGAATTGTTTTTAGTTTGTGTATTAGTTTCATATACATAGTGATATGGATTATAAAATTTGGAGCTATGTTTATTTCTGAACAAGTCCATATAGTCCATGGATTCTAAAACCTGGATTTGATTGAAATTAATATGAAGTTAAGTTTTTTATGTTAAAAGTTATGTTCATGCTCTTATAAGTTGTCGTTAATAGCTAATTACATTTTTGTTTCTTGTTTTTTGTAGTGTTTATTATTCTTTTAAGTTTTCTATCTAATGGAATATATTGTCACTCAAAATGTGCTATTCTCAAGGCTATTAGCTCAAGTGGTAGAGCAATGTGCAAATATGCACCAAGATGCAGGTTCGAGTCCCGCATAGCCTATATATTATTACCACCTAATAAGATTATAATAATTTGTGAGAACCTGAAGTTCACTTTTGCTTGTGAAGCTTCTTGTTACTTTGAAATTTTATTTATAAAAAATATAATCAATTCTATTTTCTAGGCACTTGAACTGGCATGTGGATATCCTTGTTTGTGCAAACAAGTTGTGGTGATCAGTCTGCATTTTTTCATGAGTTTTCATCTACTTTGCAAGTGCTACTTTTTTCTTCTTGCTTTTTTCTTCTTTTTTTCCCACCGTAAGTGCTTCTTTTTTCCCTTTCAAACTGCTTTCTGTTTCTCTTATATTGCATCCACAATACTTCATTTCTTATCTTTTTTATTAAAAACTTGTGTGCAGTGGAACTTAAACTTGAGGAGATAGAGCATTGTTGGGTGAAGAATCCATGGATATCGTTGAGTTATGTGTTGGGTGAATTTCTGGTAGTGGCTTTCTTGATGGCATTTGGTGCTTTACCTTGACTCTTGGTTCGCGTGGCCTCTCTATTAGGCTGCACAGTTCACTATATTTTGGGCCATCTTTGTCATTGGCCATGATTGTGGACATGGCAGTTTTTCTGATAGTGCTATGCTAAACTGCATGGTTGGACATATCCTGCACTCTTTCATTCTTGTACCTTATCATGGATGGAGCATTAGCCACAGAATTCATCAACATAATCATGGAAATGTTGAACATGATGAATCTTGGGTTCCGTTAACGGAGGTATGTACAAGAAGCTGAATGATTCTACAAAGTTTTTTAGATTCAAGATCCATTTTCCATTGCTTGCCTATCCCATATACTTGATATGGAAATCTCCTGGGGGAAAGGGTTCCCATTTCAGCCCTTACAGTGACTTGTTTCCGTCGGAAGAGATATTGTCCATTGCAATTTCAACTACTTGTTGGTCCTTGATGGCTTCTTTGCTTCTCAACAAGGTTTGGTCCACTTCCAGTTTTCAAGCTTTATGGCATCGCCCTATTGATATTTGTGATGTGGCTAGATCTAGTCAACCACTTGCATCATCATGGTTATGACAAAAGCCTACCATGGTATCGTGGCAAGGAATGGAGTTACTTGAGGGGGGGGGGGGGGTTGATCACCATTGACCGAGATTAAGGAATCTTTAACAACATCCATCATGTCATTGGAACTCATGTCATCCACCATCTATTCCTTCAGATTACACACTATCACTTGATTTAAGCTACCAAAGCGGTCAGTCCAGTGCTAAGGAAGTATTATAGAGAATCCAAGAAATTTGGGCTTATACCGTTCCACCTCGTCCCCATTTTGGTGAAGAGTATTAGTGAAGATCACTATGTTAGTGACGAAGGAGAGATTGTTTTCTATCAGACTGATCCCCAGCTAAGTTCCAAAAAGAAGCAGCAGAAGGCAACTTGATAAAGATTAAATTTAAAATTAGCTATTATGTGATGTATTATTGTTAAACCTATTCCATGGATTACTACTACTACCAATACTTTAGTGGAATGAAAAAAGGTCTACACAAATGGGCTATTTTGTTAAAAAAAAAAACTAATGCTAGTCAAATCATTAATGATTTCTGCTGCTACTATCAATGAAAAGAACTGGGAGTGGTCATCCCTGGCACACAGAAACATCATCCACAACACATACTAATTCACTGGAAGTGGTCAAGAAATCTGGGGTTACTAACCCCATGGAAGTGGTCATCCCTAACATCACATACACCAAGATCAATTGCATTAATATCTTCCATCATATACTTACCTAACTTAAACATGGACCAAATTTAACAAAGACATATGCATAATCTATCAGGTTCTACAATTAAAATAAATCGAACATCTACATGAAATTAAAGTTGGGAAAAAATTAATCAATACACTTGTTGAGATAGCCTATGTGGGATTCGAACTCACATCTTTCGTGCGGTCACACGATGCTCTTCCAATTGACCTAATAGGCTGTAAGACAAATATGTAATTTTCCATCTTAAAAAGTAATCACATTATGTTTAACAGTTGACCATTTTGATTTATTGGTCATTTTACTTATCATGGCTCTAAAATTGCTAAAACTTATAAGTTGTTGATTTTGATTTGTAACTTGTCATTTTTAAAGAAAAAGAACTAGTATTATAAAAGGTCTATTCCAAATCAAGTTGCTGCAACTTTTAAGATGAATTAGAGTACAAGAACGTATTCAAATTAGGACTCCAGAAAATATTTCTACATGATGTGTACATGTGTTATAATTTCACCTTGTTCTATTCACAAACATACCTCCAAAAGTAGATTAGACAATGCATATACTAATATATTAAAACCAATAACTTGTATACAATATAACATAACTTGTAAGTTAACCACCAGAAAATATTAGTTAAAAGTATCACAATCAGCAAGAAAAGGAATGCAAAATTATACAATAGCAAGTAACTTTTGAATCATAAATATGTACTATAAAATGAAATTACCAAATTATTACCATGTTGACCATCATTATGTAGATCATTCTCATTTTGCCTCACTACCTCATACGTACTTGTTGTCCTCGTCTATAAAGGTAAACGGAACCATTTTTAGAATACACAAACAGATTAGAATCATAACTTTTAACAAGAAAATCTCAACTTATATAATATATCTTTTAATAAAACATTCATAACCTTTAATAAAATATTCACAACTTTTAATAAAATACTCATAACTTTTAACGTAAGTAGGTACACTCCCACCCGTAACTGTTAATCCTTACCAACAATTGTCAATAGAGAGAAATCTAAAACGACAAATGCATCAACTAACACTTTCTCAATGTCTCTAATAAATTAAATAATTTCTCCTTGTTGTTCAAAATAATAATAATAAAGTAAATAATTATTTTATCGTAAGTGTTTACAATCTACAATTCTATTGAGAGAGGTTTAAGAAAGAATTACTTTTACTCAAATTCCATAACTTGTAAACCCCAAAACATAACTTTTAAACGCAAAGGCTTAACTTTTACTAAAACTCTCAAGACCTCTAAACCATGAGTATAACTTATAATCCAAAAAGCATAACTTTTAAATCAAAAGGGATAACTTTTGCTAAAAATGCTAAGACCTCTAAAACTTAAGATCTTATATGTACTTTTTTTAAAATAAAAATGTAATTTAAGAACAAATAAAAATCTATAAAAACGTATATTACTATAACTTTTAAACGTAAACAAATAACTTTTAAACCTAAACGTATAACTTTTACTAAAAACGTAGGATCGGCACAACTTAATAACTTAATATAAATGTATTATTTATAAATGTACCAATTTTTTAAACCAATGGCTGATATCCACAAGCATCCCTCGATCTCTCAGATGGTTGGTTACTAGATATACCTTGGCCAAGTGCTTCTCAAGATGTTGCAACCATATATTGGGGAGTGCAAAATTCTGTTGTCTATAAAAAGAAAGAATAGAAACTACACCAATGCAGGATTACAGTCATCCAACTCTTCAAGGACCAATATCTGATATTTGCACACGCTTCAATAGCAAGTTTTGCTATTCGCTTTCTCATGGGTAAAGTTTCTGTTACAGTTTCCACAAGACTGCAGCTGCCACTTTAAGAAGAAGAGCATTAACATAAATACTTACAAATGGTGCTGGACTTACTTTGTACCCAATAAATACATACTATATATATCAAAGTGAAGATATATAATATCAAAGTCAACAATCTACACTTTAAGAAGAAGAGCATTAACATAATTTTTCATTGAGACAACAAACAGTTGTTAGGTGCAACATAAAATCATATCTATAAATCAAACAGGACTGCTTATTATAATCGTCTTCAACAAATCTGGATAAAAATCCATTAGTTAACCTAATTTGGTGACTAGGAATGTATTTTGAAATTGGCTGTAACTAGTAACAATCGAATCGAAGTTTATAGATTTTCCTAAAATTACCTTTGAAGTTGCAAGCCGAAGTTCATAAAAGTTGTGTGGTTCGTCTTTGTTCGATTGAACTGTTGCACTTCATTTGAGGTTTTTCAATTCGTCATTCCACGATTGAACATCGTTGGCGTTGTTGCGATTATCATTGTTGCGCGATTGAACCTCGCTGGAGTTGTTGTGATTATCATTGTTGGGCGATGGCATGGCACGTTGTAGAAATTATGAGGAAGATGCTCTGTTGTCGTTTTAGTTGCAAAGGTAAGTCATAGAAGTTCTGGCTTCTAAGAGGAAAGAGAATTTCCAGAATCAAACGGATAAACATAGACTACCGAAAGGTCATTAAAAATAATTGGCCGCCAGATTTGCGCAGATCGGACGATCCTTATTACTTCTCACTTTTCAGCCCAAGGAGGCTTCTCACCAGATCTATTCCCAACTTATATTTGCCCAAATTTTAAAAGGGGTTTGCCCAAATGTTATTCTTATATTTGATTGTGAATTCCATTCTCAACGACAATCACACAAAATACTCAAATTAACAACTTCTATAAAATATTTGATAATGATCTTGAAATACATTACATAGTATTCTACGTAGAGGCTACAATGTCACGCTCCGGACCTACCCGGACATGTCAACAAACGTTGTACAATACGAATAGTCAACCACAGTCAAACATATTCATACTATACCAAGCATCATTAATATCATTCACACATAGTACATCCATAAACAAACATAATGTAAAATATTCATTTAAGTAGCGGAAATAATATAACAAGTGTTCAAGCCACACTTGGCAAACCTTAGGCATGCAAGCCCCCAAATAGCTTATAAGAAAATATTATCCATGAGCATTATTGTAATTGTTTTTAAAAACAGAAACGGAGGAAGCACAAATCAAGTTTTCCCTCCTAGATCCTCTCGCAGTAACGGGCACTGATAGCAAGCTCAACTTCTACTTGAAACTGTGAGGTGGCCTCCCCCACGAAGGGGAGGTCAGTACTTTGAAGCATTTGAAAAGCACGTACAATGACAACTACATTGAATAGAATCAATGTTTCAATTTCTAAGATCCTCATTATCTTACTAGTTTAGTAATGCGCGTTGCGCGTTCTTGGTAATGCTCAAGACCGTTTTAGTAACATTAATTCCTCGGTTTGGGTTATTTACAAAATTACAAAATAAAATAAAATTAACTTTATGAAGGGCATTACCACGAACACACAAAAAATGTGGCAAATATTATAAATATGATAGTTCAATCTGGCATTCAGACCTGTAATGTAAATTGAAAAGCCACCCACATCACTCACACATAAGTAAAAAAGAGAGAACCAATGCCAAACAAATAGAAACTCCAGAAACAAAAATGGCCATAAATCAATGAACCAATACCAAACTCCAATAGTTTATGGCTAATTAATCAAATAACATTGGGGCTTATGACTTTATACTTGTGCTTCCTTCTCTGTCTTCTTTCCCTTCTTTGACTTGTAGTACACACTCATGAAGGTGACTATGACTTTATACTTGCGCCTGCAGTGCTCATAGAGGCCCAACATCAAACATCCTCCAGAAACATATTGTGGTTGGAACCCGTGGTTCTCAATCAACCAATTCTCCAAACGCTGCACTGCCAATGCACCATCAAACACTTCACCCCTAAGGATAGGACCATGTGCGTAGTACACTCCAATATCAGTGTACATTTGGGCATAACTCGTGTCATCCTGCCTTTTGTGCAGCTCAAATCCAGGTTCCGTATATATCGTGGTTTTCAACGGGAGCCTGTAAAATCTATGTGGGCAAAGCCAGATGGAGTACACCTGTTTATAATTAAAGAGTCATACAATGGACATATGATATATCATGGTTTTCAACGGGAGCTTGTCAGTTTGGTAGAAGAATTTTCCATCTTAACAACTGGATTTCAAGAAAATGCATACTCATAAAAAAAATATTACCGATAAATAGGAATTTATGGGCAAAAAGTATGAAGCATAGTTTGTAGCAAAATACTATTCTGGTAACTACCGTGTAAACATTAGTGGCGCCTATTAAAAATAACACTTTCATCATCATGATCATCATTACCCCATTACTTTTTTATTTTGATCACACATTTGACATTATTTCACCTACTGAATCACGTGGGTTGACCGATGAAGAAAAACAATATAATCATAGTAGCACAAATAGTAATTTTAGCAGGTCCCAGTAATTTTGATCACACATTTTCCCAATAATTACATTTTTGTGGGTAGCGAAAAAAATTAATAGGATCATTTGTATTCTAATGTTCACTTTTAGAATGTTTAGGTCATAATCTTATTTTCTAGGTTCTTATTACCATTTTTACGAGTAGATATGATTTTTCAAATACAGTTTTTGCAACTGAAATCTAATGTACCCCTAAGTCTTAATATTCTTAGTCCATGAACCTTTAATTTTTAACTGAAATCTAAATAACCTCAGCAAAACACAAAATAATTAGATACCATATATTAACATGAACATTTTTTATTTCAATGCTCACTTTCAGTCATTTGGTCATAGCCTAAGTTTCTAGGTTACTTGTGGTTTTTACAGGTGGATATAGTTTATTGAAATAGAGTTTCCCTTGAACTGTGCTAGAATAGGTGTTTGCAAATCAATAAAAGACATGACTTAACTAAACATATAGATTAGATGTTTTCAAATATGAGACTACCAAATAGAAAGGCAGAACAAAAATAAAATCCCCTCCACCTCCAAAGAAGCCATGCAAGAGAAAATAGACCATTTCACCAATGCCAAATCAGTGGAAGTAAAGTTGATGAAGTCGCCTGGAGTTATACTGTCAGGTTGAACAGGGACAGTATGTTAATATTCAGAGAGCCAATTGAACCTTGAAAGTAACTTAATAGTGAGAAAGCAAATTATAATATTTGTGTGCATATAATAATCTCATTTGGAAGGGACTAAGAATAAGTGAAAACGATAGTATGAGTTACCTCTACTACTCCATCAAATAGACTTACAAAGCACGTTTCAACCCTTTTCTAGAAAAGATACTTTAGTTCTTTCAATACAGCTTGCTGTCCAAGAAATAATAGGTACCTGAGAACTTTTGATTAAGAGATTGTCATGTGAGTAATAATAGACATCCATGACAAAAAAAATTTCTGACATTAACAATAAATTATCTACTCCTATCTCGTATATGATTTAGTGTAAAGCTTAAAGATGTAATACAACCATCTAAGCGAGATCCTTTAACTTCATATTAAGAACAGTTATTTTTTTTAAATATATTAGAATATTAGATTTACATGTCTATCTCTAATGTTTCATGAATATATGTCACCAAAATATCATAAACACTGTTACTCTTATCTACATACATGTACGATAACCTACAAATTAGTATAGGTTTTGCATCCATAACCTTTAAATTAATTACTTGTGTATACCATTTAAAAATTGCTTCAATTAGTTATGCCATAATTATTAATGCAACCTTGAATTTTTAAAAATCAATTAGTTACCCCCCCGAGTTTTGATCATTCTCACTATATGCCCCTCTCATGTTAATATCTGTTAAATTAAATTTAATATAATTCTTAAATACAATGAAAATTGTCTGTGAAATTAATTTTTAAAGTAAAACACAATTTATTATCATAATCATGAGTCATTATTTTTTATCGTTATTTTTTTGCTTAGCTACTCTATCGTGGAATAAATATTGATCAAATTAGTTAAGGTAGAAGAGTCTTAATTGAGTAATATTCATGGGATACATAAAAGAAATATTATTTGAAATATGTGTTATCAAAATTATATACACCTCTTCATCATCAATATAAAATTCTTATTTGTAATTCATCCGGACGAATTAATATCAATAACACTTCTTTCGTATGTAGCAAAGAACCAAGAAAAAATGAATTTTATCAATTCATGACCTAAAAGATTGATCTAGCATTTATAAGAGACCTAAAAGAAAAAAATGTATCGATATAAGGTCTGAATAAATGAAACCTATCCATCTAAGAACTAAAATATACTCCGTATATCATAGATTTTCATTTGTTTAATTTTTTATTAATTCTATTACTAATTTTGATGATTTCTTCTTCAAAAAAAGTTTATTAATTTAATAAGCTTAAATGATATTTAATTTTTTTAAAATAAAAAATATAAATTCATAATATTTTATATCTTACTCGTGAGTCTTTTCCCTTAACTACTTTCATTATTCCACGATTGAGTAGCTAAGTATAAAAATAACGGTAAACAACAATGACTTATTATAATGATAATAAATTGTGATTTACTTTAAAATTTAATTTTATAGATAGTTTTTATTGAATTTAAGAGTTATATTAAATTAAATTTAATAAATATTAACATGAGAGGGCAAACGGTGAAAATAATCAAAACTTAGGGGGTAACTAATTGATTTTTTAAAATGCAAGGTTGCATTAATAATTATGGCATAACCTGAGAGTGCTAATCATAATTTTCCCTAATTTCATTTCAAAAGAAACAAGCACTTTTCCTAGTAAATTTGAGTAAATAAGTTAATTTAAGACAAAATACATACTGGAGAATATGTATTTATATAGACACTGATGTAACTAAATTTGAGATAAACTTATGAAGTTATGAAATAACTTTTGTTAATAAGCAATTTAACACATCAAAAGTTGAAAGCTAATTTCAAGTGCCTGATATTCAGTAATATTGGGTTTTTTTTTTCTGTTCAAAGACACAAACAAATGGTAACATGATGTCCTACTTGTTGCTTCCTATTGCTTCCTCAAATGTTTTCTTTTGCTACACGTACAAAACATTGTACAGTGAAGTGGAACAGGTCCTTCTACAATAAAAAGCTAGAAAGCAGTTCCTATTTGACTTTTTTTCTGCAAAGAACCGCTCAAGGATGCATTCGGGTATACCCTTGAGAAATTGCCTAGGTTTGCTGCCAATGTATATCCATTTTGTCTTGGGCTCAATACCTCCTTGTGAGGAAGCTAAAACCTATGAGCTTTAATAGGGTAAATTACATAAACCTAGTGAGCTTCATGTAAATGATTTAAGATAATACGGAGTATAATATCAGGTGATTTCAAATAAAAATACATAAGTAATGATTTTCTTATTAAAAGGACTGAATAACCAAATCAATAATTTAGGTTAAATACACCTCCTAGGCCAACATAGTGCAAATCAAATTCACACTCCGCCATCATATCACACCTGAATTTAGCATATGAATTCGATTAGAGAAACAATTTTAAAATTTGAGGAATCGGAAATTAATCATCTTTGAATATAAAGAATCGAAATTGGAAACTAATCATCTTTAAAAATCAAAGAATCTATCACTCTTGGATTGGAGAATTACTAATAAATTCAAACAATCACCATGACTTGAATTGGAAGAAGACACGCCATGACTTGACCTCGTCAAGGCCGTTGTTGGTGATCCTAAGAGTGGACTCAGATCGGTAGGGTTGGCGGGTCTTAATTATAGGCTTGAGAATGGAGCCCGAAGTGTACCAGTACTGCAATAGGATGCTGTTATAGTCATCGGTTGGAGAAGAAGGTAGAGAAAATTTTGCTTTTCTATGACGGCAGCCAAATGAAATGACCGTTTCGTAACATGGCTGGGCGCAAGACTTTGTGAACTGTAAAGAAGAAGAGGGAGGGTTGGACATAATCAGGGCGAGAGACAAGGAAGGTTTAAATGTGCAGTACTCCATAGTATATTGGGTTTAAACCGCGTAGCTAACCTCCGCCAGCCTTTACTCGGCAATAACCACAACACCCTTGCACTAAATATGCGTGAGTACAATCGGCCAATGCACCAGGCGACACGAACATATTTTCAAGGACAATTATACCCCTAACAATATTCATGCTTATAAAAGAAAGGGATAATAAGTTAATTATTAAATTTGTCGGCTCACGTGCCCCCTTTTATATTCCATTTAATTCATCGTTCGCACGACCCAGCCCATAGGTCTTATCAATCATACGGGACTTGTCACCATTGTCGCAGGCCTCATCGGGTCCTCGGGCCGGTGCCCAACATCCTGCCCCTGGACTCATATTCATCGTCTCGTAGGAAGGTAAGGTCCATTTGGGGCCCTATCTTAAGTATTACCGCAGTCGGGAGTCTCATAAGATCTCCGGTTCAGACTTCACTCCTACACGCGATCACGCTGTAAGTTCATGTTATCCAACAACACTCTCTAGGGTCGACAAGGGCCATGATCCTTACTTTTTACCATCGTTCACCCCGGCTATCCTCAAGGACTACGGAAAACACCTGTGGGCCAATCATATATCTAGGATCGATTCATAATTCAATTCATCTTGGGTAGCCTTTAAGTTCATACAAGTCCATCTTAAAGTATCTCCTAAGACTACTTAAGATACAATATTACACAATCCAACCTTAGGATCAATTCTAGTATAATTTTATATTAACACCCCGGCTAGATTAATGTTAGAACCATCAAGTTCTCAATTCATGGTCATTTAACCAATTCAAACTTATTTTCCAACCAAAATATAATTTATATGCATTACTCAAAATATCCCATTTTATCACTCATATAATCCCTATATGAAGTAGGTTTTGGTTCGGTCCCGATACTCTTTGTATTCCTTTTATCAAATAAATAAATAAATAAATAAATAAATAAATAAATAAATAATCCCTATATGAAGTAAAGAGTATATTTTAACATAAAACTTCATATTGATTCAACTAGCATGTCATCGTTTTCACAACACATAATCATACATAATTTACTTCTAAATTTGTATATCATGGTCCTTTTATTCATAGACAATAGTCTTCTCATTTTTGGTATTATTAGTCATTAATAATCCAATAAAATCATGCTTAAATATTTAGGTAATCACACGAAATTAACCCACTAATTAAAAGAATATAGTCAGTCATCCTCACCTTATGATGTGCTTAACTAGCTGCCTTTGCGAAGTCCTTTGATCAATCCCCGTTCTAGGCCAATTGAAAATGAAAAATCTGGACAGATGCCAAAAGGTGAGCGGCTTTTGCAAAAGGTGGGCGGCTTTCGGGCATGCAGCACGAAAACAGTCCCCTACAATGGTGGTTTCATCTCCTATCGATATTACGACCCTTCCAAGTTAAATACCAACACTTTATACCAATATTCTACACTTTTAAATGTGTAGAACCTCTTGTTTAATCTACCATATGATTTCTTAAAAATGTTATGAACAAAAACTAGTTAAAGAATATTGGTAGAGTTCTTACCTTTCTTTCTTGCTAACCTCTCTTGGGTTTGCTATCTTTCTTCTTCCTCCAAAGTTCGTGATTGTGAGAGCTATTCTCAAACCCTCTCCCTCTCTCTCCAAGTGGTTTGAATGGTGCTAGATCAATGATGATAGGAATGTCATATGTATACAATCAAGCCTCCAAAATAATTTTGGCATTGGGTCATGGTGTGTAGGTTTTGTCTCTAGGAGGCTTCCTCCTTCACTTGTATGCACCAACCATCCCAAGTTGTCCTATTTTAATTATTGAGTCTACAAGACATGTAGGAAAATCCCCAAATGGGTGTGGGATTTCCATCCCTATTATTATTTCTATTTTTAGCAAGTTGGGTCAAAATAGCACTTGGGTTGCCCAATCATTTTCCTTAACTTTAGATTGCATTTTAGTATTTTACTAGGCTTCTATAATTATTATGATGAACCAACTAAATATTTGGTAGTCCATTCTCAATATTATGAGACCTATAAATAATTTAATTAATCACCCATTAATTAAATCTATCATCCTTTTTCACACAATTATTAACTAGGAAATTAAAATACATATTGAACTTTAATTTCGAGTACATGTAGGTGCGGTGTCACAAGTTACCCCCCCCCCCCCCCCAACGAAAATTTTGTCCCCGGAATTCACAATGTTACTCAAATACAAATGCATATTGTTCCTTCATCAAGGCTTCTGTTTCCCAAGTTTCTTCTTCAACTCGGTCACTCTTCCAAAGGATTTTAACCATTGGAACCTTTTTTCTCAACAACTTCTTTACTTGTCTATCAAGTATCTTCACTGGTTGCATGACATAGTTCAATTCTTCACGTATTTCCACGGGTGGTTTCTCTAGTACGTGAGACGGATCTGGTACTGTTGAAGATTATTATTGTGTATCAAGTTTGTCTCATGTCTTGTTTTTAGTTAGCTTTATTTTAGCCTTTTTATGGTATATAATAAATTGTAATAACTAGTCTGGAAAAGGAATTGAGCCAAATATGTTAGGCCCATATTCCTAGATTAGGCCCTTTTTAGGGAAGTTGTAACATGTCGAGTCTGAACCCTGAGTGGAGAAGAACGATGAAGAATATCCGGAAAAACTTGGACTTAGATGAGGTTGACTTGTATACCATTCATGATCATCTATAGCAGTTTGTGAATGACACTGCTGAGATGCAAGGAAATTTTGCTGCTGATCCAATAGCACTCATGATGGAAGCACAACCCAAGAACTCATCTAAGGTTCAGAAGAAGAAGAAAGCAATTGATGTGTCTGAAGAGGAAGAAAGTGAAGAAGATGTTGATGTGGAGTCTGAGCTAGCCGAGCTTCAGAAGAAGATGGCTCTATTGACGAACCAATTCAATAAGAAGTTTTTCAAGGAGAACAATTCATTCAATAAGTTGAGAACTCCTTCATCCAACTACAAACAGAAAAACAATTATCAGGATGTCTCTGAAAAGGCAATTGCAGCTGAAGAACCTCCCAAATGTTTCAATCATGGAAAAGTTGGACATCTCATAAAAGATTGTCGCTTACCAAGGAGGAGGGACTTCAATTATTAAAAGCAGAAGATGCTCCTGAACAAACAGAAGATGTTCATGGCTAAGCAAGATGATAAGAATGTTGCACTGCTGGCTGAGAAAGATCGTTGAATGGATGATTCCTCGGATGAAGAAGAAGAAAACTTGGCGTTGATGGCAATTGTTGAAAAGGATGATAAAAAGGGTGATGTTGCGATCCCTTAAGAAGAAGGTGAAGGTTCATGTAATTGCCAAATTCATTGCTAGCATGATAAGGATAGAACCATTAAGGAATTAGATGAGAGGTTAGACAACAATCATAGAGTCTTACTGAAGAATCTAGGCAAGAATGCCTCACTTAGCATACAATTGGAAAATTCTGAAGAAAAAGTTAAGAACTTGATTATAGAAACTGATAAGCTAGCACTGAAAGTTGCTCATCTAACTCACAGTTTGCATGAGACTGAGATGATGCTATGTTGGTCCCGTTTAATATGGTAACCAGTCTAGAGGGGGGGGGGGGTGAATAGACTGGTTGGTTTTTCAAATTTTCTCTAAGTCCGAAGTGACTTATCAGAGAAGGTCTGATTCTGATGACAGAGAAAGGCTGGTTCTGATATCAGAACTGGCCTTGGCAGCGGATTCTGATCTGTCCGGGTAGCCTCAGAAACACTAAGGCAAATGCCTTTCTGATAACTCTGAAAACAAGATCTGCTGATCACAGATTCCAAGTCTTAGAGTTAATCAGTTAATATCCTAAGTGCAGAAATATAAATTGCAGTAAAGTAAATGACACCGGATATTTTATAGTGGTTCAAGGAACAACTCGTTCCTCTAGTCCACTGTTCCACTAGCTTTGAAGTAGATCGGTTACAAAGCTAAATCCTAGCACTCAAGAAGCACTCCTCGTCTTCTTCAAGCCTAGATGCCACCCAGGATGCAGTTCCACGTCCTGATGGCTGATCCTTTCACTCAGCTTCCCGGAAGTATCACCACTTCACTACTGCAGTTACTTGGACGCCCTTCTTTTCAGAAGATCCTTTGAAAAACAAAGTTTTTCCTCCAACTTGCTTCGTTACAAATGATGTTTGATGAAGTTCTTGAAGTGTTGAAGAACAGGATGAACTTTGCTTGTTTGTTGGGGATGAGAGATTTGGAGTTTGAATCTTCCCAACGTAAGCTTGTCTTGTTGAAGGTTGTAGAATTTGAATCTCAAGAGAGCTTGAATGATGATGTGTAAGAGTTGTAGCAAAGTTTTTTTTTCTGTTCTTCGATGTGTAGCTTATATACTGAGGTTGTCTGCCCGTTGGAGGAGGAGACAACTGCATTAAATGCGCCTACTGTTGACTTGACCGCCGTTTTGGAAGGTTTCTATTTTTATAATATATCTTCCCGAATTCTTTGGTCAATCATTTGCAATCAATCCTTCAGCGTATCAGGCTCATTTAATGTGCATTAAATGCTTTCCTTTCATGCACAGTCTTCTAGCCGTTGGATGTTTTTACCCGTTGAATTCATAGCTGTTGGATGTTGCTTGAAATCGTCTGAGTGTTCGTCGAGCTCTGATCAGGTTCTTCTGATATGTTGGATTCTGATGGCTATCTGATGAGTTGAGTTCTGATGGTCTTCTGATCTCTGACTGAACTCTGACTCTGATAGGTCCGCTGATGAGTGCTTCTGATCTGTAGTTCTCATCGGCTATCAGATGTCCAGGCTTATCAGCAACTCTCATGATGCACCTCTGATGGACTTCTGGTAAGAGAACTCTGATGGAGCAGTTCTCATAGAGCAAGTCTGGTCGAGCAGTTCTGATGCACTTCTGATCTGATCCAAAATAGAGCAACTCTGATCGTCGACTACACTAATACTTACAATTAAAAAATCTAATACATAAAATCTAACTTGGGGGTACTCTAACTTTCTAATCCTATAGCATCATCAAAATCTAATTACATTTATTCCTTACAATTTCCCCCTTTTTGATGATGCCAAAACCCTTAAACTATTTCCAGAGAAGTGCCTTTCACCATAAAGAAAATAAGTAAAAAATAAACTTTCATTTAAAAACTTGGTGGGCACTTAGCATAGGAAAGTAGTAAGAGTGAGATACAATATAATCAAATAAATAAGATAAGAACTAACATAAGATATCAGAGCATAGATAATCAGAATGCAATAGAGAAATAATTTGAAATTGCCATGCAAAATCGAGGCAAGCTGGTTATCTTATTAAAGAAAGATATTTAAAGCAACAAGAGGATAGAGTTTAGAAGTCTTCCTCTTCTAGTTGAGCTTCCTTTGCATCAATTTCCTTCAGATCAGCATTTACCCTAGCTCTAATTGTAGCAAGATTCCTGGGATTCTGATATCCTGACCAAGCAGGTTCAAGCTTGCAATCCAGATAATTTCTGATGGCTTCTGAAAGGTCCTTGCCAGGGATCACTTTCATTCGCCACCATTCTTCTGCTTCTTGCATAGAGCCACCATGATTAATGATTATCAGCCCGTCTTTATCTAGGATTAGATTCTCTTGTTGAATAGGGGTCATATGCTTCTTCATTTCTCTGAGCTGAGCAGCATCAGGTTTAGCCAAGTCACTGTTGAGCCATTGGGCTAAAGTGAAAGTGGAGCCTGTCTTCTTTCCTTTCTTAGAGCGAGGAGGAGGAGTTGGTCTTTGAATACTAGCAGCAATCTGCTTCTGTCTGGTTCTCTCAAAGTATATAGCAGGATCAGGGGTACCAGAGATGGGAGTCAGAGCTCTGGTGCTTGGTCCTTCTGCAGTTCTAGTCTGTTCATTTCTATCTCCCCCCTTTTTGGCATCAGCAAGATCACCAAGGAGGAGTTCAATCTTTGAGAATTCGGTGGCCTGATTCTCCTTAATAACTTCAAGGGCACTTGGCAGAGTCTGAGTTACGGAGGCCAGACCTTCAATAAGCTCCTTCTGTTTATCTACAGCACTCTGAATATCTTTGGTAGTAGCTTCAAGGAGAGTCAGCTTGTGATCTCTGTCCTTTCCACTATTGATCAGTTTGATAGCAAGTTCTTTAGAGTCCTTGCATAGGCCTTCAACATCAGTAATCTCTTCTCTAGCCTTGTCAGTAGACCACTGTAGAGTATCAACAGAGTCAGAGATACCCTTGATGACTTTGTCCTGCTCTTCTAGGACCTTAGTGTGATGGAATAGCACTGCTGAGATTCCATCCACCTCTTTAGCAATGTTGCTCAGATTTTCTGCAGTTTTATCCTTGTGGACCTCAAAAGCTGTGGCAATGATGCCTACATGCTTTAGCAGCATATTGATCCCTTTGGAGAGATGTTCACTGACTCTGGTGAGATGAGTATCAGTCTCATATTCAGTATCCAGAATCTTTTCCATGCCTTTGGCGATTTGACGTCCAACCTGCTCTATATCAGCTATGAAGGATTGAGGAGCCTGAGTGGTGGCCAGAACTTGAACAGAGTTGGGAGGGGATTGAGGAGGAGCCTGAGGGGATGGCTCTGATGATGAAATTTGAAGAGGAGTACCCAGGGGTGAGGATAGGGGTTCTGAGGGTGGTTGTTTTGGAGATGGTGGTGGTGATGGTGAACGGTTTCTGATGGGGGATGGGGGTTTACATGGTGATGGTTGTTTAGGTGAGGGCTTCTTAGGTGAAGGGGTTTTCTGATGGATTGGAGATGGGGTTTTCTTGGGTGATGGAGTGGGTGAATGTGATGGAGGTTGGGGTGAAGGTGGAGGAGTGTATTCAGGTGTTGTGGGTGTAGGGGATGGAGATTTGGGAGGTGAGGTATGGGGTTCTGGTGCAATTTGAAGAGGTGGAGATGGAGAGTTAGGAATTACCTCAAGAACTGTTTCTTCAAACTGAGAGGTTCTCCATTCTCTGATCAGATTCATCATGGCTAGAGACACATCATTTGCAGTAGAGGGTTCACCTTCTGCACCTGGAATGGGTTTCATCTTGATCAATGATTCCTGCCTTTTCTTCTCCATTAGCCAGGCATCAAAGGCATCTCTCTCATGATCCTCCAGAGCTTTGACATGCTCTTCTGGTGAGCTGGATATCAGAACAGCCTTGCCTTTGCAGTTGGCTTTCTTTTTCTCTAGAACAGCCTCGAGGAATTCAACATCAAAGCACTGTGAGACATCATCTGTTCCTACCCACTTGAGAACTTCAGCTTCCTCAGTTTCATAGTAGGGGAAGAATTGAAGAATTTGTTGTAGAGGACCCATTCTCCATTTTCTCCAGGTTAGCACACGGTCAAACTGCCTATCCAGAGCTGCATGGAACTCTGTGGGAGATTCTCTGATAGGTGATGCTTGATGATCTTCTGATGGAGCTATCAGATGTATGTCTGGTAGGGATGAGAAATGGGACTCTGATTCAGGTTCCCCCTGAGTGTCTGACTTCTTATGAGAAGGGTTTTCTTTCTTCTTCTTCCTTTGCACGTGATCAGAGGCAGAGTCATCAGAGTCATTTCTGATGATTGCTCTTCTTCTCCTCTTCTGCTTCTGCTTCCTTTGGGGAGAAGATCTAGGCGCCAAGTCTGATCCGTCCTGTTCTGATGCATCTTCCTCTGATGCAATTTTTTCAGAAGAGACAATATTAGAACTCTGAGTATGCTTCTTCTTAGGGGTTTGAACAGGCTTTGCCTTAGGCTGCTCAGAGGTGGTTGCAGCCCTTTTTGTGACCTTCTTGGGGGTAGCCTTGGGTTTTTCGACCATTTTCTTCCTGTTCTGCTCTTGCTTGCTGGTTTTCTTCAACTCAGCGGCAATGGCCACGTTGACTTTGGGAGAGATGGTGAGGAAGATGGTCTTTGTGTGGTCCACAGAGGTGGCTTCTCTGAGAACTGTTTTGGAGTTAGAGATGAGTCTGGAGATCAGAAGTCCATGACCCATCTTCGTAGAGAACATACCAGTCTTTTTGTCCTTCTTTGAGATGGACTCAGAGATGGATTGGAACAACACTTTACCCCAGTTGATGTTCATCCCTCTGTGAACAGCATATAGAGCTTTGGAATTGGCGTGGTTCATCTGATCAGTTGAACTTGTTTTGCACCACAAACACCTGTGCATTATGCTCATCAGCCTCTCAAAGTCCTTCTTGAGAGCATTTTTCTTCATATACAGGGTCTCTATGCCTGTTGCATCCTCTCGGCAGTAGGTCTGCACAAATGTGGTGACTGAGATGTCCACATCATCGAGTTCAATGAGATTGGGGGTGTCAATGTCCTGAGAGTCGAGTTTGATGTTGAAGAACTCATTGAGAGAGTCAGCATCGATCTTCAGGTTCTTTCCCTGAACTTGGGAGTGGATGGTGTTGTCAGCAATGTAGGCGTTGAGATAAAACTCAGCTACATCCAAGTTGCTGAAGTGCTCATAGGGATGAGCCACTATCTTGGTCAGTTGCGAGTCATACATCCCGGCAATGACCGCTTTCATCACTTTAGAGTTCTCGGCCAATAATGGCAGGGAGGACATGTCAACCTTCATCCCGGTGGCGATGTTAGCTACAAGCGCCTTGGCTTCAGACTCTGAGAGATCGGTGATGTTGATGAACTTCATCTTTGAGAGAATTGAGAGGGTCTGAAGATTGGAAGTTTGAGGACGAAGAATAAAATTGCAGTAGCAATTTAGGTTTCAGAAAGAGTATATATGATTTTGGGTTAGTGGACGTTTGATATAATTTGCGATTTCGAGGTCGCATTAAATGGATTGTGGGCGGAAAGCCGTTTTCCAAATATGGTAATAACTACCGGGGGTAAAATGGTAACTTCCGGTTTATTGAATAGTCTCGTCTGAAATTTAGAAAATTTTTCTAAGTCCACAGCCACTCTGATAGGTATTAGCCCTTGTATCAGAGATAGAGATGTTCTGATATGAGGACCTCTGATGAATACCAAGTCTGATCCTTCCTGCAACTCTGACTTTTGCAAGTCTGAACCTTGCAATTCTGATTCAAGCTTCTGATGGATAAGAGCTTAGGTATCAGAGATGGGATGTTCTGATGAATCCACATCTGATACTTCTGCAACTCTGATTCATGTTTCTCTGGGAAGATCATCCATCATTCCCAATTCTTCTCTCAACTTGTTAAACCTTGCCTCAGAGAGAGGTTTGGTCAAGATATCTGCAAGCTGGTCTTCAGTTGGGACATGCTCAATTGAGATGTGCTTCTTCTCCACATGATCTCTGATGAAGTGATGTCTGATCTCAATATGCTTGGTTCTTGAATGCAGCACAGGATTCTGAGTGATGGCAATGGCACTTGTGTTATCACATAACAGCTTGATCTCCTTTGCTTGCACTCCATTATCCTTGAGTTGTTGCTTCATCCAGAGCAATTGAGCACAGCAGCTTCCAGCAGCAATGTATTCAGCTTCAGCAGTGCTAGTTGAGATTGAATTCTGCTTCTTGCTAAACCAGGAGACAAGTCTCCCACCTAGCAATTGACAGTGACCAGAAGTGCTCTTCCTGTCCAATCTGCAACCTGCAAAATCTGAATCAGAATAGCCAATTAGTTCAAAATTACCTCCCTTGGGATACCATAGTCCTGCGTTTGGATTTCCTTTGATATATCTGATAATCTTCTTAGCAGCAACTAGATGGCTCTCCTTTGGCTTTGATTGGTATCTGGCACAGATTCCTACTGCAAAAGCTATGTCTGGTCTGCTTGCAGTCAGATAGAGGAGAGATCCAATGATTCCTCTATAAGTTGTTGCATCAACATCTTTGCCTTCATCATCTGGTCCAATGCCTTGAGATGCATTCATAGGAATTTTGACTGAAGTTTTTCCATCAATTCCAAACTTCTTGATGAGATCTCTGGTGTACTTCCCTTGGTTGATAAAGATGCCTTCAGGAACTTGTTTGACTTGCAATCCAAGGAAATAACTGAGTTCTCCCATCATGCTCATTTCAAACTTCTTCTGCATAACTTGAGAAAATTTCTTGCATAACTCTGGATTAGTGCTTCCAAATATAATGTCATCAACATAAATTTGCACTAATAGAATATGATTAGCAACAGAAATTTGAAATAGAGTTTTGTCAACCTTTCCTTTAGTAAACCCATGGTTCACTAAGAATAGGGACAATGTGTCATACCAAGCTCTGGGAGCTTGCTTAAGACCATAGAGGGCCTTTCTGAGCTTGTAGACACAAGAGGATTGAGTAGGAATGACAAAACCTGGAGGTTGTTCAACATAAACTTCCTCTTCAAGTTCTCCATTCAAAAATGCACTCTTGACATCCATTTGGTATACTTTGATGTCGTTGTAAGCAGCATAGGCTAGGAATATCCTGATTGCTTCCAGTCTTGCAACAGGTGCAAAGGTTTCATCAAAATCTATGCCTTCTTCTTGACAGTATCCCTTTGCTACAAGCCTTGCTTTATTCCTTACAATGTTGCCTTCTTCATCTGCTTTGTTCTTGAATACCCATTTGGTTCCAATGACATTCTGATGCTTTGGTCTGGGAACAAGTTTCCACACTTCATTCCTTTAAACTGTGTCAGCTCTTCTTGCATTGCATTGATCCAATCTGAATCTTCTAGAGCTTCTTCTACACTCATTGGTTCCATCTGAGATATGCAGCAGGTGAACATGGCTTCTCTTCTTGATGCAGATCTGGTCCTAACACCACTGGTGACTTGACCTATCACTTGATTAGGAGGATGATCTCTTAACCAAGTTAGATCAGGTTCTGTCAGTTGCTGTCTAGGCAACTCTGATGGTTCATCTTCTGATACATCATCTTTATCTTCATCTTTGTCTATCAGGATTGGATTGACAGGAGGAATTGATAATACAGAATTGATGATGGCCTCTTCTGATGGTTCTGAAGCCTTGTCTTCAAGATTGATCTTCTGCAGGGTCTCTGATAGTTCTTCTGCAGAGGTGCTGTCATCAAACTTGACATGAATGGATTCTTCAACTTGTATAGTTCTCCTGTTGAGTACTCTATAGGCTTTGCTTGAGCTTGAATAGCCTAAGAATACACCTTCATCAGCTTTTTCTTGAAATACCTTCAGATTATCCTTTCCATTGTTTAGAATGTAGCACTTGCATCCAAACACATGGAAGTAGCTGATGTTTGGCTTTCTTCCTTTCCACAGTTCGTAGGGGGTCTTCTGATGATTCTTGTGGATCATGCTTCTATTCTGAGTGTAGCATGCAGTGTTGATTGCTTCAGCCCAGTATCTGATGGGCAATCCTGATTCTGCAATCATAGTTCTTGCAGCTTCTTTCAGTGTTATGTTCCTTCTTTCTGCAACACCATTTTGTTGGGGTGTTCTGGCAGCAGAAAGTTGATGGAAGGTGCCATTCTGATCACAGAAGTCTTTGATCACTTTGTTGACAAATTCAGTTCCTCTGTCAGATCTGATTGTTCTAACCTTCATATTCTTCTCAGTTTGGAGTTGCTTTAACAGAGATGGCAACTTCTGAAGAGTTTCATTCTTCTTGGTTAGGAACACAGTCCATGTGTATCTTGAGTAGTCATCAACCATAACAAGAGTATATCTTTTTCCACCAACACTGGGAGTTTCAACTGGTCCAAATAAATCCATGTGGATCAGATTTAGAGGACAAGTAGAAAGGTCTCCAGCTATGGGTTTGAATGAGGTCTTCACTTGTTTTCCTTTTTGACAAGCACTGCAGAGGGTCTCCTTCTTGTAAACAATGTCAGGCAGACCATCTACAATGTGTTCCCTTGCCAGTTTGTTAATGGTTTTGAAATTCAGATGGCTAAGCTTCTTGTGCCAGTCCCAGCTTAGCTTTGAATTGTCTTTTGCTATCAGACAAGTTCCATCTTTTGCTGTTTGCCAGTCAACAACATAGATGTTCTTCCTTCTCTTGGCTGTAAGAACCACTTCTTTGGTTGTCTCATGCTTGACATAGCATAAGGTCTTGGTGAATTCAACTGTGTAGCCTTTGTCACAAAATTGGCTAGCACTCAGCAAGTTGAACTTCAGACCTTTGACATATGAGACATCTTCAATGATTATCTGGTTCTTGATCAGCTTCCCTCTTCCCTTTGTTTGACCTTCCTTGTCATTTCCACCGAAAGTGACTCTGGGTCCATTGATTTTCTGGAACTCTGATAGGCAACTCTTGTCACCTGTCATGTGCCTGGAGCATCCACTATCAATATACCATTCTTTTTCTGAGATAGCTCCAGCACACTGTTCCTGCAAGATTAAAAGGAAGATTTAGGTACCCAAGCAATGTTGGGTCCTGGGGGGTAATGCAGTCTTGGTAGTTGGTACCATTTTGGTCTCATCAACTGAAACCTTGGTGGATGATACCCATTGTCCACCTGGTAGTTGTAGTAAACAGATGTATGATTCACTTTGGGCAGATGCTTGTGAGGATCATGCGTTCTGTTTGCATACTTCTGCATAGCCTTCTTGGTTGGAAAGAAGTCCCATATACTATCAAGATCAGAGGAGCGCTTAACTTTAGGCTTCTGAGGTTGACCAGACAACCTCTTCTGCCTATAGTTAATCTTCTCTTGATATCTGCCTTTCTGATAGCAGTTTCTGATACCATTGTCATGAGATTGTCTGATAGGGTTAGGCCTTTGATTATTA
Source organism: Cuscuta epithymum (assembly GCA_945859915.1). NCBI lineage: Eukaryota > Viridiplantae > Streptophyta > Magnoliopsida > Solanales > Convolvulaceae > Cuscuta > Cuscuta epithymum. The sequence continues at coordinate 6,441,004 of CAMAPF010000984.1, read as the reverse complement.
TTGTTCTGAAAACTCTCCCTTTTGTTAGAATTTCTGCCAGGTTTATTAGTTTTCAAACTTTGTTTTGGTTTGGCCTTTAGAGTTTGTTTTTCTGGTATGACCTTCTCATGAACAACTTTAGTACCAGAAGTACTAGCATGGCAATTGGGGCTCAGAGTCTGTGGCACTATGACCTTTTTAGCCTTAGCAATTTTGGTGCTAGGCCTTACAGAAGGCTCACCAGACTCTGGTTCAACATATCCAAGACCAGCGGTGAAGTTATGAGAATCACCAATATTCTTCATGGAAGATTGCATCTTCAGAAGACTATTATATCTATTCTCAAGTTCCTCAATGTCTCTTATTCTTTTAAGAAGAGACTCATTTTCAGCCTTTAGTCTATCTCTTTCCTCAGTTAAGAGATTAAGTTTGCACTCAGTCTCTTTCCTTAGATCAGAGATATCAACTTTCAGCCTACTGTTCTCTTCTTTAACAAAAGAATAAGTGGCTTGGATAGTTTGGAACTCTTCCCAAAATGATGACTGATAACCGCTTTCGCGGCGTTGTAGTAAAACGGAGTCTAACCTTTCGGTTTTTCCCCGAGTGTCGTGTCTCTTGAGGAATGGCGGAGAAGTTTCTTAATTTAATTTTAGTCACGGGCTATCGCTAATTGTTGGAAGCTTTTTCAATATAGGAAAGTGATTTTGTTCTATATTACGCTAAATTATAACTAGGAGCAAGGTGCAATTTAAAGATTAATGTATAAATATTGAATATTCAAGGATGCAAATAAGGGCAATGAATTGAGTAATTAGAAATGGATATGTTCTTGGACCTCTTAATTAGGGAAATTAAAACTAAAATTGGACTAATAATTTCTTTCCTCATAGACAAGAATAGAAACTATCTTCATTAATTTATCCTATTTCTAGGTGTCATTAATGTGTTTAAAATGGTTGGCTTAAATTATTTTCTAAACCCATAGACAAGGTAGAAATAATTTTCCAATATTTTAATTAATAAAAATAGCCAAATTCATTAACTAGTTAAACTCTTTATTTTAGCAATTGAATTTATTTCTCATAGACAAGATGTAAATCCTTTTCATTAAATTATCCTATTTCTAGGCCTTATTAATGTGCTCAAATATGGTTGGCTTAAATTAATTTCTAATCTCATAGACAAGTTAGAATTAATTTTCCAAGAATTTAATTAATGAATATGGCTAACTATTATTAATTACTATTTCATCATTTCAAACAACTAGTCCAATTTATTAATTTTAACCCCTAATTTTAGGTCAACAAGTCAATCCATATTCCTTTTCTCAATTCATGCCCTAACAAATTTAGCTACTCATCACCATTTTTGCAATTAACAAAATAATGATTAAATTCAACATTAACAAGGAATTAAACATGTATGATAGCAAAAATTAAACAAAAATTATATTCTGGAACAATAAACTTGTAGGAACTAAAATATAACTTTCTGGATTTTTTCACCAATTTTTGAACCTAAAATCCAATTTTTGACAACTAATTGATAATTTTCCCAATTTTAACTAGAAAATGCAAAAAGCAACTAAAAATATGCTAACTTCGTTATAAATTTTATTCTAGCTACTGGGAGTGATATTACTATGAATCAAACTGAAATTAAGGCCGAACTAATTTTTTTCTATTTTTCTAGTATTTATTCTAAATTATGAACTAATCTCAAATAATTACCAAAATTAATTAAAAATTACTTATGCTTCGTGAAAAATTAATTTATTCAGATAAATAACTACCTTGAGGCTAGTAAACAACTATATAATTAATTGGAATGAATTCAACAACAATAACTATTTTATTTAATTTTTGGAAGTAAATGCGAAATACTTGAAAAATAATCTGGAAATTTTCGAAGAACAGATTGAACAAACAAAGTGCAGATTCAGATTCTACTCGTTGAGAAGATGAAAATACATATAAAGAACTTACAATTTGGAGCTAAAATGAAGAAGATATGAAGATTTGAAGTTTCTCTCTCTCTAAAACCTTTGGAGCTCGAAAATGGAGGAAGAAAGAGGGTGTTTTGAACTGATTTAGGGTTGGAAGTGGTGTGTTTGAGTTCAGCAAAAATCGGGCAATTTATAGGAAATTTTTCTCCGTAGGCGGCCATCCAGGCGGCCGCCTTCCGCCTCTATCCGGCCGCCTTCCGTCTAATCGCCGGCAGCGGATCGTGGCCGGTCCCGTCCGCCGTAGGCGGCCACAGAGGGCGGCCGCCTTCCGTCACACCTCGGCCGCCTGCCGTCTTTTCACGTTCAAATCGGATCGCGGCGGATCCCGGCGGATCCCGGCCGCCGCAGGCGGTCCAGCAGGCGGCCGCCTGCCGTCCTGTCTGGCCGCCTGCCGTCCCGTCTGGCCGACCGGTGGTTGGTTTCGTCCCCTTGTGCCGCAGGCGGCCACCGTAGGCGGCCGCCTTCTGTCCAGTGTCGGTAGCCTTCGGTCTTTTCCTAGTCCCGAGTCAAAGCGAGGTTGACTTCTGATTTTTCCCGTAGGCGGCCGCGGAGGCCTCCATTTTGGGCGCCTATTTGGGCGCCTTCGGCCATTTTTGTCTGGCAGATGCGGCTTTTCTTGCTCTTCATTTTTGTCTTCTGAATCACCTTGATAAAATGCTTGCTTCTTCCGGTATAAATGCATTTGTCACTCAAATTGACTCATTTTGTGCTCAATTGACCCGAAATCCCGCTAAACATATTATGGATGTGATTTTCACCTGATTTCATGAAACTTGAACCAAAATATCTAAAACATGCCTTTTCTTTCTATTTTCAATCAAAAATCGCTTAAATTTGATAAGAAAAATAAGTACAAAAATGGACTTATCAATCTCCTCACACTTAAGCGTTGCTTGTCCTCAAGCGACGAATTAGTTGGAAACACACTCAAAAAGGGAAAACCTGACTGTATCACAATCGAATTGCTATTAAAGAAGTAGAAACAAAAACCTCTTCTTTTTATTCTCAATCTTTAAACATTTTAGAAAAATCACCCAAAATACAAGAGTTTAAAATTAGTATTACTTACGAAAAACTATTTATTATGTTAAACCACCAATCAATTCCTTATCCCAAGATTTTCATTATTCTAATTTGGACATTCATCTTGTTCACCATTCATTTTTTTTTTTTTTTTTTTTTTTTTTTGCTCTTTTTCACTCTTGTTGGCGGTGTTATCCCATGGTAAATGCATATTTCATTCTCACAGACTGTGATTAGCGAATGAAACAGAGCCCCTTTTCGGAGATGGAATTGTCCTATAACAATGAGTTTTGAAGAGGTTTATTAATAGTAACATTTTTTTTTAATGAATAAAATGAATGTCCAATTAAAACAAATTCAGACCTTTACATTCGCAACCAAAAACCCATAACAATTTTAAGTTTTCAAAAATAATAATAATAGTAAATTCTTATAATAAGGGTGATTTTCTAAACTATTTTGTGAATTGATAACAAATTGAGAAATTAATGTTTCATATCAAAAATAGTAAAAAGATTGTTCTAAAACAAGGTTTTGACTTTTGAGTGTAAAACGCAACCTCCTCACACTTGAGCTGGACCTCGCCCTCGAGGTCTTCTTTTGAGGCACAAAATTGGGAAATAAAGGCACATAATATTTTTTTTTTTTTGGTTCTTTCCTCACACTTGAGTTTTGAAAAGATTTTGTGAAGAGGAATAATGAAACAGGAGAAAAAATGGTTTTAAAAATCCTTACATCATCCATAGTCAGTTTGTAAGAGCATTCAAGTCAAAGGAGCAGCGCAATGTCCAACCTGAAGAACAAACAAACATGATAAAAATGTTAAGGAAGAAGCAAATCTAAACATCGCCTGCGCCATCCTGGGGGCCATAGTGTGGCCTAAGCCAATCTCTCATCTCATCAATATCTAGCCTCTGGGTCTCTAGCTCCGCCTGCATATCCTGGGTGGCTCTTTCCTGAGCTAATCGAAAGTCTCTGAACTCTCCCAGGGCCGTCTCATGCGCATCTCGCATCTCCTGGAACCCTCTGTCCTGTGCAACCCGCATCTCTGAAACTGAAGTCTGGAGACTCCGCATCCCATCCATCATCGCTCTCCAATCTGCGGCGCTAGGCATGTATGAAAAGGGCTCACTAGATCCCTCATGTCCCGAGGGTCGAGAAGAACTACTCTGCTGGGTCGGCTGCTCAATACCTGGGAGCTCCTGAGTATTCCGCTTCTTCTTGATCCTCATGTTGGTAAAGGATGAGGATCGAAGAACGCGGATGCTCTCCTGTAAATGTGATAGCCCTGGAATGTCTAGATCTGGGTAGAATGATCTAACGAGGGTAGTGATGAAAGGCCCTGCCTGGATAGTGCGCCGCACAGTCTTCCCCTGGCTCCGGAAGAAACGAGCCATAAGGACAGCCATATTCACCGGGATGCGGTGAATCAAACTCCAAAAGAATAGTATGTCCTTTTTGGACAACCTGTTTGTGTTGTTAGGTCGTCCAAAAAAACCACAAGAAAGTACGAACGAGAGTATGTACCAGTGAGTCTCCCTCCATTTGTTCGAATGGGGGTGCATCCGGAGAAATGATCTGGTGTCTGTGGAGTGTCTGTGCCAGAACTCATCAATGTCAAATGCCTCGGGTAAGCGGGTCGGAAGAGCACGGAACTCCTCAGTCTGTGTGTATGCTGGGGTATAGAGCCCCATCCTCCATCCGAGCTCAGCCACAGTGATGGAGTGCTCCATGCCTAGAATAGTAAACCTCATCCGAGACTCTGACCCAATAACAGCACCCTCCTGCACAGCCTGTCCGTAATGAGTGAACTGAACGGAGCACAGAAACTCCATCGTCAATGGAAGGCTGGCCCTCTCCTGAACGAATAGAATCCTCCGCCATAAAGAGTCTCCTAGCAGGGCATCAATGTCATCCCAGTACCCCCATTCCTCTAGCATCGTCGGGTCCAGGATCATGGGAGGAAGGAGTGTGCGGTATTGCCCCCATGCCTGGAAGCGTCTGCGATCAGCAATAGTAGCAAATGGGATATCAGGCTGAGGTGGCGGGTCTTCCCGTCCTAGTGGTGGCTCCTCGAAAATGGGATCGTCACGTCTTCCTCCAGACATCTGCAAGAAATAAACAAAGTAAAATATTTTTGGGTTAGTTTTTTTTTTTTTTTTTTTTTTTTTTTTGGGTGGGTTGCCTCCCAATGAGCGCTTCTTTAACGTCACTAGCTTGACGAATGTCCTCCTTCGGTTCAAAATTTTTGGAGATAGAGAATCTCCTTGCTTTTTTCAATCGGGCCGCCATGGTAGAGTTTAAGTTGGTGGCCGTTGACTTTAAAGGGAGCCCCATTAGCATCTTCAATCTCAACAGTTCCGTAGGGGTAAGATTTTATGACCTTGAACGGTCCGGACCATCTTGATTTAAGCTTTCCTGGAAAAAGCTTCAACCGGGAGTTGAACAACAGCACTTTATCTCCAGCATTGAAATCACGAGCTTTGATGTGTTGATCATGGTAGAGTTTGGCCCGTTCTTTGTAAAGTTTAGAATTATGAAAAGCTTGCGCTCTCCACTCTTCCAGTTCATTCAGCTGGTAAAATCGTTCCTTCCCTGCAGCATCCAGTTTAAAACAGACATTTTTCATCGCCCAAAGTGCTTTATGCTCGAGTTCGACGGGTAAGTGGCAAGACTTCCCGTATACAAGGCGAAAAGGTGTTGTTCCGATCGGGGTCTTGTAAGCAGTCCGAAATGCCCAAAGAGCGTCGTCAAGTTTAGTTGACCAGTCTTTCCTGGTCTGGGCAACAGTTTTCTCCAGAATGGACTTCAAATCCCTGTTAGCGTTCTCCACTTGTCCCTGAGTCTGGGGGTGGTACGCTACTCCGCTTCGATGTTGGACTCCATATTTGGCCAAAATTCTGGCCATTGGATCATTGTGGAAATGAGTCCCTCTATCGCTGATCAAAACCCTAGGCACACCAAATCTGGTAAAGAGCTTTTTCAGAAAATTCACGACTACTCGAGAGTCGTTGGTGATACAGGCCTGGGCTTCAACCCATTTAGAAACATAATCAATGGCCACAAGAATGTATTTGTTTCCTCTTGAGCTTGGGAAAGGTCCAACAAAGTCGATGCCCCAAACATCAAATACCTCACAAGGTAAGATAAAGTGTTGGGGCATCTCATTGCGCCCAGAAATGTTCCCGATTCGTTGACAGTTATCACAAGAAGAAACAAATACATTAGCATCCTTAAAAATCGTGGGCCAGAAGTACCCACAGTCCAAAACCCGTCTTGCGGTTCTATTCCCTGAAAAGTGGCCCCCAGTAGGACCGCTGTGACAATGCTCCAGAATGTCCCTTGCCTCAGCTTCAGTAACACATCTTCTCACCACCTGGTCAGCACAAATTCGGAATAGATATGGATCATCCCAAAAATAGTGCTTTGCTTCTGATAGGAACCGCCTTTTCATGTGCCTTGTCAGTTCGGTAGGCTCGACTTTACCAACAAGGTAGTTGGCAATGTCGGCATACCACGGTGTTTGTTCCTTGGCGGATATTGCCATCAGTCTCTCAGCAGGAAAAAGCTCCTCAATTTCGCATTTTCCGAAAGTTTCTGCTAACTCGGCATCTAACCTCGAGAGGTGATCAGCTGCCTGATTAGCAGATCCTTTTCGGTCCCTGATTTCAATATCAAATTCCTGCAACAAAAGAACCCAGCGTAACAGTCTAGGCTTAGCATCATGCTTTTGGAGGAGATATCTAATGGCCGAATGGTCGGTATAGATAATAACCTTCGAAAGAATGATGTAAGTCCTAAACTTCTCTAAAGCACAAACAATAGCAAGGAATTCTTTTTCAGTGGTAGTGTAGTTGAGTTGTGGCCCTGACAGAGTTTTGCTAGCGTAGTAGATTGGGTGGAAGTTCTTGTCCTTCCTTTGACCAAGGATGGCCCCTACTACTAAGTCACTAGCGTCACACATGAGTTCAAAGGGTAAACTCCAATCCGGGGCCACAAGCACAGGAGCATTGATCAGTTGTGTTTTAAGTGCTTGGAAAGCATGGTGACATTCATCAGAGAATATAAAAACCGCATCTTTTTCAAGTAACCGGGTGAGAGGTTTTGCGATTTTAGAGAAATCCTTTATAAAACGACGATAAAAGCCCGCGTGTCCTAAGAAGCTGCGGATGGCTTTTACCGTGGTTGGTGGAGGAAGTTTCTCTATCGTCTCAATTTTTGCACGGTCCACCTCTACCCCGTTACTTGACACCTTGTGTCCAAGTACTATACCCTCTTTCACAAGGAAATGACATTTCTCCCAACTTAGGGCTAAATGGGTTTCCTTGCAGCGGATAAGTACTTTTTCCAGGTTTTCGAGGCATTTTTCAAACGTTTCCCCAAAAATAGAGAAGTCATCCATGAATACCTCCATGAAGTGGCCAATGTATTTTTCAAAAATGGCAATCATGCACCTCATGAAGGTGGCAGGAGCATTACAGAGACCGAAAGACATCCTACGAAAAGCAAAGGTCCCAAAAGGGCATGTAAACGTAGTTTTGTCTTGGTCTTCCGGGTTGACATGGATTTGGAAGTATCCACTCATGCCATCCAGGAAACAGTAGTGACTATGGCCTGCCAACCTCTCTATTAATTGATCGATGAAGGGAAGGGGAAAATGGTCTTTCCGGGTGGCTTCGTTTAGTTTGCGGTAATCGATTACCATTCGCCACCCGGTAACAGTTCGACTGGGTAGAAGTTCGCCCTTTTCATTTTTCATGACGGTCATTCCCCCCTTTTTGGGGACAACATGAATAGGGCTTACCCACTGGCTATCAGAGATGGGGTAAATGATACCCGCATCCAGCAGTTTGACAATCTCGGCACGCACTACTTCCATCATGTTTGGGTTTAAACGTCGTTGTGGTTGGACAACTGGTTTAAACCCTTCCTCAATTTTGATGGTGTGGGTACAAAAGGTGGGGCTAATTCCATTGATGTCCTCAAGTTTCCAAGCAATTGCTTGCTTGTGTGTCTTAAGGACTCCAAGTAATTTCTCCCTTTGTTCCTCACTTAAGTGTGCGGCGATGACGACAGGGCATTTGCCTTCGTCATCCAAGAATGCATATTCTAAGTGGTCGGGCAGTTTCTTTAGTTCGAGGGGGTGGTCGTTTTTCAAGTTTTGTTCATTTTTCTCCCCCTCAAACTCAGTCAATACTTTGTTAGAAGCTTGATCAATCAGCGCATCCTCACAACTCTCACATGCATCACTCACATCACTGTTGGCTTCTTTTAACAGACATGCTTCATCAGTTACATGTCCATTTTCTTCCCCAAACAGATACCCTTCAATAGACTCAAAGGTATCAAGAAAATGACATCCTTGAAAGGAATCTGTGGGGTGTTTCATAACATCTGAGAGTCGGAAGGTGCAAAGATCATCTCCGACTCTTAGAGTTAATGAGCCATCAGTGACATCAATCAAGGCCCTGGCGGTAGCCAGAAAGGGCCTTCCCAGAATAAGAGGTGTTTCCCTATCCTCTTCCATGTCCATTACTACAAAGTCGACTGGGAAAATGAACTTGTCAACCTTGACCAAGACGTCTTCAACAATTCCTTTCGGATATTTGACTGAGCGATCAGCCAGTTGAAGACACATCCTGGTGGGTTTCATTTCCCCAAGTCCTAGCTTCTCGACTATAGAGGAAGGCATCAGATTGATACTTGCCCCTAAGTCAGCTAGAGCATTATTGAAGTTGAAATTGTCTATAGAGCAAGGGATAGTGAAACTACCTGGATCCTTTAGCTTTTCGGGTATTGACCTCAGAACCACGGCCGAGCATTCTGCGTTCAAGTCCACGACTGAGAGCTCCTGCAGCTGCCTTTTGTTTGTCAGCAAGTCTTTGAAAAACTTGGCATATTTGGGCATCTCCGCTAAGGCATCCATCAGCGGCAGGTTGACGTGGAGTTGTTTGAGTAGGTCCAGGAATTTGTTGTACTTCCTGCTATCGTCATCATTTCTAACCCGTGAAGGAAACGGGAGAGAAGGTTTGACGATAGTGACCCTTGTGTTAGGGCGTGTTGGTTCCATGCTCTTCTCAGTTGGAGCATCAGTTTGTTTCTCAGGTTCCATGGTCGGGGTACCTTCCTCTTCCTTGTCTTTCTGCTCAGCCACGGTTGTTTGTCTCCCGCTTCGAAGAGTGATGGCTTGCACATGTTCACGGGGGTTTGGTTCCGTGGTGCTAGGCAAGTTGCCTGGCTGACGACCAGGAACATTGTTCTGATTAATTTGCATCATCAGATTTTTGATCTGATTGTCAGTGCTGGCCTTGTATCTTGTTATTTCCTCCCGTGTCCTTGCCAGTTCTGCTACCAACAAGCCTATCTCTGATGGCTGGGCAGCCTCCGTTTGTCGTTGGTGTGGAGGCACATAAGCTTGGTTGTTCTGTTGGGCTGGTGCACCTCCCTGGTTCCGACTCTGGAAGTTGTTCCCTTGATTATTGTTGGGGTAGTTTTGATTACCTTGATAACCGCCGCGAGGAGGACCATTGTTGTAATCCCCCCGCCATTGGTTACCTTGGTAATTCCTTCCTTGGAAATTCTGAGGAGGGTAGTTGGAGTTACCCCCCCGGTTGCCTTGATTCGCCCATGGCCCTTCTTGTTTTGTTCGGCCATACTCCAGCAGGTTCACCTCCCTGTTGTTGCTTAGATTACATTCATCAACTAATTGACATGAATTGGTCAAATGTGGACCAAAACATATCTCACAAGAGAGTACAAGTTCAGTTGAATGGGAAACAGGTGAAAAAGTATTAAATTGAGATGACTGTGGGACAGAGCTTGAGTTCCCGAAGTATCGGGATGATTGTTGATTCGGGACAGCACCGATGTTGTTGACTTGGTTGGTGTGATTGTTATCATTCTTCAAATTCTTCACTTCCACGACCAATCCTTCAATCTTCGCTGTTAGGGCCGTGAGTTGGTCAACTTCAAGATAGCCTGGTTTTGTTGCTGCTGGAGTTCTTTCATCATACCAGTATCTTGCATTTGAAGTGACCTTCTCCACCAGAGCTTCGTTGGTGTTGGGTGCCATGTCAAGGAATGATCCCACCTGAGAAGAGAAATCAAGTTCTTTTTTGCTACTAACTTGAAGTCCATTGTAAAAATGGAACATCAAGCTACTAGAATCCATCAGTGTGAGTGGACATTTGTTTCTCATATCCTTGAAACGATCCCATGCTTCACTTAAGGACTCCATCGGGAATTGTCTAAAATTTTGAATTGCTGTTTTAATTTTAGCAACTGCCGATGGAGGAAAGTATTCTTGCATGAATGCTTGGTGCAGTGCCGCCCATGTTGTGAAGTGACCCGTTGGAAAGCTATTCAGCCACAAAGATGCCCTATCCCGTAATGAGAAGGGAAATAGGGTCAACTTTGCGGCGTCGGAGGTCACTCCGTTAAAGCGGAACGTTTGGCATGCTCGGGTGAACCACAACATGTGGGCCCTAGGGTCATCTTGCTTGGACCCGCCAAATTGATGATTGGACATCATGTTGACAATGGCGGGTTTGATTTCGAAATTGGCTGCCTCGATTGCCGGTGCGCTGATACTATCATCCTCGATGAAGTTCGGCGTAAGATTTTGCAACACCGTCTTTTCTCCCGCCATGCTTGGGTTCTTGTGGATTGAAAGATTTTTCCACAAAGTTCGCTCAGGTTCAGGATCAAGTTCAATTAGACCTTCCACTCCTTTAGAGCGGGTGTGCATTCATTTATCCTGAAATCTTTATACAAATTGTCGCAAGGGCGAAAAAGTCTCCCTAACTAGAATTCACCTATGCTAGAATTAAATCAAGAAATAATCGTGCCATTCCCCGGCAACGGCGCCATTTGATAACCGCTTTCGCGGCGTTGTAGTAAAACGGAGTCTAACCTTTCGGTTTTTCCCCGAGTGTCGTGTCTCTTGAGGAATGGCGGAGAAGTTTCTTAATTTAATTTTAGTCACGGGCTATCGCTAATTGTTGGAAGCTTTTTCAATATAGGAAAGTGATTTTGTTCTATATTACGCTAAATTATAACTAGGAGCAAGGTGCAATTTAAAGATTAATGTATAAATATTGAATATTCAAGGATGCAAATAAGGGCAATGAATTGAGTAATTAGAAATGGATATGTTCTTGGACCTCTTAATTAGGGAAATTAAAACTAAAATTGGACTAATAATTTCTTTCCTCATAGACAAGAATAGAAACTATCTTCATTAATTTATCCTATTTCTAGGTGTCATTAATGTGTTTAAAATGGTTGGCTTAAATTATTTTCTAAACCCATAGACAAGGTAGAAATAATTTTCCAATATTTTAATTAATAAAAATAGCCAAATTCATTAACTAGTTAAACTCTTTATTTTAGCAATTGAATTTATTTCTCATAGACAAGATGTAAATCCTTTTCATTAAATTATCCTATTTCTAGGCCTTATTAATGTGCTCAAATATGGTTGGCTTAAATTAATTTCTAATCTCATAGACAAGTTAGAATTAATTTTCCAAGAATTTAATTAATGAATATGGCTAACTATTATTAATTACTATTTCATCATTTCAAACAACTAGTCCAATTTATTAATTTTAACCCCTAATTTTAGGTCAACAAGTCAATCCATATTCCTTTTCTCAATTCATGCCCTAACAAATTTAGCTACTCATCACCATTTTTGCAATTAACAAAATAATGATTAAATTCAACATTAACAAGGAATTAAACATGTATGATAGCAAAAATTAAACAAAAATTATATTCTGGAACAATAAACTTGTAGGAACTAAAATATAACTTTCTGGATTTTTTCACCAATTTTTGAACCTAAAATCCAATTTTTGACAACTAATTGATAATTTTCCCAATTTTAACTAGAAAATGCAAAAAGCAACTAAAAATATGCTAACTTCGTTATAAATTTTATTCTAGCTACTGGGAGTGATATTACTATGAATCAAACTGAAATTAAGGCCGAACTAATTTTTTTCTATTTTTCTAGTATTTATTCTAAATTATGAATTAATCTCAAATAATTACCAAAATTAATTAAAAATTACTTATGCTTCGTGAAAAATTAATTTATTCAGATAAATAACTACCTTGAGGCTAGTAAACAACTATATAATTAATTGGAATGAATTCAACAACAATAACTATTTTATTTAATTTTTGGAAGTAAATGCGAAATACTTGAAAAATAATCTGGAAATTTTCGAAGAACAGATTGAACAAACAAAGTGCAGATTCAGATTCTACTCGTTGAGAAGATGAAAATACATATAAAGAACTTACAATTTGGAGCTAAAATGAAGAAGATATGAAGATTTGAAGTTTCTCTCTCTCTAAAACCTTTGGAGCTCGAAAATGGAGGAAGAAAGAGGGTGTTTTGAACTGATTTAGGGTTGGAAGTGGTGTGTTTGAGTTCAGCAAAAATCGGGCAATTTATAGGAAATTTTTCTCCGTAGGCGGCCATCCAGGCGGCCGCCTTCCGCCTCTATCCGGCCGCCTTCCGTCTAATCGCCGGCAGCGGATCGTGGCCGGTCCCGTCCGCCGTAGGCGGCCACAGAGGGCGGCCGCCTTCCGTCACACCTCGGCCGCCTGCCGTCTTTTCACGTTCAAATCGGATCGCGGCGGATCCCGGCGGATCCCGGCCGCCGCAGGCGGTCCAGCAGGCGGCCGCCTGCCGTCCTGTCTGGCCGCCTGCCGTCCCGTCTGGCCGACCGGTGGTTGGTTTCGTCCCCTTGTGCCGCAGGCGGCCACCGTAGGCGGCCGCCTTCTGTCCAGTGTCGGTAGCCTTCGGTCTTTTCCTAGTCCCGAGTCAAAGCGAGGTTGACTTCTGATTTTTCCCGTAGGCGGCCGCGGAGGCCTCCATTTTGGGCGCCTATTTGGGCGCCTTCGGCCATTTTTGTCTGGCAGATGCGGCTTTTCTTGCTCTTCATTTTTGTCTTCTGAATCACCTTGATAAAATGCTTGCTTCTTCCGGTATAAATGCATTTGTCACTCAAATTGACTCATTTTGTGCTCAATTGACCCGAAATCCCGCTAAACATATTATGGATGTGATTTTCACCTGATTTCATGAAACTTGAACCAAAATATCTAAAACATGCCTTTTCTTTCTATTTTCAATCAAAAATCGCTTAAATTTGATAAGAAAAATAAGTACAAAAATGGACTTATGAATGACATTGGATCATCATTTAAGGCTGTGCCTACCGAAGAGGAAATAGAATCAGAAGTAGAGCATACCTCATCATCTGATTGTGCCATGAGGCAAAGATCTTCAGTTTCTGCATCCAAGCAGCAGAATGCTTCATCAGAGTCGGAGTCTGAACTGGACTCTGATTCAGAGAGTGGATCTCTCTCAGCTTGTTCTGAGACAAATGCTCTCCTTCTTCTGTGTTGATCATCTGGTTTCTTTTCTTCTTCATGTCCTTGCTTCTTGGACACTCTTGGATAGGGGCAGTTTGCTTTAAAGTGCCCAGGTTGTCTGCAGTTGTAGCAGAGGTACTCTCCATTGCTTTCAGAAGATTTGGTCTTCAGATAAGGTCTTCTGATGGAAGATGGACTCCTTCCATCTTTCTTCATGAACTTCTTAAACTTCCTGGCAAAAGCAGCCATATACTCATCAGATAAAAGAGTAGAAGGGTCAAAGTCACTTACCTTTGAGGTACTGGCAGTGAGAGCAGTGGTAGTCCTTTCATCAGGAACTTCTTTCTTCTCTTCATGCATCTCAAACTCATAAGCCTTGAGATCAGAGATGAGTTTCTCAGTGGCATAAGTCTTGATGTTCTTGCTTTCCTGGACTGCAATCACTTTCATCTTCCAAGCTGAAGGCAGTCCCCTGAGGATCTTCATGTTGACCTCTTTGATGGTGAGCTCCTTCCCAAGCTCAGAAATCTCACTAATGAGAATCAGCAGTCTCTCATGCATCTTAGCAATGCATTCTTCTGGCAGAAGTTTGAAATCATCAAACTTTTTCATAGCAATGGTCAACTTGTTATCTCTTTCTTGTTCATCTCCTGCTCCAATCTCATCCAGCTTATCCCAGATTTCTTTGGCAGTTCTGCACTTCTTGATTCTGTTGAAGTATCTTTCATCAATAGCCTTGTAAAGAATGTCCTTGGCTATATTATCTAGGTTGTACTGCCTTTTCTCTTCCTTGGTCCATTCTGACCGGGCTTTCTCAATCATCTGGGGTTGAGAGTTGTCAATAGAGTGAGCAGGATTGATCTTCATGAACTGGATGAAGGGGCCATTTTCCAAGACTTCCCACATTTCATCATGAAGGGCACATAGATGTGCCTTCATTCTGATCTTCCAATCATCATACTTCTGATCTGTGAACATAAGATGCTTTGCAAGAGAATTATCCATAATAATAAATAAAGAGAGGCTAAGAACAAGTGGATCTTTGTTCAGAGAGTAACCTAAAAGATTACAAGAACAAGGAGGCTCTGATACCACTTGTTGGTCCCGTTTAATATGGTAACCAGTCTAGAGGGGGGGGGGGGTGAATAGACTGGTTGGTTTTTCAAATTTTCTCTAAGTCCGAAGTGACTTATCAGAGAAGGTCTGATTCTGATGACAGAGAAAGGCTGGTTCTGATATCAGAACTGGCCTTGGCAGCGGATTCTGATCTGTCCGGGTAGCCTCAGAAACACTAAGGCAAATGCCTTTCTGATAACTCTGAAAACAAGATCTGCTGATCACAGATTCCAAGTCTTAGAGTTAATCAGTTAATATCCTAAGTGCAGAAATATAAATTGCAGTAAAGTAAATGACACCGGATATTTTATAGTGGTTCAAGGAACAACTCGTTCCTCTAGTCCACTGTTCCACTAGCTTTGAAGTAGATCGGTTACAAAGCTAAATCCTAGCACTCAAGAAGCACTCCTCGTCTTCTTCAAGCCTAGATGCCACCCAGGATGCAGTTCCACGTCCTGATGGCTGATCCTTTCACTCAGCTTCCCGGAAGTATCACCACTTCACTACTGCAGTTACTTGGACGCCCTTCTTTTCAGAAGATCCTTTGAAAAACAAAGTTTTTCCTCCAACTTGCTTCGTTACAAATGATGTTTGATGAAGTTCTTGAAGTGTTGAAGAACAGGATGAACTTTGCTTGTTTGTTGGGGATGAGAGATTTGGAGTTTGAATCTTCCCAACGTAAGCTTGTCTTGTTGAAGGTTGTAGAATTTGAATCTCAAGAGAGCTTGAATGATGATGTGTAAGAGTTGTAGCAAAGTTTTTTTTTTCTGTTCTTCGATGTGTAGCTTATATACTGAGGTTGTCTGCCCGTTGGAGGAGGAGACAACTGCATTAAATGCGCCTACTGTTGACTTGACCGCCGTTTTGGAAGGTTTCTATTTTTATAATATATCTTCCCGGATTCTTTGGTCAATCATTTGCAATCAATCCTTCAGCGTATCAGGCTCATTTAATGTGCATTAAATGCTTTCCTTTCATGCACAGTCTTCTAGCCGTTGGATGTTTTTACCCGTTGAATTCATAGCTGTTGGATGTTGCTTGAAATCGTCTGAGTGTTCGTCGAGCTCTGATCAGGTTCTTCTGATATGTTGGATTCTGATGGCTATCTGATGAGTTGAGTTCTGATGGTCTTCTGATCTCTGACTGAACTCTGACTCTGATAGGTCCGCTGATGAGTGCTTCTGATCTGTAGTTCTCATCGGCTATCAGATGTCCAGGCTTATCAGCAACTCTCATGATGCACCTCTGATGGACTTCTGGTAAGAGAACTCTGATGGAGCAGTTCTCATAGAGCAAGTCTGGTCGAGCAGTTCTGATGCACTTCTGATCTGATCCAAAATAGAGCAACTCTGATCGTCGACTACACTAATACTTACAATTAAAAAATCTAATACATAAAATCTAACTTGGGGGTACTCTAACTTTCTAATCCTATAGCATCATCAAAATCTAATTACATTTATTCCTTACATGCTAAACCAGACACGAGCTATAAGAGCAACTCTTCACGAACAAAGAAGTGTTCTTTATAGAAAAAAATCAAGGAACTGGAGGACTTAATTGCAAAAAAGGATAAACTGAACAAGCCATTTTCTTAAACCAGTCTAAGGACACCCATTTCTATAATTCCAAAGAAGGACTTGGTCTGTCCAACTCATGTAACTTGAAGAAAGTTAACTGTCGTCAACTGTATGAAATCAATTACATGGGTCTCGGATTGACTAAGTTAATGTCTTTTGTTGGTGCAAAAGAAACTGCTGAACTTGAAGATGAAAAGAGATCGAATGTTAGTATAGAACTGAAATTCCTTTTGATTATGTTGCTTTGAATTAAGAGTTATGAAACCAAAGAACCAGAGTTTTCTACTGATGAGAGTTTGAGCATTTATCCTTCTGAAATGGAAACTGTGTCCCCCTCAACCTCACAGTCTAGTGATGGAGAACCTTACATCCCTCCTTTGATAAAAAGTTTAAAAACTTACACATTTCTATTGAAAATCAAAGAAAAAGTTTTGAAGAAGAAAGAAAGAGTTTAAACTTTTGAGAGAACTTAAACTTTTAAAAGCGAGTTCCCGGGCTCACACAACTTCCCCGTCTAAAAGCAATTCTTGTTATGATAACACTCTTGAAAACAAAAACAAAACCAAATTTTCTGAAAAAGCGTCCTCTCACTCCAAGTCTCCTTTGAAAACAGGAAACAAAGTGAATAGGAGATTGGAGAAGAGAGAAGAGTGGATGCTGAAGAGAAGTAGCTGAAGGAAAGAGAAAAGAGTTTTTGAAAAATAAGAAGTCTAGTTTTAGTGCTTTGTTTTACTCTAAGAATAATTGTAGCTCTGGCTCAACGTGCAATCTTGTAGTTATGATTCAGTCGTGTGTCCCAAGTTGAATGTCTCTAAGTCAACCTCTGAATGTTTTTTACTTTACTGATGAAATGTATGCTTTTGGTCTTGGTTATTCTGGTTCTGATTCTTCATCATCTGATTCTGAATGTGATGTGAATGGTGTGTGATAGAGTATTAATTCTAGAGAGAAGTGAAAGCTAGAGAGAGAAAGTGAGTAATTATATTTCTCAACTTGGAACCCCCTATAATTAGCCCCTTGGGGTCTATTTATAGGTAAAGATGTGGATTTGGGCCCCTAGCCTTGGGCTTAGGAGGCCCATTACAATAATCATGCCTTCTTTGGGCGAAATAAGGCCACTAATGGGCTGAGTACAACACTTAGTACAAAAAATGGGAAAATACATTCTGCCCGGACGAAGTCCGGACGAAGCGGTCCATGGACGATGCGGTCCATGGACGATGCGGTCCATGGACGATGCGGTCCATGGACGATGCGGTCCATAGAAATCAGGCGATATCTTCTCTTTTGGGTGTCGCGTGCCTTTGGCCGATGCGGGTGTCCCACTGGTGTCTTTTGGGCCGTTGAGTATGTGGGCCATGGGGTCTAGGCCCATATACTCTATCAGGAGTCCCCCACTCTCTGAGCTGAGGTGAAGCCGAAGCGAAAGGGAGTACTTGTTCCTCTCTGGCTGGCCGCCGCGTGGGCCTAAAGTGCTTGATGGCCGAAGAGTCTCCGCTTTGATTTTGGACGAAGCAGTTTCCTTTACTTGATGTAGATTGAAGCGTGCTTGGGAATTCATAGCCTTGATGTGGGCCGATGCGCTTTCATGGGCGTGCTCTTAGGACGAAGCGGTATGTTCCCTTTTTTGATCCGCAGCGATAACTTTGTTCTATGAGGTGAAGATGGTTGACTCCGTTTATGTAGACGATGCGGTGCGCACCTTTGATTTGTTATGCGGCCAAAGCGTTTTGACTTGTGAGTTTTTGTTATGGTGAGACGATGCGGTCCTCTCAGTGTACGCCGCCGTTGCGTGTTAGATTTCGCATGGTGAGTTTCTTTTTATTTTGGGCTTTGCGGCCGACGCGACTCGCGATGTCCTTGAGGTAGCTGATGCGACTCTTATGCTTATCTGAGGTGAATTGTCCGTTTTTTGTTGCTGGTGAGCCGTAGCGCACCCTTTTATATTAAGGCCGCTGCGCTTCCTTTTCTTGTGGCCGATACAGTCCCCCAGTCCCCCACTCCTTTGGCCGAAGAGTATGTGAGGCACAAGGGAGTCAAGATGTTGCTGAGCCAATACGGTACCCCATGCGTTAGTCGTGAGTCCAACCCTTAGGCGAACCTGTCCAAGGTAACCCTGTGGGAGAACCCTTGGACGAAGGCCGCAATACCAGGGTCATCGTCAAACGATGTGCGCGTGAGGAGTCGTAGCGGTACTTGTGGTCCTTGGGAGTGCTTTGGGGACGTAGCGTATTTTGCTGATGCGGCCATGTCTTTGGTAAAACTGGGCCGTAGCGGGTTTCTCTTTGGTTTTGAGTGAGTAGGCCGGTGCCTACCCTAATCTCGGGGCCTGTTGGGCCGTAGCGGTAGCCCTAGAGTAGAATGTGAAAAGTCAAGTCCTGATTGGTTCTTGGGGGAGGCGGCCGTTGTGGTGGCCAATCGGATTGTGCCACGTGTAGTGACCGTTGGTGAGTGTCTATAAATACCCTCCTATTCCGAAGCCGCCTCCTCATTTGCGTTTGCTGGAATTGAAGTGCTGCTGAGATTTCTAGAGAGATAAAGTGCTTCCCAGAAATCTTCAAGTGTTCTTCGGACCTTCAAAACTTTCAAGGTTAGGTTCTTGAATTGTTCTTCTTTTTTTCTTTATACTTTGCCTCCTGGGGGGATAGATCTAGTGTTTCTAGGTAAAATCACTTTGATCCTCGAACAACCCTTAGGACGTAGCGATAGTTCTTATGCCGTTCCCTGACGGCCGTAGCGTCCCCTCTCCTCTTAACTTAACAGCTTCTTTGGACGAGTCGGACTGGCCTTTTGACGACGAGGACCCGTCTCCTGGAGTTAACCTTGAGGTGATTCGAGCTTTTGAAACAGAGATGGAGAATACGGCTGATTACCGCACTTCTCAGGACGAGGAGCGTCTGAGCGACGATGCGGGTTCCCAGTCATCGGGCGAGGACGAAGCGAGCTCTGACCCCAAGCTTCGAGGAGACGAGGCGGGTGATGCCTCCTCGGCTGCTATCCCATGTCCGCCGCCTATTTCATCTGTGCCAGGTGGGGCGTCGTCTTCAAAGGTCACCAAGAAACGCGGGTCGCGTCGGAGGAAAGCTGCGGCTGGTGGGCGTTCCCAGTTAGACTTGACAAACCTGTATGTCATAAGGCCTGAAAGCACCCGAGGCGAGTACCATCTGGCTCAGCTGTATGTTGGGCCTTATGGGAAGGTGAGGGAGCCGAGACCGACTGATCATGTTCTGGATCCTCCTCCTGGGTACTTCGGGGTTTATCCGATGGGGTTCTCGCAAGGACTACGGTTTCCGTTACCCACTTTTGTGATTGAGTACCTGAATATGGTAGATCTTCCTCCGGCGCTCTTGACGCCGAATAGTTTCTCGCTGATCGTCGGGTTCCTCATTCGGTGCGACGAGCTCGGCTTTGAGCCCACGACGGCTCTTTTTACCAATTTGTTCCGGATCGGCCGAGGGAGCCATAAGAATTGTGCTGGTTACGCTACGCTTCAGCAACTCCCGGAGAAGAAATCTTTTAAAGACCTTCCTTCGTCTATCCATGGGTGGAAGGCGAAGTTTGTGTTCGTGAAGTTGGCCGACGGGGTTTTCTTTCCTTCGCAAGGGCATAATGGTGAGTTTAACCTGCATAATCCGCCGCGAAGCGCTGAGCTTGATGCTCAAGTTGAGGCATTCCTGAAAGGTGGGCCGAGGAGTGTGAACACGTACATCACTGAGTTTAAGATTGCAGCTCTCGGGATGATGCGGTATTACATTCCTGGTGACCCTGATTGCGGTTTGTGGCCGAGGATCTCTGGCTCTTTTGAACAGGCTGATGGGCCACTTATTGGGATTCCGGCCGAAGCCGAAGGTTGATAGCTTTTCTCTTAATCCTTGAGTACTTGGCATTTTTCTTTGTTTCTAACTCTTTTTCCTTTGGTGTCGTCCTTGCAGGTTACGAGATGAGTCGTAAAATGTTCATGGCTCAGGCCAAGAAGCAGGTTGCAAAGGAGTTGGAGGCTGCCCAGCGAGCCGAGGCGTCCAAGGGTTCTGGCGACGGCTCTAAGAGTCTTGCAGATGGGGCAAAAAAGCCGGTGGTGAAGAGGAAGAAGGCTGCTGAGGGCCAGCGTACTCTTACTGAGACGGGTCTGGTGCCGGCTGAAGGCGCCAAGAAGACGAAGCCGAACCCTCCCCCCAATGACGCTGCTTTGGCCGACGCGCAGGCATCGGTCCAAGGGGGAGCTGCCTCTGATGTGCACATCATCGAGGATCTGACGTTGAACGTCGCCTCGTCCGCCCTAGTTCCTGCTAAGTCCGGGGCTGCTGCAAAGAAGAGTGCCCGTGCTGACCGAGACCTGACCTCCGGTCTTTATGAGGTGACGGTGCGGTATCCGCCGAAGGGCGGATTATTTAATGAGAAGGTCTCTGGGCACGACGTTCTGTTCCAGGCCATTCCTGATGCTGATAGGGAGTATCTGCGTCGGCAGAGCAAGGATGTGCGCCTCTTCGATGGCGGGCTGGACTACGTCGTCCAGGTAAATTTCTGGCTTGGTACTTAGTAATTTTTGTCCTCATCATTTTTTTTCTAACGTTACATCTTTCTGCAGGGTGCTTTCATGCTCATGGAGCAGCAGCGGCGGCAGGACGAGGAGCTTGCACGCCTTCGTGAGGCTGAGAAGAAAGTCGCCTCTGCTGACGAGGCGCTTTTCAAGTTGGAGCAGCTCCGGATTGAGACTGATTCCTTGAAGGAGAGGGCCGATGCGGCTGAGAAGAAAGCCGTTGCTGCCGAGGACGAGGCGAAGCGCCTCAAGGTTCAGTTGGACGAAGAAGCGGCTGCCCGTCGGCTAGCAGAGGAAAGAGCTGTGAAGCTAGAGGCCGATGCGATTGCAGCTGCTGATAGAGCCATTGAGCTCTTTATGGCCGAGGGGTGGAAAGATGAGGCCCGACGCGATTGGACTTTCAATGTCGTGGCGGAGCGCTTTGAAGCGTGGTCTCAGGAGGAAGCCGGCCGAGCTTGCCTCAAGCAGGAATTTGAAGTCTGGTACGACCTCGGCCAGAGGCGTATGCAGATGCTGGTCTACCGCCGTCTTCACCGGCGTGTGAAGAACTTGAAGCCTAGGGGTATCGGCCTTCCCCGGCTGATGAAGGACCCTGAGGAGGAGTTGAAACTCCCACTGTCTGAAAGGCAACCCCCCATCCTGAGCTCGGACGAGGAGGACGGGCCCTGGACCGAGAGTGATGACTACCTTTTCCGGAGCTCGGCCAAGTCGAAGACCACTGAGGACGTCGAGGACGATGCCGATAGTGGAGCCGTTGAAGGTGGCCAAGGCCAAGAAGCTTGATGCCCTTGTACTTTTTCTTTCTTACTTTGTTTTTATTAGCTGTAGTTATGATGGCCGGTGCGCCCTGATTTTTGTAACGGCCGAAGCGCCCTCTTGTGTGTAATGGCCGAAGCGCCCTCTTTGTATGTTTTGAATCATCAATTAAAGATAAATGTTGTTCCTCGCTTCGTTTTCTTTTTTATGTTTGGTGTTCAGTTTGTTGGTGTCGTGTCGTCTGAGTGACCTTGCTTCGCAAGTTTTTACCTTGGCAAATTTGCCAAGTCTAAGACGATGCGTTCCATTATTTCCTCTATGTGTTGATGTGGGCTCACCCTCGCCTTACTGGTATGTGTGTGAGGACGTTGCACGTGTTCCCTGCATCTGATGCTAGGGACGATGCGCCCCTCCGTCTGAACTTTTGTTTTTAGAACATGTGTGTCGAAAACTTGCCAAGTGTCAAAGTTTTCCTTGGTGCGACGCTACGTCCCTTGCGTCTTAGGTAAGGCATGGCCCCAAAGTTCCGGAATTTTTGTAAGTGTCAAGAGTCCATCTTGGGAGGATGTCGACATCTATTCATTGGGACGTAGCGATCCTTTCTTCATTCGTTGTCCTTGGGGACGATGCGCCTTATCGTTCCTTTGTGAGTTCAGGTAGCGCATCGTCTCTCTTGTAGTGTGACTTAGAAGTTTCTGTGTCGAACTTGCCTTGATGGAGCTGTTTTGCTTCGGTTCGTCATTTGGGTTTTGCTACGTGGAGACGATGCGCCCCATCGTCTAAGTAATGGACTGTGGTTTTGTATAACCGAAACCGAAGCGATTCCTTTTTATGAAGCTGTGGTTGAGGCCGAAGCGTGTACCTCGGATTCCTGTATAGTGAAAACCTGATATGTACTTAGCCGATTTTGAGGCTGGTTTTTGTGGGGATTTTGTTTTTTGCTCGAGGCCGGCGAGTGCGCGGTCCGTCGGCTTCCCTCTTTTTTTTTTTAGGTGGTCGAAGGGTTACTGTCCCTTCGTCCATGTGCGGTAGTTTGTCCGCTACGCTTTTCGCGTGGATTAGTGCGAGGGAGTAAATACGCCCTCGGCTTGGTGTGTCAGTGGCATCCTTTTTTGCCTTTCCACGTCTATCGGCGACGAGGGACCGGACTAGGCATCGTCTTTTGACGGCCGCCCTTTGTGGTCCTGAGCGAAATTTTACTGACGGGTGGAGTTTTTGTAACCTCAGCCTTAATTCAGGCCTGTCGTCCTGCGGTTTCCGCGCGGACGACGCGGTATGCTTCTCCGTTTGAAGACGTCGGACCATGCACACAGGTCCTTCGTCCTGCATATCGCCGGCCGATTTGGGTGTTTCACCGCTTGTGCCGATACGATATTTAGGTGCGTTGACTACGCAACGGCTTTGTAGGCGCGTTGTGGATCGCCACGGCTTTGTAGGCGCGTTGTGGATCGCAACGGCCTTAGGTGCGTTGTTTATTGCAACGGCTTTAGGTGCGTCGTTTATTGCGACGGCTTTAGGTGCGTTGTTTATTGCAACGGCTTTAGGTGCGTTGTTTATTGCAACGGCTTTAGGTGCGTTGTTTATTGCAACGGCTTTAGGTGCGTCGTTTATTGCGACGGCTTTTAGGTCGCATCGGTCCCGGGTGATTGCACCGCTTAGGCTGATGCGGTCCTTGGGTTTCTTTTGCTCAAATCTTAAAAGATTGGATGAAACATGAATTTTATTCAATAAGTGGCGCTAGGCCGAGGGTGTTTTATTCAACCGATAAACCGAGGGGTGGGGGACGTTGCCCGCTTCACCACTTCTCGAGTTATTGGTAAAATTTCACCAGATGGTGTACATTCCAAAATCGTGGTACATCTGACCCATTAGGGTCCTTTAGTCTGTAGGTGCCGGCTTTGATGACGGCGCTGATGATGTAGGGCCCTTCATATTTGACGGCGAGCTTTCCTCCTTCCGTCGGCTTGCTTGCTTCTCTTCGGCGGAGGACGTAGTCCCCCACTTGGAATTCGCGGGAGCGGACCTTGGCGTCGTAGTAGGATTTGACTTGTCGTCTGTAGTTCTCCGCTCTGAGGTAGGCCATCTCCCGCCTTTCGTCAATGAGGTGCAAGTCAATCTTCATTGCTTCTTCATTGGCTTCGGGGTCGTATTGTGTGACCCGTCGGCTGGGGAGGGTGACTTCAGTGGGAGCCTTGGCTTCGAAGCCGTAGCACAAGGAGAATGGTGTCTCCCCGGTGGCCCTCCTCGGCGTAGTGCGGTAGGACCATAGGACGTTGGGGAGCTCGTCAACCCAACTCCCGCCTTCTTCCTCGAGTTTCTTCTTCAGCCCCTCCAAGATGGTTCTGTTGGCGTTCTCAACTTGTCCGTTGGCCTGAGGGTAGGCAACGGAGGAGAAGCGATGCTTGATGCCCCACTCTTGGAGGAGGCTGTGGAATGGTTCGGCCTCAAACTGGGTGCCGTTGTCCGATATGATCTCCTGAGGCACGCCAAAGCGTGTGAGGATGTTCTTGTAGACGAACTTTCGACACCGCGCTCCGGTGATGCTTGCGAGTGGTTCGGCCTCGACCCATTTGGTGAAGTAGTCGATGGCGACGATGATATATCTGTTGTTGCCCGCAGCTCTTGGTAGAGGACCAACGAGGTCGATGCCCCATCGGGAAAAGGGGATGGCAGTGCTGACCGGGGCGTAGTTGACGGCTGGTCGGCCAGGTGCCCTTTGATAGTGTTGACATGCGCTGCATTTGCGGGCGACCTCAGCACAATCACGCGCCATCGTCGGCCAGAAGTAGCCTTGGACGACGAGGCGGCACGACATGCTGAAGGGACCCTGATGTGATGAGCATACGCCGCAGTGGACTTCTTCCATGGCCACTTCGGCCTCATTCTGGTGTAAGCACCGGAGGAGGGTGCCGTTGTATGATCTCTTGTAGAGCTTGTCATCCTCAATGACATAGCTTGGGGCCCTGAGCTTGGCTAGTTTGGCCCTCTCCTCGTCTTCTGGTAGCGTGCCGGAGGTGATGTATGTTGCGATGTCAGTGATCCAGTCCTCCGGCTGGTGCTGTATGGAGAGTATGGGGCTGGCGTGAATGCTTGACATGCTCAACTCCTCCACCTTTGCTATCTTGGAGATGTGCTCAGGGGTGTCGGAGCTGAGTTTGGAGAGAATGTCGGCCTCGGCGTTCTCCGCCCTTGGGATCTGAGTGATCTCGTAGGTGTCGAACGCCTTGAGCAATTCCGCAGCGGCCTCCTTGTATTGCTTCATCCTCCCTTCTTTGGCCTCGTAGGAACCCTCCATCTGGTTCACTACGAGTTTGGAGTCGCATTTGACTCTGACGTGGCGCGCTTTGAGGCCAGCGGCCAGTCTGAGCCCGCTGAGGAGCGCCTCATATTCAGCCTCATTGTTGGATACTTTGAAGTTGAAGCGAATGGCGTAGTATGCTCTGAATCCTTCTGGGGAGATGAGGACGACGCCACCCCCACAAGCTTTGGTGGCCGAGGACCCGTCCGTGTACAGGGTCCAGGCTTCATCTGGTTCGGCTCCTGTGGTGGTAACGGCCGTCTCCCTTGCCGTGCACTCGGTGACAAAGTCAGCCAAGGCTTGCCCTTTGATAGATGGCCTCGGCTTTATTTCAATCTGGTATTGGCTCAAGAATATTGCCCATTTGATCATCCTTGGAGAGCTGGTTGGGCTCCTCATGAGGGCGCCCAATGGCTGATGCGTGAGGACGTGGATGGGGTGAGCCTGGAAATAGTGCCCCAGCTTCTTCACCGTGTGGACGATGGCAAGCACCGTCTTCTCAATAGGGGAGTACCTGAGCTCGACCTCCCGCAACGTCTTGCTGACGTAGAATATTGCTTTTTGCACCCCGTCATCCTCCCTGATGAGTACGGAGCTGACGGCCGACGTGCTTACTCCCAAGTAAAGGAAGAGAGTCTCGCCGGGCTGGGGCTTGGATAGGACGGGTGGGGAGGCGAGATATTGTTTCAGCTCCTCAAAGGCTTGCTGACACTCCGTCGTCCATTTGAAGCTGGTGGCCTTCCTCATTATCTGGAAGAAGGGGAGCGACTTCTCCGCGGATTTTGAGAGGAAACGGTTCAGGGCCGCGAGGCGTCCCGTCAGTCGTTGTACCTCCTTTATGTTGCGGGGTGGCTCCATGTTGATAATGGCTTGTATTTTCTCCGGGTTCACCTCGATGCCCCTTCGACTGACTAGGTACCCCAGGAATTTACCTCCCTGGACGCCGAAGGTGCACTTCTTTGGGTTGAGCCGGAGGTTGTATCTCTTCATGATCTCGAAGATGCCCCGGAGGTCGTCGGCATGGGTTGTGGATTGTTTGCTCTTGACGATCATATCGTCGACGTATGCTTCCATCGTCCGACCTAAGACTGCTCTAAAAATCCGGGCTACCATCCTTGTGTAGGTGGCGCCGGAGTTCTTGAGCCCAAAGGCCATGACGAGGTAGCAAAAAATTCCCTCCGGGGTCATAAAAGCAGTCTTCTCCGCGTCATCTTCGTGCATGGATATCTGGTGGTACCCTCTGAACGCGTCGAGGAACGACATCAACTCGCACCCCGCCGTCTCATCCACCAACTGATCAATGTTGGGGAGAGGGAATGGGTCCATTGGGCACGCCTTGTTCAGGTCAGTGTAATCAACACACATTCTGAACGTAGGCGGCTTTGGGGCGAGGACGACGTTCGCCAACCACGTGGGGTACTTCACCTCTTTTATGTGTTTGATGGAGAGCAGCATGGCCACTTCGGCTTTGACGAATTCCCTCCTGTCAGCTGAGAGGTAGCGTTTTTTCTGTTTGATGGGGGAGGAGGCCGGGTTCACCGATAGCCGATGTGTGATTACCTTTGGGCTGATGCCCGGCATGTCCTCTGGTCCCCATGCGAAGACGACGGCGTACGCTCTCAGGACAGAGAGGATGTCCCTTCGAATCTGTTGGGGGAGCTGTGTCCCAATCTTCAGCGTGCGTTCCGGCCGGGAGACGTCCAACGGAACATCTTCCACGTCTCCGACCGGTTCGGCCTTTGGTGTGTCTTCTTCGGCCGAGGCGGTGGTGATGGTGTCTATCCGCTCCTCGGCCTCATTGATCTTCCTTGTGAGCTTCAGGTAGCAAGCCCTGGCTATCTTCTGATTTCCTCTGGCGTAGCCGACGCCGTCCTTGGTGGGGAACTTGAGGCATAGATGTCTCATGGAGATGATGGCCTCAAGGTCCTCCAAGGCCGGCCGTCCCCAGATCATGTTGTGGGCGCTGTCCAGGTTGACAACCACGAACTCCATGTCAATCTTTGCCTGACAGGTACCGTCACCGACCACAACGAGAAGCACTATCGTGCCCTCGGCGTCGATAGAGTCCCCGGTGAAGCCGGATAACGGAGTCCGTATCGGCCGGAGCTCGGACTTCTTCAATTTCAGTTGTCTGAAGGTGTCAACGTACATCACATTGACAGAGCTGCCAGTGTCGATGTAGTTGCGGTGGATGATGTTGTTGCCGATCTCGCATTTGACGACGAGAGCGTCCCTGTGGGGCAAGGGGCCGAAGGGGAGGTCCTTGTCGGTGAAGGTGATGGCTTCCACATGCCACCGCTTCGGCTGAGGGGGGGCGTGGGTCACCTCACCAACGTATAGGGACTGAGCCCATTTCTTCCGTTGGGTAGCCGAGTCCCCCCCTGTGTTCCCGCCGACGATGATGTGAATGTGATGCTTCTTCGCGCGGGGCTCCTCTTCGTCCTCATCTTCACTGAGGGCGCCGATCTCCCTCTTTTTCCCGGAGGATCCTTCCCCCCTTTTGCCAGGGTTAACCCAAGTGTTACTCTTGGGGGCACCCTTGACGAATTGGGAAAGTTCCCCCTGTCGGATGAGGCCGTCGATGTGCCTCTTCAAGGTGGTGCAATCCTCGGTCTTGTGGGATGTCTGGCGGTGGTACTTGCAGTATGTCCCTCCTTTGTGGACCGCAAATATCTCCTCCTCTGACCTGGGGTCCTTCACGATGAGGCCCTGCGCCTCGGCGTGGTCGAGGACGACGCTCACCGGGTGGGTGAGGGGGATGCGTTGTGCCTCCAATTTTGGACGCCATGAACGGTCATCTCTTCGCTGTCCGCCTTGCTCCTGGTGTGCCTTCTTTGGCTGGTGCTGTCCCTTGTTGGCCGGCGGGTGGTGGGGGTTGGACGAGGAGTCCTTCTTCTGTTGTTTCTCCCCACCCTTCTTCTGATTCAGGAGCTCGTCGGCATCGGCGTGCCTGTCTCCGCGTCGGAGCGCCGCGAGGTATGACCGCGGGGGCTCTGTGAACAGGCTTCGGGCGAAGTGGCTCGGCCGAAGTGCTCCGCGGAGGAAAGCCAAGAGAGTGCGTTCATCGGCCCCTTCACATTCGTCCGCCTCCCTTGTCCAACGATCGAGGAAGGCTCGGAGTGTCTCCTCCGGTTGTTGTTTGATGGTCAGGAGATGGGCGAAATGCTTCTTCGCACGCTTCCTCCCGGCAAAGTGGGTGAGGAAGCGCTGAGCAAGGTCCTGCCATGAGTCGATGCTCCCTTCTGGAAGGTTATTGAACCAATCATACGCTGGCCCTTCCAAGGTGGATAGGAACCAGCGGCACATGTATTCCTCCGAAGCGTTGGTCATCATCATGTTGTTCTGATAACGGGTGAAATGCTCCTGAGGATTAGTGCGGCCGTCATATGGCTTGATTGGATTCCCTTTGTACTTCTCTGGGATGGGAGCGGAGAGCACCCTCGCAGAGAAGGGGGTCCGGGTCCGTATTTGGATGACGGGCTCGTCGCGTCGGTCGGCCAACTCCCTCTCCAAGGCACTGACCTTGTGTAGGAGTGCATCGTAGTTGGGATGCTGGGATGTGTGAGCCGCTGCGCGCCCTGCGGCCTCTCGGGCCTCCATATCAGCGAGGCGCTTCTCCAGGCGGGCGATGATCTCGTCCCTTGGGTCCGTGTTGGCCGCAGCGCCACCCAGAGGGGTCTGGATCCGGGCCGCGTGGGCCAGGTTGATCTGGTGACGCGCGTCACCATCATTCAGCTTTCCTTTGCCTTTGTCTGGTCGGGGCCGATCCGTTGTCCGGGAAACGGACCCGAAGCTTTCCTTTGGTGATCCCGGCTCGCGACCACCCAACCGATCCGCAACCCTTCCCGTAGGTACCCGACGGCTCGCGATGTCACCCAACCTATTGAAGGCCGAGATTTTACCGCGAGGTTGGGCCGGTGTATCCCGGGTAGGAGAGGCAGTATGGGAATGGGTGTCCGCGGCGAGGATGCCTTCGTCGTTGCCGAAGAAGGTGACGCCTTGTGGCCGAGGCGGCGGCGGTGGCACCGTCGCAACTTCTCCAGTCACGGGAGTGTTGTTTTCCCCTGTCTTTGCGACGAGGGCGCTGACGACGTTGGGGTCCTGGAGAATGCTTGCGACGATGGCCGATAGTGCGGCCGGGTTGATCTGGGGGGCAGCAGGGTGAGAAGTCTGCTGGCCCGAAGCGCGATCAGCATTGCGCTTGTCCTCGAGCCCGATGCGGGCGTCTGGGGCAGTCTTGTTGAGCTGGGTGCGAAGGTCGGCCGCTGTGAGCTCGACCTCCTGAGCGTTCTCATCCTGAATGATGAGATCATTGGGGACGTTGTCAGCAACGTTTCCCTGCCCTTCCTGGTTCAGAGGGGCATTCCTTCCGGTGTTCTTTGACCTAGTTCTTGTCATTCTGTTGCGTCTAGTAGCGATGAGGGGTACTCACTTGATCTGTTCTAGGCTCTCAACGAGAGCACCAAATGATAGAGTATTAATTCTAGAGAGAAGTGAGAGCTAGAGAGAGAAAGTGAGTAATTATATTTCTCAACTTGGAACCCCCTATAATTAGCCCCTTGGGGTCTATTTATAGGTAAAGATGTGGATTTGGGCCCCTAGCCTTGGGCTTAGGAGGCCCATTACAATAATCATGCCTTCTTTGGGCGAAATAAGGCCACTAATGGGCTGAGTACAACACTTAGTACAAAAAATGGGAAAATACATTCTGCCCGGACGAAGTCCGGACGAAGCGGTCCATGGACGATGCGGTCCATGGACGATGCGGTCCATGGACGATGCGGTCCATGGACGATGCGGTCCATGGACGATGCGGTCCATGGACGATGCGGTCCATAGAAATCAGGCGATATCTTCTCTTTTGGGTGTCGCGTGCCTTTGGCCGATGCGGGTGTCCCACTGGTGTCTTTTGGGCCGTTGAGTATGTGGGCCATGGGGTCTAGGCCCATATACTCTATCAGTGTGCATGTGAAAAATGCATGTAATCGTAGAAAACAATCCAAGAATAGAGCTGTTGAGGGTGTTTATTATCTTCCAAATTTAAAATATCCCCTAAAAATGGATACCAAAATGGATACCAAAAGCTGAGCTTGAAAATGCCCAACCCTTAGCTGCAAAAGCTGTTGACCTCGGATCACAGTTCAAACAAAAATTTAAAAAGTTTTTTCCGATTGATAAGGAAAGACCCATCCTGAGGTGGGTGCCTAACAAAACTTAATTGTTTTGCAGAACGGTCATGTGTGGCACTTAGATTCGGGATGCTCAACCCACATGACCGGAATAAAACATTTGCTGAACAACTATATGCAATGCCATGGAGGAAACATCAGATTCAAAAACAATGCATCATCTTCTTCCATCTGCCTGTTGTCCAAAGCCTCCTCTGAACAAAACGGTATGTGGCATAGGCATCTGTCTCATATGAATTTCAAGAATCTGTCTATCTTGTCAACAAAGAAACTTGTGAAAGGGCTGCCATTGCTGAAGTCTTCCGCTGGCAACCATTGTAGTGCCTGCAAAATGGGCAAGATGACAAGAAGCTCTCACAAGTCAAAACAAGTATTGACCTCCTCTCAACCGCTACAGCTGATACACATGGATCTATGTGGACCGATGAGAATCCGAAGTATCAATGGTTGCAAGTACACTCTTGTTATTGTTGATGACTTCTCTCAATACACATGGACAAAATTCTTTCGCACAGAGGACGAAGCTGCAAATTCCTTCATAACCTTGAACAAAACCATTCTGAATTTCCTGCAGAAGAGTGTGCAAATAACCAGAACAAAAAATGGTACTGAGTTCAAGAATCAACTTCTCACTGATTTCTATGAATCTTAAGGTATCACTCAACAGTTTTCACTGTTGAGTATATAGTGATTATACGGTCCATCCTTAGGATCAATTCTAGCATATTCACATATGAATTTCCCGACTAGTATTTTAATACTAGTCGGATTAATCCTAGAACAATCAAGTTCTCCATTCATGGTCATTTAGCCAATTCAAAGTGATTTTCCAATAAAAACATAATTTATCTCAGTACACAAAATATCCCTTTGGGCATTCCTACTATCTTCATTATATGAGGTAAAAAGTATATTTTATCAACAAGCTTCATAGTTATCCAACTAGCATGCCATCATACATATTACAGATAATCATACATTATTATTTCTAAATGATCAAGAATAAACACAGGCAATAAACAAAACAAGGGGAGTGAAATATGAGTAGGTTTAGTCGAAGTTCAGGTTCCAACAGATCCATTTTTATGGTGAGTCTATGCTTTGCCTTGGTGATGATAAATCTGTTATCAGGTTCAATTGTCAATGCTCAAGGAAATGCCCTTTACAACCCTAATTATCCATGGAATTGTATCCATCCTACTAAACCCCCTTGTAGCACGGATGCGGAGTGTGTTGTCAATTGTGAGAAGGAGAAGGGAAAACCTTCTGGGATTTGCATTTCAATTGAGAATGGACCATTTCAATGTTGTTGTACGGTTGATTGATTTATCTCGAGGGAAAACTTCCACATGCTTTTTTCTTCATTTTAATTTGGATCTTTAAATTAAAATATACCGTTTCATTTTATCATTCTCCTAAATAATCTGCACAAGAACATATATTTGTTCGAGGGGTATTATTCATAAGGCAATGTTGAGATAATAACATATGGAGTATTACTTTGTGAAATGAAATGAAATCGTAGTATATCATCTTTTTTTTTTTTTTTTTTTTTTTTTTTTTTTTTTTTTTTTTTTTTTTTACCCCAGAAGGCAAACTACCAAAATCAGTGGGGCAGATGCTGGGGGTCATCCGCCATTATTTTATAAATAACTCAAAGTATACAAAGTGTGAGTGGGATAAAACCCAAATCCTCATAAAGGGCTAACCCTTTCCGCCAAATGAACTGAAAGATAAAAAATAGCAGGTAAATACCCAACTACCTCTAATACACATAAGGAGTAGAAACTGCATCATGATAAATAGCTCCTCCAAGCTCTCTAGGTACGTCATCCCCTGCTTTCCAACTAACCGTGTTGTGCAGACCCAATCTTGCCACAACCGAAGTAGCCTTGTTGGCCCAAGCTGGAATAAAAGATAGACCCACCCCGCTTTGGCCTAAGAACGAGCAACCCATATCCAACAAATTAAAAGAGGAAACATCCACATCAAAATTAGGAAACCCCAGCGACTCACACCACTTCACCGCCTTCTGTAAAACCTCTACCTCTCTCAGCGACGAGCCACTCATCGGGAATCCAACCGCTGCAACCATCGCTCCTGAGTGATCTCGAAGCAAAAAACCAGCTGCTGACTTTCCGTATTGTCTGAAGACCACCCAATTCAACTTCACCTTGGATCTATCCGGCTTAATCCATCTGAAAACTTGAGGAGCGTTTTGGTTAAAGTGTTGCGGTACCAGCCCTATTTCCTTCAACCTTTCATTTCCTTTAATCTTATCGTTTGCACAACACCAGTTTAACATGAACTTGTTAATATGGTGAATCATGACTTCCCTATCCGGAACCGTATCACCCCAAATCGATTCCCAATATGCTTTCCAAAGATGCCACACAATAACTCCAGGTAAGATAGCGATATAAGTCTTATCCATTGTTTTGCCCGAAATACTACTCCACCATTTTAGTAAATGAGTTTTAATGGTTGTAGATGTTCCAATTCGGACAATCAGGGAGTTACCATAGAAGTTCCAAATGGAACTAGCAAACGGACAAGACAGTAAATTATGGTCTTGGGAGGAACTGGCTCGTTTACACCATAGGCAGATTGAGGGATATATTACTGTGAATGATGCCAAACGCTCTGGGAAAGGAAGCCCATTATACCACAGTCTCCACAGGAAAGTCTTTATTTTAGGCACCTGCTTAGGATGCCAAATGTGAGTAATTGATAATGTTCTTCTTCCTGGTCTCCAAAGGGCCTTGTAGGCCGTTTTTGTTGTAAAATTTCCATCAGATGTATACTTCCAGCTTATTTTTTGAGGGCCCCTAACCACCATATTTTCTGCCTCCTCATGAATGAGGCTAATTATCCTCCAAGTTGGAGAATCATTAGGTTTGACCTCCCCCAAGGCTCTTTTACTATACTTACTCCTCATCAACTCTGACCAAATAGAATCACCTTGCTGAAACTCCCACCAGAGCTTCATACCTGTTACCTTCTGAATATCACTTAAAGATCTTAAGCCGACCCCTCCAGATTCAATAGGCTTACACAATTCTTTAAATTTGATCCAGTGGTGTTTTGGCTTCTGATTACTATTTCCCCAAAAGAAATCTGCAACCTTCTTTCTAATCAATCTATGAACTGAATTTGGGAGGTTAGTCACAGCCATAACATGTAACGGAATAGAATTGAGCACATGTTTAATTAAAAGAAGTCGTCCTCCTTGAGAGAGCCATTTCTTATTCCAGATAGAAAGCCTCCTGTCAAATAAATCCAGAAGATCTTTACAGTGGGATAGACGAGTAATACCCTTATGAAGCTGAACCCCAAGGTATTTAAAAGGTAATTTAGAAACCTTCATACCCAGGATATTTTCAATATGAAGTAATCTACCTGTAGTAGTATGCTTACCAGCTACAAAACACGATTTGCCCTTATTTACCAACTGACCCGAAGCATTCTGGTAGAGTGACAAAAAATCATTAAAATTCTGAACTGACCTTGATGACCCATTTAGAAAAATCATTAGATCGTCTGCAAAGGCCAAATGCGAAATTCGTATACTCCTGCCCGTATTGTATGCTTCAATAGTTCCTGAATTCACCATATGGTTTAAGCCTCTAGAGAAAGCTTCCGACATAATAATAAATAGCATTGGGGATAGAGGATCCCCTTGCTTAACTCCTCTAAATGGTTTAAAAAAACCATAAGGAATCCCATTCACCAAAACTGAGATAAATGTAGCCCTTAAGTTATTAATTATTAGATTTTGTACATGCTGCTCAAAACCAAATTTCCCTAGAATAGCCTGAAGAAAATCCCAAGCTACCCTATCAAAAGCCTTCGTCATATCTAACTTCACCACAATATTAGATGCCCTAACCTTTTTGTCCAAATTATGCAACATCTCAAGGGCAACTAAGACTTGATTTTTAATCTCCCTTCCTTGCATAAAACCTGATTGTTCTTTAGAGAT
Source organism: Cuscuta epithymum (assembly GCA_945859915.1). Lineage (NCBI taxonomy): Eukaryota > Viridiplantae > Streptophyta > Magnoliopsida > Solanales > Convolvulaceae > Cuscuta > Cuscuta epithymum. The sequence continues at coordinate 6,407,147 of CAMAPF010000984.1, read as the reverse complement.
AATTTTAGGCAAAAGCATCCCCATTCGAGTGGCCAAAATCCTGGTATTAATCTTGCTCAGGAAGGTAGAAAGACAAATCGGTCTAAAATCACCAAAAAGAAACCGGGTTCTTTTTCTTAGGTATTAAAACCATGTTAACACTTCCAACTCCTTTAGGAACTGGAATACCTAAAAAGAACTCTCGCACTGCCATAATCACATCTTGTTTAATAATATTCCAACAACCCTTATAAAAGGTACCTCCAAACCCATCTGGTCCCGGAGCAGCATCCTCTCTCAAACTCCAAATAGCATCCTTAATTTCAGCCTCACTTGGAAGTTTAGCAAGTTGAACATTATCCTCAGCTTCTACCAATCTAGGAATGAAGCGAAGAACCTGATCATGCGAATGAGTCTCCTCCTCAGCATATAACTTTGTGAAAAAAACAACAGCCTCATCTCCAATTTCCTTTTTATCATAACACCATTCCCCATTCTGCTTTTTGATAGCCATGATATGTTGTCTTCTAACTTTATCCTTAACAGATTCATGGAAAAAACGAGTGTTCGCATCCCCCTCTTTGAGCCATTTTACTTTTGCTTTCTGCCTCCAAAAAATGTCTTGTTGTTTCACCCTTAGTAGCAACTCCGCCTGCTTTTTAAAACACAACTCTCTATTCTCCTCAGAACTAATAGCTTCAAAGTTTTTTTCAGCGTCCATGGCTTCCAGCTCCAGCCTCTTTATTTCACTGAAAATATTACCAAAGACCTCCTTGTTCCATTGTTTCAAATCCGCTTTCAACAATCGTAATTTTTCACAAAGTCCTCTCATGCCTCCAACTGTAGGATAATCCGTCCATTTCTTCCTTACCATGGCCATGAAGCCCCCATGTGAGAACCACATATTCTGAAAGCGAAATTGCTTAGGACCCCCAGTAGCTGCATCCTCACAAATTAAAAGAATCGGACAGTGATCCGAAGGAGCTTTACTCAGATGTTGAGTACTCATGGCTCCAAATTTAGAAATAAAACCTTGATTCACCAAATATCTATCCAACTTCTCCCAAATTCTACCATTCGATCTTACTCCAGTCCACGTATACGTAGAACCAATCGTTGGCAGCTGAATAAGCTCACAAGAATCAATACAATTTTTGAAGTCCATCATATCATTTAGCATAGGGCTGGAAGGGCCTTTATATTCTGATAATGAGGAGATTATGTTAAAATCTCCCCCCAGAACCCAATCAGAATCATCCTGCTGCACAAAATCTATCATGTCTGCCCATAATCTAGCCCTGTCATTCCTCGTGTGTAAACCATAAACCGGCGAAAAAGTGAAGTTTAAATCCTTGGGAATGAATTTAACTTTCACCAACAAACATTGCTCTTTTTCCCGAATAGAATCAACCTCAAAGGTATTGGTGTTCCACATAATCCAGATTTTATTCGAGGACGACATGTAAATTTTTGAGAAACCCAAACTGTGCATAAAATAATCCCCTTTATTTTGATTCACTAAAGGTTCAATAATTGAAACAAAATCAACAGAATTGTGCCTAACAAGTTCACGTAACCTCGGGCACGAATTTGCGAGGCCACGCACATTCCATGTAAGCAGCTTCATATGGAAACCTCCACAGGGGTTTCTTTTGAGTTCCTCTTGGCCCCCAACCTAGTTGTGACCGACAGAGGTACACCCTCTTTGTTTTTCCTTCTCACTGCCATCCCCAGAACATCGGCCTGGCCCTTCTCAATCAGTTCCACCTTTCTGCTTAGCTCCCCACATACTGATTTCCATGACTGTCTTGTAATATCCTCCAATTGTACCACTTCCCCATCTGAAACCACTCCTTCCTGCTCTACTAGTTCCTTCTCCTCATCAATTGGACAGCTGCCTTCCTCGAATGATATGAATTTAGTAACATCCATCATCTGCTCCCCACCATTTTGATCCAAAATAAAAGCATCCACCATATTAACCTCCACCACTGGCCGGTGATCAGCAACCTCATCCCCAACATTATCCTCTTTATTGGCTTGGGACCCCACTTCAATCATCACATTGTCCTCTACTCCTTGAGTGCCCTCGCCATCTACGTTTTGACCTTCCTCTATAATGGTTTGATGACCAACTTCCGTTACAGTTCCATCAGTGTTCCCCCCATCTTTTGTCACTATTGTCTCCAGAACCTCCCTGGCCTTTGATGTTTCAGCCTTTTCAATTTCAACTTCCTCCAAGACTTTATCTTTCCCCTTCCGCCTGCGGCTGACTTGAATCCACTCTTCCGGGACTTTGTGATTTGCTTTGGGTTGTTTCTGTATCAATTCCTTATTGTTTTTAACCCCCTCAATTTTTAGCTTAGGTACCCCACATTGCTCCTTGTAGTGACCCACTCGATTACACTTGGTGCAATAAGCTGGTAAATCTTCATAAGTCACTTGTTGAATTATTTCTTTCTTTCCAATGACAATGAGGACCTTTGAAGGATTCTCCTTTAGAAGGTCCAATTCCACACAAACTTTAGCTGTAGACGGTCTTGTAAAGTTTGCTGTAGCCGCATCCACCTTGAGTGGCTTACCTATCATATTCGCTATTGAAAATAATGCCCCTTTGTCATGAAAGTGTATTGGCAAACCTTCGAATGATATCCACACCGGCACTATGGATGATTCCACATCTGGATGAAAATCTGGCGTCCATCTCGTCACTTTCATCCGAAAACCCTTAACGATCCACACTTGTCTTAACCAGCAACGTTGAAAGTCATCCTCCAATGCAAATTTGATTATAATGTGACGATGATCAAGCAACCCTAGAGAGATTGGTCCTTTGAAGCCTATTTTTTCAAATTCCATGCGAATAGTTGCCATCTGCGGCCGACCCCTTGCAAAAGTTCCCACCAAAGCAAACTTGAAATGATCAGCCAGGCCAGATTCTTCTTCTTCAGTGAATTCGATAGCAGTCATACCACGACGTCTGAATGGGACCTTCAAGGGCAGATCCTTATTTGCCGCAAGCACCTCCGCAAACGATCTTGTTGATGCTCCCGGCCCTCCAGCCGGAGCAGCCCAAGCTACCGCCGTAGTCATTCCCCTTCCCACTACGTATTTTTCAATGATCGTCAATTGTGTAATATATTTATGTCCGTAGTATATCATCTTTTATGTTTAGTTTTAATAAAAAAATCTAAATATGTATATCATGCTCCCTTTCTTTATAGAACCGAGTCATCTCATTCTCGGTATTTTTAATCATTAATAATCCATTAAAATCATGATTAAATACTTTAGGTAATATCATCAAATCAACTCACTAATTATAAACAATATAATCGGTCATCCTCACCTCAATTAAGCTCCAAACTGCCCTTTATCAATCCAGCAACCAAACCTATGTCCAAGGGTGATTGAATATTGGTTCCTTGCCTAAAATTGGATTCTATACAGCCTCTTCCAAGTGTAGGTTCGTTCCCTATCAAAAGTTATGAAAACAGCCCCCTTAAAGGGTGTTTTTGGGTGAGTACAATCCATAGCTTTTCAAGGCTCATCATAGGTTATTATCCAACCTTTAAGACAATGAAATAAGATACTCAAGAACATATTCCAGGATTATAGTTGTGTATAATATCCTTCCTAGTCCTTCATATGATTTAGACATGAAATGGAAGCTTTAAGGTTCAAACTTACCTTTAAGAGGAAAAACTGTTTTGCGAGTGTGGGTCTGTCTTCGTTGATTTGGAGACCTTCCTCTTATCTTCTCTTCCCAATCTGCTCCTTTCCAGAAACTACGTTTTTATAGGTTTCCATAGAAATATTACACGTTCGGTTTAGTTGAGAGGAGCTCAAGAAATAGGAGTAACAATCACTAGAATCAAATACACAGTTTTGGAATCCAGATTCTTACCTCAATGTATCCATCCTTTTTGGGATGTAAACTCCTCCAGTTCTCAATAATAGCACCTTTTATGAAATCTCTATTCGATACCTTTCCAAATACACGTCAAACACCCGATTTGAATAAGCGGTTCTCAAGATATGAGGTGAACAAAACCAACACTCGCGCTGTGCGAGGTTGTACACAGCAGTTCCCTTTCTCCTCTCCTATCTGTTTGTGTGGACTCTTTTCATCTCCAAGACTTGAAGCGCGTGGATAGAGCTTTTCTTAAGCTTTATAAAGACACCTCATTCACTCAATTTGGTCGAGTATATCTTAAATGATAGGGGAAAACATCACCCATATGCATTAGTACAAAACTGCACATGGTGGCCCTTCTCATGTGTGGTGTTTGATTCTCTTCCACGAATTGGTCCGTCCAAATGTGTGATAGTTGACCATCCTCTTTTGTTTGCATGTTTCTAATTTGTGTGGGATCCTTCCCAAATGGTCCCAATTGGTTTGGGATCAAATATTTACTAATACTTCCAAAGAATGGGAGAATAAGTCCTATTCTTTTGTCTTTTTGTCAAGTGATGTCCTTTTTGTAACAATTCACATCATATTATTGGTCTTTAATATGTGTAGGATGGTACCAATAATTTATGTGATGTATAATTAGGAGGAAAAATCATACTCCCATTATTTAGCTCAATAATGCCAAAGATGGGACCATAGGAGTTTGTATTCCTCTCTAATTATCCTTTCACTTATTTGTGACCTTTGCATTTATATTTTTGGGCTACAAGCCGTGTGGGCTACCCTCGAGTGGGCCTAGGACGTCATTCTTGGAATACTTACTATTTTTAGCAGGTTGGGCTCAAAATAACACTTGGGTTGCCCGACCTTCCTTATTTCGTATCGAACGATTATGTATCTTTATTTACATAGTGTTGGGCTCTTATATCAAATAAGATAGCCCAATTAAGTATTTGAAATCCCATCACTATTATACGAGTCCAAACGGTAGTATGATCAATCATGCATTACGTAAAACATTAATCATTTTACAATTTTTTGATAATAGGTAATTCAAATGTATGAATTGTATTTTTAAACCAAAATTTTCAGGTACGTCCGGGTGCGGTGTCACAACAACAATCAACTGATGAAGCTGATCTAAACCTGCAAAACAACATCTGAACGTGTGGTTCTCGACTCTCTGTTTGAACACTTCTACGAGAATCCACGTCCATCAATTCCACCAAACAACAACAACACCTGATATACTCCTACCACTCCTGCCTGATCCAACTGATGCTCAATCACCTCCTCAATCTGATCATGAGGATCATGATGATCAAGGCATGGAAAAACCACCCCGACAACTACAACAACTCAAGTGCACTCCACTCCTCAACAATCTACATCTGCTACCTATGAGGACCCGAATCATCCCATCATAACTTCAATCCCTCTTACACATGAGCGGAAATGGACGAAGGCACATCCTCCTGAACAAATAATTGGTGATCCAAGTCGTGGAGTATGCACAAGAACAACAACAACAACAAATGAATGCCTCTTCTCTTGCTTTCTAAACCAATCTGAACCTTCAAAAGTCTCTAAAGCGTTGGATGATCCTGATTGGGTGATTGCAACAGAATGTGTGGACACTCGTGTCAAGGCCTCAACGGAAAACAATCATCGACACGAAATGGGTGTTCAAAAACAAGCGAGATGAAGAAGGTGTCATTGTGAGAAATAAGGCAAGGTTGGTTGCGAAGGGATACAACCAACAAGAGGAAATAGATTATGATGAAAAGTTTGCGCCCGTGGACAGAATTGAAGCTATACGCCTCTTTCTCGCTTACGCGGCTCATAAGAACTTCACGGTCTATCAAATGGACGTGAGAACAGCTTTCCTGAATGGAGTTCTTCAGGAAGAAGTCTATGTCTCTCAGCCTGGAGGATTTGTAGATCCACGATGCCCAACTCATGTATATAAAATGAATAAATCGCTCTATGGATTGAAGCAAGCGCCGAATGGAATCCCATTTTACTGCTGTGAATAGAATTTTGAGGTACCTAAAAGGCATAGTCAACTTGGGCCTATGGTATCCCAAAAACTCTGTTGGTCCCAGTTTATGCAGACTAACACACAGCTAGATGGTATTCAACGATTAAACAGAAGAAAAGAAGATCTGATAATGATAAGGCAATATCGAGAACATAGAAATTCTTCTTCTTGCTGTATCGAGAACTATTTGGGCAGCGTAAGACTAATGTGTATATGATCGATATCGGTACCTGTACACAAGGCGCATATTTATAGGCGCTGTACAGGTTACCGATTTAGGTAAACCTTGGAAGTTGGGCCAAGGCCTTTTTGGGCCTTATTCCCTTTACCTTATTTGCTACATAATAAATACTAATCTAATACCATAAATGGTATAACTAGTCTACTTTATTTAAACAAGACATTACAGACAAACTTGACCCACAATAAAAGTTCTAACAATCTCCCCCTTTGTGGTCAAGTGCCGTCTTGCTGGGTTTCTTCACTTCTGAGCTTTGTAATAGTTCTTTCTGAGATTTAGCGCGTGCTCATAGCTCCTGAGTGAATTTCTTCTGTCAAGTTGCTTTTCAATGGCCTGTAGGATGCTGTCAATTCTGTGTGCTTCCTTTAATTCAGCATCTGTCGCATCTGCATACTGTTGCTGTCTTTCTTTGAATGCTTCTCTGATCGGTTGCAGCTTTTCTTTCACAATCTTCAGGGTTCCGTCACAGTATTTGTTAATTTCATCAATGAATAGCATACGTTTCTCACCATTGTGATTCAGATAGATAAGCGTGATTGGACTATCAAAGATGTAATACTCAGGAAAGTCTTCCAATTCTTGTCCATACAGCTTTGGTCTTGTGAGATTCGTCTTTGGCATGTTTGTTTCAAGAGCCATCTGAAGATCATGAGAGGCAAAGAATTTGATTTGTCTGATCCTAAACCGCTTGAGTGCATCCAGCCCATCTTGTGTAATTTTGTCACGAATGCCTGGAATTTCCTGGAATGCAAGATACATCTGATAGATGTCGTCCATCTTTAGCATGTAGAGATCATTTTCCTTGCATGTGAATACAGTTCCGTCAGAGCGCTGAAGCTGGTAGACAGAGAGTTTGATATCTTGAAAATTGGTTTCAGCCACATTGAGAACAGCCCAGACAGGGTCCTTGGCTGTTTGAAGTTCGTGTTGCCAGACTTCTCTCTGTTTTCCCATATAGTGATGACTAAGTAGAAACAGTTGTCCGCCCTTGTTTTGTCCTCGTAGATGGTTAAGACCACGAATCTTCAGTTCATCCAGTTCTCTGACCTTATCCTCTTTTCGCCAGATGTTTTCCCTGATTTCCTCTTGAAAGGGGGCGTTGATGTCGATCTTTTCCCAGGGCTTCTCATTTCTGGGCATTTGAGCCGCTGTTTGTCTAATGATCGACTCAAGCTCCTTGGGTGGTGTCTCATAGTTTTCTCCCTCCTTGAGCTCATCTTGATCAAGTAGAATCACATCAGCAGCACAGTTGACTAAGAGATCTCTGAGGTATGCTCTTCGTTGTGATTCATCTACATCTGTCCAGAGTTCAGACCATTTGTTGTGCACCAGCATTTCCTCAAGTTCATCGTGCATTTGATCATTGTAGTAGCTGGAGGGAGCCTGCTGCTGTTGAGGCGACATGTCGAGCGTAGCATCGGGATCCTGGTGAGACTTGCAGGGATCTTCAATTATCTCAACACGATGCTCTTGCACAGAAACCAGACCTCTATACTTCGTTACATGCGGCCAATCCTCCCTTGACTGAGAATGGGTGACTCCGGGATCTTCAGGATTGCCCGTTGACATCAGTTTCGAACTAGGTTCTAGCTGATGGCCTGAGTAAGAAGATGTACTCGTGGTAGCATCATCAGGACTTCCATTCCGTCCTTGGTTAACATCTATAGGAGATGCACCTCGGGATGTTATGTCTAGCTCGACCATGCTAGAAAGAGTGGCTAGGGATTTATGGCTGGCTGAAGTAGTGGGTTGCTCATTGGTAGAGGTGGAGGGTTGGTTTGGCTTTGAGGGTTGGCTAGTAGAAGCAACATGCTCAAGTATCCGCGGGCGCTTGTTCTCCCCCTCATGAGAATCCGAATCATCAGGATCCTCATGTGAACGTTTAGCGCCACGGAGACTGTCACGGCATGTGTTCTGTGTATCTAGAGCATGGAGAAGGGCTTTTTGAAGAGGGGTGAGATTGCCTTCTTCCATGTCTAGTATACGGTCGTAGATCTCAGCTACAAGATCCTCGAAGGGTACGGTTCTTAGGTTGGGTTTGGTCGTTGTAGGGGAGAATACTAGTTCTGTATCCTGGGTTCCCCTTGATGTGGATGGTTGTTGGTTTTCTATGGCTAAAGGTTTGGAAATAGGAATGGAAATGGTTGGGGGCTGTGTTGTTTGAGGTTTGGGTGGGATATCCTGAACAACTGGGGTACTTCCAGAGTCTTGTGCATTAGCGGTTATTGCTTCATGCACCCATGGCTTAATGGTAGACTCTAGAAAGCTATTCAGATATACGAGAATGTCTTCGGGGATAATGGTTCCAGTTACAGGGGTCGTAACTGTTGTCACAGCATCAGTGAAGATAGCTGATGTGTGGCCTGCGTTCAATGATCGAGGCATTGTTGGCGTAGCAGGACTTCCGACCATCATAGTTTGCACTCCGGTCGTTGCATTAAGGGTGAGTGCACCTGTATGTGCAGTGAATAGTGTAGGTGTCCTAGAGAAATTTAAAAATGTAGGAATGGTGACACCTAGACTCGATGTGATAGAACGGATGGGGGTAGTGGTCCGGGGCTGTTGACCACTGAGTCTCTCAGCAGATTCGGAGGGAATCAGTGAGGTCGGTGTAAGTTCCCCTTGAGATATTGAAACTCCAGTCTGTTGGGAGACTGGAGAGTGGATGGGAGATGGCTGTGCATGCGCAGTTGAACCGGATGCTGCGACTTCTACCCGGGAACTGACAAGGTCAACTCCTGCTCCTAGGGGCGTGGTTCGGTCTATAGTGACGAAGGTGTCACAGTCATCGTACAGTGCCAGCTCCTCCTCCACTGCACTCTTCTTTCTGAGCCTCTTTTTAGGCTGTGATGATGCAGATTTGTCGCTGTTGTGCTTGGAGCGCTGCTCACTGATGACAATGCCCTTAAGTGGTCGGGACATGTGAGCAGCCTCTTCATTGTCCGATGAGGAGTCGGAGTCTATCGGAATGGCTTTCTTTCCGGCTCTTTTCCTGTTGCTGATCAAGACTCCCTCCATGTCATCATCATCATCTACATCATCATCATCATTCTGCTCATTTCCCTTGGCCATGCTATCGGAGGCCTCACCACCAGCCTTATTAGAAGGGGCCTGGGTTGATGGTTCATCGGCAGTGTCCTCAGCATTAGGGTGGCCCTCAGCAGTCTGGGTCCTCTCAGAAGAGTTAGCAGACTGATCATCATTAGGCCGGGTTGCCACTGGTTTCTGTGGCGGGGATCTCTTCTTCTTACCCTCACTCGCTCTCGGTTTGGTTCCCGGGGAAGGTCCAGCTGGGTTTTGCTGAACCATAGGGACCGTTCTCTTCAACGACTCTTTGTAGTCAATGACTGCCTTATCCCTCGGGTTTGCTAGATCAAGCAGTGAGTCCGGGATAGGCAGTGCTTCAGCCTTATTGCTGTCTCTCTGAAAGTACTTGAGCTTGGGCGCAGTGAAATGCTTGTCCTCCTTACGCTTTGGCATTGTCGGGGTGGCTTCCATAATGTCGTGGATGATCAGCGCCAGCCACCGAGCGTAAGGAATTGTGTTGCCCTTATGATTCTCCTTCATCTTCACTTGATCCATCAGCTCCGTCCAGAAGAGCTGAGCCATATCGTACTGTTTGTCAAATGCGATCCCATGGAAGATTTGTAGGATCTGTTTGTTGCACTTGTCATGTCCGGCGTGCTTAGGAGACAAGCACTTGTTCACCAGGCCGAACAGACTCTTCCATGGGTGGGGTAGGTTGGAGATAGTGAAATTTGACAGCAGGGGCAGCGGGCTGTCATAGCCTAGTTCCTTCATCCCCTTGATCAGTTCCTCATTGGTAGGCAGGAGTACGTAGTTCTGTAGGACCGGGAGCTTCAGTGTCTCCCTGATTGTGGAGGGTGTGAGCACCACTCTCTTGTCGTTCAGCTTGGTCATGATTTTTGACCTGTCCTTTTCTGAGGCAGTGTGCATCAGGCCCCAGAACTGTTGTAGATATACCTCTGGCACTGGTTTGGCTTCGTTGAATGCAGACCAGAGGTAATGCTTCTGTAGAATTGAGAGTATCACTGGATCCTGGCATTTGAAGAGTTTGAGGTCCAGTTGAAAGTTGTTGTCGTGCAGTGGGACCCACTTCTCCTTCGGGTACACTGCATTGCTTGGTTGTGCAGTTTTGTCTGTTCCTGACATTTTAACTGAAAAATTGGGTCAGCACATTGTTCATTTGAAAATTTATTTTTGTTCTGTTTTTGCAATTTTTAGATCAGGTGTGTATTGGTGGGACCTCGAGAAAATTTCTGAGTGTACACCACGAGAACCAACTTCTCGAGGTTTGAACATCGAGAAGTAGGTTCTCGAGGTTTAAATACCGAGAAGCTCTTCTCGATACTCAAATATCGAGAACTTGGTTCTCGATATGGAAGTATCAAAAAGTCCTTCTCGATATCGAAACATCGAAAACCCTTTCTCGAAGTTTAGTATCGAGAACCTCTTCTCGGTATTTCAAGATTCGAGAAGTAGGTTCTCGGTATTAAACATCGAAAAGACTCTTTTCGAGGTTTAATATCGAGAACCGAACCTCGAATTTTGAAATATCGAGAAGTTGATCTCGAGTTCCAAACATCGAGAAATTGAGTTTCTCGAGTTCGTACTCAGAAAATATGTCGAGAACCACCTGCAAATACACATTTCAATAATGATAACAAAATAAAACTTTTCGAATTCAAAATTCCAAGTTCGAGAAAAATAGTTCTCGAGATCCAACTCCGAGAAAACTTTCTCGAGTGAGGTTCGAGAACTCGTTTTGAAGTGCGAAAATCACTGTTATTGAGTGCTTCAGGATTGAACTCCATTATTTCTACCTTTTGAACAGATTCGAGAAGTTTGAGTTCGAGAAAAGAATTGCGAGAAAGCTCTTGAGACTTCGAGTAGTAGTATGCGAGAAAGTGAGATAATTCGAGAACTCCCTTTCTCGAAGTCCTTTTTATATGCGAGAAAAATTGGGTTTTGGGCCTTGCGGAAAGATTCTGGGCCCGATTGTTTGAGTTGGGTCCAGTTATTTTTGAAATTATTTTGGGCCCCAAGAATTATTTATGTACAGAAAAAAAAAACTCCCCCTCAAATTGTGCATGAAAAAATGAAAAACACACACATTTTTTATTTTCTGATTTTCTCACACACACACTTTTTTAATTTTCTGATTTTCTCACACATACACACACTCTCTTTTTTTTGATTTTCTGATTTTCTCCTTTTCTCCCCCTCAAAGTATTCCTCTCTCTTTAATCTTCTCCGTTTTCTCCCCCTCAACACATGCAACGCACACCACACACGCACACATTTTATTCAGACCATGGAGATAATACAGTTACATAGGATCGAGATTCAACATGCCTAACTTAGATACTAGGAACTGGAATCTCTTTTCATCCAGTGCCTTAGTAAATATGTCAGCCAGTTGAAGCTCAGTGCTTACAAAGTACAGATCAATATCTCCTTTCTCTACATGGTCCTTGATGAAGTGATAGCGCAAATCGATGTGCTTGGTGCGCGAGTGATGAACAGGGTTGCTAGTTATGGCAATTGCACTCTGGGAGTCACTGTAGATCGGGATGTGATTGAACAAGAAGCCATAGTCTCTGAGTTGGGTCCTCATCCATAGGATTTGTGAACAACAACTAGCAGCCGCAACGTATTCTGCTTCGGCTGTAGAAGTTGACACACAGTGCTGTTTCTTGGAGGACCAACAGACTAGCTTCTCTCCCAGAAATTGAGCACCACCGGATGTACTTTTCCTGTCTAACTTGCAACCTGCAAAATCAGCATCTGAGTAACCAATGAGGTCAAAACCCGTGTCCTTGGGATACCAAAGTCCTAAGTTAACTGTTCCTTTCAGGTATCTCAGGATTCTCTTTACTGCATTCAGATGTGATTCCTTTGGAGTTGCTTGAAAGCGAGCGCACAGACAAGTTGCAAAGACAATATCCGGTCTACTAGATGTCAGGTACAACAAGGAACCGATGATAGCCCGATAATTGGTAGCATCGACTGATATCCCGGAAGGGTCAGAGTCGAGCTTTTGTGAGGGAGACATGGGGGTTTTCATGGTTGACTTGCTGTCCATCTTGAATCTTTTGAGCATTTCATGGATGTACTTCGACTGGCTGATGAAAATTCCGTCTGGCAGTTGCTTGATCTGTAGCCCTAGAAAGAAGTTCAACTCGCCCATCATACTCATTTCAAACTCAGTGCGCATCAAGTTGCTGAATTCTTCGCAGAAGTTCGGATTGGACGAGGCGAATATGATGTCATCCACATAGATTTGTATCAGCATGATGTCACTGTTCTCTCGCTTGATGAAAAGAGTTGGATCTATCTTTCCCTTCGAGTAGCCTGATTGCACAAGAAAATCTGATAGTGCATCATACCAGGCTCTCGGTGCCTGTTTTAGTTCGTACAGGGCTTTCTTCAGCTTGTAGACATAATGTGGGCGTTCAGGATCAACAAAGCCTTCTGGTTGTGCCACGAACACTTCTTCTTTCAGCTCGCCATTCAGAAACGCAGCCTTTACATCCATTTGATAGACGGTGAAACTTTTATGAGCAGCATAGGCAAGGAACAACCTGATTGCTTCAATTCTGGCCACTGGTGCAAAGGTTTCATCATAGTCAATTCCTTCTTGTTGGTTGTACCCTTTTGCAACCAGTCGGGCTTTGTTCCTTATAATTACGCCGTCTTCATCCTTCTTGTTCTTGAAAACCCACTTGGTGCCAATTATTGTTTTCTTTGGGGGTCTTGGCACCAGGGTCCATACATCTAATCTTTCAAACTGATTGATCTCCTCCTGCATTGCGATTACCCAGTCAGGATCTTTCAGTGCTTCAGAAACTTTGGTTGGTTCAGATTGACTGATGAAGCAAGAGAAGAGACGCTCATTTGCTGTAGCCGTTCTTGTGCAAACTCCACGACTCGGATCTCCAATAATTTGTTCTGCAGGGTGTGCCTTCGTCCATTTCCGCTCATGAGTTAGAGGGATTGGAGTTATGATAGGGTGATCCGGGTCCTCAAAAGTAGTAGATGTGGTTTGTTGGGGAGTGGAGTGCACAGGGGTCGATGCAGGTTCTGTAGCTGCTTGAGCTGGTATTTCTGAAACTTGTGCTGGTGAAGTTGCTTGTGTTGCTGTCGTGCCATGATCCTCAGTATCTTCGTGATCTGATGTATGAGGTGAGTCAGCTTCTTCCTCACTGAGGTCAGGCATTAATGGTGGTTGAGCAGCTTCTGTTGGTAATTGTTGGTTGGCAGTGCGTGCATTCTCATAGAAATGTTCAAAGAGAGAGTCGAGAATTGCACTGTCACCCGTTGTTTGCTTCGTTGCTTCAGCTTCATCAGGTTGCTTCCTTTGAGTAGAGAGTGTGGGTTCTATCAAGAAATGTTCAGAAGCAAAGTCAGCCATTTCATAGAATGCAACATTGACACTCTCAATGACTGTTCTGCGTTCTCGTAAATAGACCCGATATGCTTTGGATTGCGTGGAGTATCCAATGAATACTCCTTCGATAGCTTTCGGATCCATCTTGCTTCTTTCATTTCTGTCATTTAGAACAAAGCACTTGCAGCCAAACACCCTGAAGAATGAGATGTCAGGAGTTCTTTTGAAGAGGATTTCATATGGAGTCTTGTTGAAGCGCTTGTGAATTGATGTTCTGTTCTGAGTAAAGCACGTCGTGTTGATTGCTTCAGCCCACATGAAATGGGGAAGCTTTGACTGAATGAGCATGGTGCGTGCTGCTTCAACAAGAGTTCTATTCTTTCTTTCAACGACCCCGTTCTGTTGTGGTGTCTTTGCTGCAGTGAATTGCTGTGTGATACCCTGAGTTTCATAGAAATCAGCAAGAGACTGATTCTTGAACTCGGTACCATTATCTGTTCTGATGATCTCCACACTCTTTTGTAGAAAATTTTGGATTGTCCTGATGAAGGTTATGATGGTTGCAGCTGTTTCATCTTTTGTCCTCAGAAATTTGGTCCATGTGTACCGAGAGAAGTCATCCACAATGACCAGTGTATATTTGCGTCCATTGATGCTTTGGACTCTCATTGGTCCACACAGATCCATGTGTAGTAGTTGCAGCAGTCGAGAGGAGGATGGAACAAGTTTTAACTTGTGAGAGCTCCTTTTCATCTTGCCCAGTCTGCAGGCATCACAATGATTGTCAGCGGAAGTCTTCAAAGGAGGTAGCCCTTTCACAAGTTTCTTGGAGGATAGAGTTGTGAGATATTTGAAGTTGAGATGAGAGAGACGTCTGTGCCATAGACTGTTTTGTTCAGAGGAAGCTTTGGACAGCAGGCAGATGGAAGAAGGTAATTGTACGCTCTTCAGATCAATGGTGTACAGGTTGGAAGTTCTCGTGCAGGTCAATAATACCTTCCCAAACCTGTCCAGCACACAACATTGTCTAGCTATAAACTTCACTTCCATGCCACTATCACAGAATTGTCCAATGCTTAGCAGATTGTGCTTCAGTCCTTTCACGTATGACACTGCCTTGATGGTGACACTTGCACAGATGACATCCCCATATCCTAGGATTGGAGATGCTGCATTGTTTCCAAATCTCACATTTCCTCCGTAGCACTTTGTGTAGTTGCTCAACAATTCTTTTATTCCGGTCATGTGGGTTGAGCAGCCAGAATCTAAGTGCCACACATGACCGTCCTGCAAAACAGATTAAGGACTTTTAGGTACCCACCGCAGGATGGGTCCTTCCTTATTAATTGAGAATATCTTTTTGAATTTTTCTTTCAGCTGTGATCCAAGGTCAACAGCCTTTTCAGATAATGTTCTTTGTTTTTCAAGTTCAGCTTTTGGTATCCATTTTTGTTTGATTTTAGGAGCAGAGAAGACAGAGTCATTGTTTTTGTGTGTGAACGGCTGGTTCGTGAGATAAGGTTTTAAAATTGCTTCTTTAGAGAGTCTTTGTAAATGTTTCTTTGAATGAACTTTAAGAGGATATTTTAAATTTGGAAAATTATAAATACCCTCTACAGCTCTATTCTCAGATTGTTTCTTTTGTTTGTGCTCTTTCTGTTTTCTCTCACGAACAGAATTCACAACACATTCATGATCAGAATCATTAAAGCATGCATTTCCTAACTTAGGAGCATACAACTTCTTATTGAAATAAAATGGATCAGAAGTAAAATCAGATTCATTCAGCTCGGGACACGAGACTGAAGCAGAACTACATGGTGGAGTCAAAGAAATAGAACGACATTTATTTGAATAAAAAACAGCACTAGAACAAGACTTCTTATTTTCAAAAAACATCTTCTTCTTTCCTTCAGCTATCTCAGCTCTCTTTAACTTCCACTCTCTTCTCCTCTCCACTCTCCGACTTACTTCATTTCCTGTTTTCAAAGGAGAGTTGGAGTGAGTGGGTGTCTTTTTGAAAAGGTTAGTTTTGTTCAGAATTGGTTGAGATGTATCAGTATCACTAGATGATTGAGAAGTTGTGCCAGATTGGGAACTTTCTTTTAAAATGGTCAGTTCTCTCAACAACCTCTCCCTCTCACTTTCAAAGCTTTTTCGTTCCTCTTCAAAAACTTTCCTTTGATTTTCCAGGGAAATGTGTAAGTTTTCAAATTTTCTGATTAGCGGAGGGATATAGGGTTCTTCCTCTTTTTCAGAATTAGAGGTTGAAGGAGGTTCTGGATCTGACACAACTTCTGTCTCAGAAGGATAAGGGCTAACACTCTCATCATGTGAAAAGACAGGTTCTTTTGTGGCATAACTTTCGTTTAGAGAGTCATAATTGAATGAGACCTCAGCTTTAGAAGGATTTGATCTCTTTGTCTCTTCTTCTTCAACAGTTTCTTTTGCTCCGACAAATAGCATCAACTTGGTCAATCCCAAACCCATGTAATTGATATCATAAAGCTGACGACAATTGATCTTTTTCAAATTACGGGGGTTTGTGATGCCAAGACCTTCTTTAGAATTATAAAAACGAGTGTCCTTGTTCTGATTTAGAAAAATGGTTTGCTCAGACTGCCCTCTTTTGGCAATTAAATCTTCTAATTCTTTAATTTTCTTATAAAGAACGGTTATTTTATCAAATAGCATATCCTTTTTGCCTTTCTCACAATTTCGTTCTACTTCAGTTTCACTCAACTTCTTAGTGAGTTCTGCAACTTTCTGTGTAAGCATTTCTGCTTCTGAATTTCGCTTCTTTAGCATGTCCTTTTCATTGTCAAGTTGTACACTTAATGAGGAAATTCTGTCAAGTTTTGTGAGAAGGTTTTTGTAATTGTGATCTAACCTGTCCCTTAGCTCCTTTATAATGTCATCTTTTTCTTGAAAAGAATGAACTTTGCATGTACAAGAGCAGGAAGATTTAGAAGTACTTACAGTGTGGTTTGAGCTTGAACTACCACTGGGGATCGCAGCATCACCCTTTTCTTCTTCCTCCTTCTCAACAATAGCCATTAGTGCCAAGTTTTCTCCTTCTTCATCATCAGAACTTTCCTCCTGCCATGGATCTCCCTCAGTGAGCGTTGCAGCGCTGTCATCATCTTGTTTAGCCATGAACATTTTCTGCTTGTTCCACAGCATTTTCTGCTTATAGTAGTTGAAGTCCCTCTTTCTTGGCAAGCGACAGTCTTTGATAACATATCCAGCTTTTCCGCAATTGAAGCATTTGGGAGGGTCTTCTGCTGCAACAGCTCTACTGGAAGAGTTCTGGTCATTATTCTTTGATTTGTAGTTGGCAGAGGAAGTTCGGAGTTTATTGGAAGAGCTTCCTTTCTTCGAGAATCGTTTGTTGAATTGGTTGGTCAGCAGGGCCATTTTCTTTTGCAGTTCGGCCAGTTCTGATTCTACATCCACCTCTTCCTCACTATCTTCCTCTTCAGACATCACGACAACTGTCTTCTTCTTCTTCTGAGCTTTGGATGAACTCTTGGGTTGAGCTTCCATCATTAGTGCTAATGGATTGCCAGGATACCTTCCTTCCATGTCAGCAGTGTCATTCACAAACTGTTGAAGGTGCTCATGCACAGTACATAGATCAAGTTCATCCAAATCCAGATGTTGACGTAGGTTCTTCACAGTTCTTCTCCATTCTGGTGGCAGGCTCGACAAGAAACGTATGTTCATTTCCATGTTTGACTTGACAACCTTGATCTTTCTCATCTCATTGATCAGTTGTACAAATCTGTTGTACGTTTCATGGAGCGCCTCACCAGGTAGAGCTTTAAATCCATCATAGGCAGTCAGGATGTTTGCCTTCTTCGTCTTCAAACCCAAATCAGTTCCAATCATCAGTTTTTTAATTTCATCCCACATCTCCTTAGCTGTTTCCATGCTGTCAATAAGTATGTATATGTCATTAGGAATAGCTTGGAGCAGGTAAGTTTTAGCCATCAGATCTGCCTTGACTCTGAGTCTGTCAGCTTCAGTGTACTCGGATTTTGCTTTCAATCTTCTCTCAACAGTGACGGGAGGATTGTTTACACCATCTGAATTTACATCTATCCAGATTTGTGCTGGGCCTTCAGTAAGCGATTCCAGCATTGCAGACAAGTTGTCTTTACCTTCCAGAAAGTTTAGGAACCTCGTCTTCCACATCTGATATTCTCCTCTCCTTAGGATTGGAGGTCTGTTTTCATTTCCAAGTGCCAATGCTTCCATCCTTGCTGTTTGACTTTAAAAGACCGTTCGAGTGTTTTGACCAGAAAAGTTAACTTACAGAATATCGAAAACCTAGCTCAAGAAAATAGTTCGAGAAGTAGAGTTCGAGAAACTGTATCGAGAAGTAGTTTTCGATATAAGTATCGAAAACTAATTTATCGAGAAGTTAGGTTCGAGAAGTTCTTATCGAGAAGTCAGTTTCGAAAACCTCAGTTCGAGAACTTGATTTCGAAAAGCTGACTATCGAGAAGATCTGTCGAGAACCTGCAAATTCGAGAAACTAGATATCGAGATATTATATCGAAAACTGAGTATCGAGAAGTGAAACTTCGAGAACTCAGTTCGAGAACTGGTATCGAGAACGTAGATTCGAAATCCTGCAAATTGAAAAACAGTTTTTAAAAAGATAAAATTCCATTTCGCTGAAGTCCTTGATCTCGAAAACCTTCCTGCGCAGTTTGTAGCTCGAAAAACCTGCTGTACCTTCGAGAACCCTGCTTTTCGATATCAATATATCGAGAACCTCAAATCTGAAACCTTCACAAATCAAAAATCTAAGATATACTGCCTGCTCGTTTTTGAGAGACGATTTCAACAGTATAACTTTTACAATTTTTCCATCGGAAGAGAGATTACAACGATTAAATAGGTAAAATATCGAAAAGACGAAAAACAGGGGACTTCGAAAACTTTTTGACGACGATCACACTCGAGAAGGCTCTGATACCAGTTGTTGGTCCCAGTTTATGCAGACTAACACACAGCTAGATGGCATTCAACGATTAAACAGAAGAAAAGAAGATCTGATAATGATAAGGCAATATCGAGAACATAGAAATTCTTCTTCTTGCTGTATCGAGAACTATTTGGGCAGCGTAAGGCTAATGTGTATATGATCGATATCGGTACCTGTACACAAGGCGCATATTTATAGGCGCTGTACAGGTTACCGATTTAGGTAAACCTTGGAAGTTGGGCCAAGGCCTTTTTGGGCCTTATTCCCTTTACCTTATTTGCTACATAATAAATACTAATCTAATACCATAAATGGTATAACTAGTCTACTTTATTTAAACAAGACATTACAGACAAACTTGACCCACAATAAAAGTTCTAACAAACTCAGGTTTTAACCTCATTGGGTACTCAGATGTTGACTTTGCTGGTTGTCGACTGGATCGGATGAGTACGTCGGGAAGTGCTCAATTTCTCGGAGAAAAGCTAGTCTATTGGTCCTCCAAGAAACAAAAATGCGTGTCAACATGTACAACCGAGGCAGAATACGTTGTTGTTGCTAGTTGTTGCTCACACATCATATGGATGAGGACTCAACTCAAGGACTATGGCTTCACTTTCAACCATATTCCAATATACGGTGACTTCCAGAGCGCAATTGCCATAACCAGCAACCCTGTTCATCACTCATGCACCAAACACATCAACCTGCGCTATCATTTCATCAAGGACCATGTTAAAAAAGGAGACGTTGATCTGTACTTTGTAAGATCTGAGCTTCAATTGGCCGACCTATTTACTAAGGCGTTGGATGAAAAACGATTCCAGTTTCTAGTATCCAAGTTGGGCATGTTGAACCTCTAGCCCAATTAAATTATGTCTCAAAATGGTCTCAATAAAAGGCACGTGTGTGTTGTGTGTGTTGCATGTGTTGAGGGTGAGTATTTTCATCAAAATGATTTTTAAAAAAGGGTAAAAATAAAAAAAACCAAGAAAAATAGTGTGTGTTTTTTTCATACATCATTCGAGGGAGAGTTTTTATCTGTGAAGAGGAATTGTACATAAATAAATTTAATTGGGCCCAAATCAATTTTCAAACCAGTACTGGGCCCAGAATCTTTCTCGCAAGACCCAACTCAAGTTTTTCGCATATAAAGGGACTTTCGAGAACATCTGTTCTCATAATTCAGTTTCTCGCATCCTTAGTTTTCAAAGTTCAAAGCTGTTCTCGCACTTCTCTCCAAATTTCTCGAATTCTTTTTCTTGAACTCCAATCTCATCCAAAGGTAGTAATAATGATCGACAATTAATCACGTGTTTCAAGTTTTGAGTTCTCGAATTTAGACTCGAGAAAATTTCTCGCATTTTGTATTCGAGAACTTGATTTCAAGATATTTTCGATAAATTGAACTTCAACAGGTTTCTAGAGTGATAAATTCGAGAAAGATATATCATTATGTAAATGTGATATTGCAGGCGGTTCTCGACATTCTTCAAGAGGGCGAACCCGAGAAAGTATTTCTCCAAGTTTGATCTCGAGAAATCTTTCTCGAGGTTTAAACCTCGAGAAACCTTTCTCGAAGTTTAAACCTCGAGAAAGATTTCTCGAAGTTTAAAACTCGAGAAAGGTTTCTCGACGTTTAAACCTCGAGAAAATTTCTCGAAGTTTTAACCTCGAGAAAGGTTTCTTGAAGTATAAACCTCGAGAAAGATTTCTCGATGTTTACACTTCAAGAAAGATTTCTCGCCATTTATACTTCGAGAAAAGCTTCTCGAGATTTAGTCTAGAAAGTTTCTTGATGTTCTTAATTAAATAAAATCTTTTTCGAGGACCATCCTCTACACAAGAATTTGAAAAACAACAAAAAATAAAATTCTTAAATGAACAATCTGCTAACCCAATTGTTTCAGCTAATCATGTCAGGATCAAAGCAGAACACTCAGCTCAACAACCAACTGTACCCAGCAGAAGAATGGATTAGAATCCTGGACAACAACTTCCAATTGGACCTGAAGATTTTCAAATGCCAGATTGCCAGGATCATGTGATCTTATCCATTCCCAAAGGTCACTACCTCTGGACAACATTCAACAAAGCTACTCTAGTACTGGAGGTATACCTGCAACAGTTCTGGGGCTGCATGAGCACACCATCAAAGAAAGACAAGTCAAAGAGCATGACCAAGCTAAACGATAAGAGGGTGGTGCTGACACCCTCTACACTGAGAGAGAATCTAGGGCTGTCAGTGTTTCACAACTATGCACCGCTCCCGACAAATGAGCAACTGATAGAAGGGATGTTGAAGTTAGTCTATGATGCTCCGCTACCCCCGATCTCAAACATCTGCATCGCCTACCTGCCCCACCCATTGAAGAGTCTGTTCGGGTTGGTGAACAAGTGTTAATCACCAAAGCACGCCGATCACGACAAGTGCAACAAACATATTCTCCAAATCTTCAATGGGATTGCCTTTGATATCGAATATGACATGGCACAACTCTTCTGGACGGAGCTGATGGATCAAGGGCAAAGGAAAATGGCAAGAGGGGACAAACTATTCCCTACGCTCGGTGGTTGGCCATTCTCATCAACAACATTATGATGGCAACCCCGATGATGCCGAAGCGTAGCAATGAACGAAACTTTGTAGCTCCCAAGCTCAGATTTTTCCAAAAGGATAGCTCAACTTCTCGTGCAATGCTGATCCCAGAGTCACTACTCAGGCTTGCAAATCAAAAGGATTAGGCAGTCACTCAGTACAAAGAGAAGCTCAACATAACATTCACGATGGTTCAGCAAAACCCAGCTGGACCTTCCCAAGGGACTCAACCGAGAGTTAGTAAGGGTAAGAAGAGATTTAGCCCGCCACAGAAGCCAGTGACAAGCCGACCTGATGATGATCAGTATGACGACTCTTCCGAGAGAACTCAAACTGCTGAGGGCCACTCCCATAATGCTGAGGACGCCGCCAATGAACCGTCAAGTCCACCCACCAACACAAATAAGGGTGGCGATGAGGCATCCGATAGCAAGACTGAGAAGAGCAGAAATGATGATGATGATGATGAGGATGATGATGATGATGCAACTGCAGCTCTGATCAAGAACACCAAACGAGTCGGAAAGAAACTCATCCTTGTCAACTCAGATGTACAAGCTGATTATGATGAGGAGGATCACTCACGTAAAACCGCAAAGGGCATCATTATGATGAGGAGGATTCACTGCATACTATACAGGTGCACACACCCTGAATGCAACGACCGGAGTGCAAACGATGACGGTCGGAAGCCCGGCTATGCACACAATGATTCCATCATTGAACGCAGGCCACACATCAGCAATCTTTACTGATGTTGTGATAACAGTTACGAACCCTCAGGGGCGGATCCAGGAATCTGAGATGTCCTGGGATGAATAGGAATTAGATTAGGCTTAAATATTAGCAGGGTGGGCTAAATGTGAAACCAAAAAAAAGTACACTAAAAAATTGAAAAAAAAAATCTAAGTTGCCCTAGGATTTAGCCCACCGTAACTGATACACCTATCTCTGAAGAACTAGCCGTTGTTCTGAATCGCTTTCTAGAGTCCATCATTATGCCACGAGTGCACGAAGCAATAGCCGCTCGGGCACAAGACTTTAGATCTACCCCAGTGGTTCAGAATGAACAAACCCAACCCGAACCTCAACCAACACACATTTCTACCCAACCAAAACAAACTCCAACCATATCCATACCGATCTCTCAACCATTAACCCTACTACCCTAAACACCTACCACCTCAAGGGGAACCCAAGATACAGAACAAGTATCCTCTCCTAAATCGACCGTACCCTACCCTAACCCATCGACCATGCCTTTTGAGGACCTTGCGCCTGTCATGTTTGACAGTATCCTAGAGACAGAAGAAGGCAACCGAACAGACCTCCAAAAAGCCCTTCTTCGTGCTCCAGATACATAAAGCACATGCCGTGAGAGTCTTCGCAACAGCAAACGTTCCCATGAGGATCTCGATGACTCGAATCCTCATGAGGGGGAGAACAAGCGACAATGGACGCTATACTTGAGCATGTTGCTTCTTCCAGCCATACCCAACCACAACCAAACCAACTCTCCTCCTCTACCAACAATCAACCAACCTCCTCTACCCGAAATAAGACCAAAGCCATTTTATCTAGTCCCGTCGAGCTAGACAGAACATTCCGAGGCACATCTCCTATAGAGGTTAACCAAGGAGAGAATGGAAGTCCTAATGTTGTTAACTCTGGTACATCATTTTACTCAGGCCATCAGTCAGAACCTAGTTCGAAGCTGATGAAAACGGGCAATCCTAATGATCCCGGAACCACTTCTAACAGGTCACCACAGCAGTAGCAAGCCCCTTCTAACCCTCTGTCAGAACGTATCCATGACAAACTTGAAGACATTCTCGTTCATAACAAATGGCCTCACCCGTGGACGGAGTGGGATGATCTTAGAATGGAAGCTGAACAATATGAGATGCAACGAAGCTACTACCTCAGAGACCTTCTTTCCAAATGCGCTGCGGATAATATACTTCTTGATGAAGATGAACTCAAAGAAGGGGAGAACTACAAAGAAACTTCGAAAGAGCTGGACTCAGTCATCAGACAAACAGCGACTCAGATTCCTAGAAATGAAAAGCCTTGGGAGAATATCAGAATCAATGCCCCCTTCCAAGAGGAAATTCGAATGCGAATATGGCGAAGACCAGAGAAACTAAAACAACTCGATGAGCTCAAAATGCGTGGCCTCAACCATCTAAGAGGAAAGAACAGAGGCGAACAACTGCATATGTTGAGCCACAGATCTATGGGAAAACAAAGAGAAGTTCTACAACACGATCTACAAACTGCCAAACATCCTGTTTGGAAAATCTAGATGTGGCTGAAGCTAATCAACATACTATAAAACTCTCTGTTTATCGCCTACAACGCTCTGACGGGACAGAATTCATCTGCCAAAAGAACGACTTCTTCATGCTGAAAATGGATGACATCTACCAGATGTTCATGGCCTACAGAGAACTTCCCGTCAGTAGCAGCCGAGTTGTACACGAAGGCTTCGATGCTATCAAGCGCTTCATGACCAGACAAGTCTGAGTTCATGTTGTCCATGATCTTCAAATGGCACTTGAAAACAACCTTCCGAAGGCCAATCTCACACAACCAAAGCTGTACGTACCGGAGCTTGAACAGTTTTCTGCATATCATATATTTGATGATCCGATCTCGATAATCTACTTGAATCACAATGAAGAGAAACATCCGATGGTTGTTGAAGAAATCAACAAATATTGTAATGGGACCTTGAAGATCATACAGGAGAAGCTGTAACCGCTGAATGAAGAAATTGAAAGAAGACTTGTTAATGCATCTGACGCTGAAATCGAAGAATGTGATAGAATCAACAGAATCCTTAAAGCTATTGAGAAATAACTTGACAAGAGAAGGTCACCCAGACAATATGAGCATGCACTTACTCTCATAAAGAATTATTACAAGACTCATAAGTGAAGAACAACAAGACAACACTTGATCACAAAGGGGGAGATTATTGAAGATTATTATTGTGAATCAAGTTTGTCTCATGTTTTGTTTTTAGTTAGCTTTATTTTAGCCTTTTTATGGTATATAATAAATTGTAATAACTAGTCTAGAATAGGAATTGAGACAAATATGTTAGGCCCATATTCCTAGGTTAGACCCTTTTTAGGGAAGCTGTACACCTGCGCCTATAAATACGCGCATAGGGTGTACAACGCCGAATAATCAACACATACTCTTTCACGCTCTTTCATTTTCCCTGTAGAAGTTTCTTGATATTAATAGAAAGGAGTATTCACTATTCGATATATCTTCCGATCATTGTCTGAATCTCTTCTTTTCTGGTTATCGATGAAATCCATTTTGTAGCTGATCGTTTATCACCAACATTTGGGACAAACATATTATATTATATTATATTATATTATATTATATTATATTATATTATATTATATTATATTATATTATATTATATTATATTATATTATATTATATTATATTATATTATATTATATTATATTATATTATATTATATTATATTATATTATATTATATTATATTATATTATATTATATTATATTATATTATATTGTATTATATTGTATTATATTGTATTATATTGTATTATATTGTATTATATTGTATTATATTGTATTATATTGTATTATATTGTATTATATTGTATTATATTGTATTATATTGTATTATATTGTATTATATTGTATTATATTGTATTATATTGTATTATATTATATTATATTATATTATATTATATTATATTATATTATATTATATTATATTATATTATATTATATTATATTATATTATATTATATTATATTATATTATATTATATTATATTATATTATATTATATTATATTATATTATATTATATTATATTATATTATATTATATTATATTATATTATATTATATTATATTATATTATATTATATTTGTCTTGTAAAAACATACCTTTTGTTTTCTCAGCTTGGCTATCACTTCGATTTTAATTGAATGTTACCTTTCTTTATTACGATTTTGATTATTAGTTTTGTATTTCAGTTATGTTTGATTTTAATCTTTCAGTCTCTTTTCTTCAATTTTTGTATAGTTATTTATTAATGCTAAGACTTAAAGTATTTTTGACTTTACAGGAGTTAATTATTTAGGAATCGAATAATACCAAAGAATCATACGGCCGTGCCTAACCGGCTAACCGTACTGAATCGTATGGAAAATTGGTACAAAACGGCACAAGTTCTATATATATTCGGAACGACATGACTCTTTAATTTTTAAACGAATCATACTTTGGGACGAGACGTGTTTGTCCAACTCCCTTTAACTTTTATAAGAGTAAGCAGAAAGACATATCCCTCCCATAAAATTCCAGGTCGATCATTCGTATGAGCATTTAGTTATCCTATACTACACGTTTCTCGTATCCGTGAAATGTAGCTAAGTTTACAACGACATCTCTCTCCCTAAAATTTGAAACCGTTTTTCTGCGGCCTTTTCTTTGTCTAGTCTGATCAGGAGACTCAATTCTATACAAATATATGCATTTTAGGCCCACACCAGAGGCGGAGGAACAGAGGCGGCGGCGGGGGAGCATATACCCGAACAATATCGACAGGACAATCTTCTAAGATATATCCAGCTGTATACGCGTGTGTATGTATCGCTTCAGCTGCTATACACTCTGGGGAGGAATCGGATTCTTTCTGGGATCAATCGAAGAGGAAGATGAAGTTTGGGGAAACTTTTACGGAGTACATTCACGAGGATGAAGGCCACAAGCTCTCCTATGTCGAATACAAAAGCCTCAAGAAGGTTCTTAAACGTTGCTCCACATGCAACACTTTGGAGGGATCCAATGAATGTTGCTCCAGTACGTTTTATTCATCTCAATTTTCAATTTTCTCTTTTATTTATTTTTAAAATCGTCATTGAACAGTTCGGATTAAAATTTAATTGCTATTTTTTGTTATTTCTGTTCGAAATTATAATAATCCGTATGCTGCAATGTCCCTAGAATCATAAAAAGTGTTAATAAATTACCTGTGAAATTATTTAGAGGATCTTCGGCTAACCTGTATATTAAGAGTTTTGGCTATTGAGACATTTTCCGAATTCTGTTTCTAATACAACCAGATAACCATTTCCCCCCTCTTTGGTGTGATTTTGGCTATTGAGATCTTTTCTGAATTCTGTTATTTCCATTCATTTATGTTTCACGTTAGTTGGGGTTTCTTTGCAGATATTGTAGCAAGAAGAAATTGACCTCCAAAGATTGATTTTTTTTAGGAGAAAACATTTTTTCCCAGATTATATGTTTTCCCCCCTCATTGTCAATTTCATACTATTCAGTACCACATGTGAAGAAATTGCCATCACTTTAGCCCATCACTATTTTATAATGCTCTCTGGCGATTGAATTGTCTAAGTTTAATTAACTGAGGGGCTGGATTGCATGAATTGACACCCAGATATCACACAACATTGAGCATTCTGTATCATTTATAGCATGAGTTCAGGTAGTAATCATCAATTTGTATTTTTTATGTAGTGTGTGATCAAACGTTCTTTCCTGAACTGAAGAAAGAGGCTTCTAACATTGCGGGGTGTTTTAGCTCTAGAGTAAGAAGACTTCTCAGACTCCACATGGCTCCTGGAGTGCAAAGATGTTTCATATCCTTACGTCACTGTTTCATTGATGATCAGCAAGCCATGGTCAGAGAGTGTTACATGCTAATGCAATATGCGGTAATGAATGCAATTGCTATGCGGAAAATACTTAAGAAGTATGACAAGGTATGGTATTGCTTGGATTTGTTGGTGTGTTTTCCTACACTCAAAGTTTCATACATCAGGAAGTTACCCACATATCAACAACCATAACCTTATTGCATTGGTTTGTTTTAAGTTCTGATTCATGATCCTGTTCTTATATGTGGTTGGGCTTATTTAAATTTCAAACGATATAGTGGTCAGGTAACTCAGGTTATTAGAGGGGAACCTTGGTGCAAATGTGCAATGGGTAAAGTGGTGTTGTGTGACAGAAAGGTCACACGTTCAAGTCTTGGAAGCGGCCTCTTGTCAAAATGACAAGAGAAGGCTTGTCCCCCTATACACCCAACTGGTGGATCCTTCCCCCGCCTTGTGGGGATTACAATGTGCACTGTGCTGCCCCCTTTTAATGGTGGCCAGGTTATTGTCTATGCTGATGTTTTGTGTGGTTAGCATGTGATTACCTGTTAATGTGTCCCACATCGCAAATTTATCGGCACATCAAACACCATATAAGAGATGAATTTCCTAACTTTATTGTCTACTCCCTCTGTCCTGCTATGATTGTCCCATTTTACCTTTTTCGGTCCGTCCCACTAAGATTGTCTCATACCTTATTTGGTAAAGTTTGTGTGGTTCTAAATCATTCCTACTTTATTCTTACTTTATCAATTCAATATCAACCACATAAACTGATAAGAACAGAAAAATAAAATCAACGGTATGAACCGTTGCCCGATAATCAACGATAAATAAATACCGTTGCCCAAAGCCAAAAGGCTAAACCAACTTTTATTCCCAGACCATCAAGAATGAAGCATACAAGGGGTATAAATAACCCTCTAGGTATAATAAGAATAGGAATCCTAAATAAATTAATCTAGGAAACTAAATAGAATAGGAAACCTCTAGTTCTAATAGAACTCCTAATTAAATCATTTTAGGAAACTAAATAGAAATAGGAAACCTCTAATTCTAATAAGAATAGAAGTCCTAAATAAATCCTACTAGGAAACAAATTAAATTAGGAAACAAAATAAAAGGAATAATAAATATTAATTAAACAGCCCGCAACCAGCCCACGAAGGTGGGCTCAAGCCCGTCCCGCCTTCGGTAAACCCACGGGGGCTTCTGCTCCTCTTCTTCCAAGCCCAGATTCTGCTTCATATCAATTCCATCCCCCTTCGAAAAAACCTTGTCCTCAAGGTTGAAATCCGGAAATCGGCTGACATTTGTTCCCGGTGGCTGCCCAGTATCTTTAGGAAAAATTGAGATGTACTCCTCCACAGTCCCTGTTTGCTTGCCTCCGGACAGCCGTTCAAAGCAATTGCCCTGAAACTGTGAGTCAAAACGAGCCACCAATGCCTGTGTAAGCTCATCCCATGACATGCCCGGCTTTCGTGTCCGCATCGAGGTCAACCGGTATAGGGCTGACCCTTCCATCACAACTACAGTGGCTGCCGCCTTCTTTCCCGGCAAAACACAATTCAATTTGAACCGTTTCTCAGCCTTATCAACCCGGCTGATCGGTTCTACGTCGTTAAACGAGGGCAACGTTGTAAGAAAGGAGCTGCGTAGTCCAATTCCGAACGAGGATGCTGCTGCCGCGTCGAGTGAAGTCACCACCATTGAATGCTCAGCCGCTGGCGGTGCGAGAGTCTCTTTTAATGCAGCCAATGAAGAAGTGACGTTGTGCAGCTGTCCGTCGCCGCTGTGCGTAGATACGTTGGGGCTGCCAACCGTGTCCGAGCTTGTTTCCGTCGTGACTGATGGAACGAGCGCCTTGGTAAGCGCTGCCAGGGATGCGGCGATCTCTGCCAGACGCATGTTGTGCTCCTTTAGGGTTTGAGTTTGCTTGGCCAGCATCTCTGACAAACGTTCACCGATAGATCTCGTCATTCTGGCGGGACGGGATCCGGCAGGTCGGACCAATTGATAAGAACAGAAAAATAAAATCAACGGTATGAACCGTTGCCCGATAATCAACGATAAATAAATACCGTTGCCCAAAGCCAAAAGGCTAAACCAACTTTTATTCCCAAACCATCAAGAATGAAGCATACAAGGGGTATAAATAACCCTCTAGGTCTAATAAGAATAGCCGAATAGGAATCCTAAATAAATTAATCTAGGAAACTAAATAGAATAGGAAACCTCTAGTTCTAATAGAACTTCTAATTAAATCATTTTAGGAAACTAAATAGAAATAGGAAACCTCTAATTCTAATAAGAATAGAAGTCCTAAATAAATCCTACTAGGAAACAAATTAAATTAGGAAACAAAATAAAAGGAATAATAAATATTAATTAAACAGCCCGCAACCAGCCCACGAAGGTGGGCTCAAGCCCGTCCCGCCTTCGGTAAACCCACGGGGGCTTCTGCTCCTCTTCTTCCAAGCCCAGATTCTGCTTCATATCATAAACCCATTTTTATTAATAACCGTGCCACCTTCTCTTGTCCCAAACTTAGGGGGACGGAGGTAGTATGTTTTAACTCTTAAGACCTGTTTTCAGCCACCATACTATTCAGTCATTTTTAACTTTTCTGAGAAATAATTTCTTGTAGATTCATGGCTCTGTCAAGGGAAGAAAATTCAAATCGACAATAAGAGATGAACGCTTGGAGATTCTGCAATCACCATGGTTGATTGAGTTAGGAGCTTTCTATTTGAACTTTAATGCTTCAAATGGTGGGAGCTCCAAAGAGCTCTTCAGCTCTTTCTCATGTGATTTTGATGCTACTGACTTCTTACTCACGTTGAGACTTCCAGAATCCGTGAAGTTAGAGTACAGCCTAACATGTGCTGTTTGCCTGGTCAGTCATTTACTTTACTGGAAAGAAAATAAACTTTTTGATCTTCATGTTGACTTACTAAGTTCCTAATAGTAGTAACTTGGATTTGCCAAAAAAACTCCGTAGGATTTTGTGTTCAATCCTTATGCTTTAGGGTGTGGCCATCTGTTCTGTAAATCATGTGCATGCTCTGCAGCTTCTGTGATGATATGTGAGGGTCTGAAGGCTGCAAGTAAGGACTCAAAGTGTCCGATTTGCAGACAGGTTAGTATCTCTTTGGTATTTTGTTGCATTCTGAGCTTCTTCATGCTATGTATATTGGACATGAGACGGTACGAAATCTATTTACCTAAAGGCTAAAGCTATGTTTAGAACTGGGAAAATTATAAGGAAAGGAAAAGCACTAACGAAATTATGAAGGAAAATCAAGTTTGATTGAAACTTTCAAATTTCACATATATTTAGTTGGCGAAATTGGCACCAATAATCCATATTTTACAAAAATAATCCCTATTGGAAAAGTTCACAATAATAATCCCAACTAGTTAACTGTTTCCTGAAGCTAACGGTGTTAACTTTTTCGTTAATATTTTTTAAATTTTAAATATAATGAAGCAAAAATATATAAAAGCATTAACAATATTATATTTGAGTTTAATCTTACTTCAATTATAAATTTAATTTAATATTAAATATTTTTTCGTAAACTCAATAGAAATATTTTGAACACATACTCAACAAATTCTCTTTTATCTTTATTCTTTATCCATATTTTATTTATATTCATTTTTTCATTTTTCATAATAATAGAGAATTCAAAGAATTTTTAATGATACCATATTAAATATTATTACAAAGTATATGATGATTATTTTTATAAATTGTACGCAATATGTCTTAAAACTTGAACGGATGAGTACTAAATTATTATTATTGTAGAAGAAATATGGTTATATTCATGTTTATGAAACTTTATACATTCAAATAAAAGTAAATACGAATGTAACCATATTTTTCTGATAATTTAGTGTGTCATCCATTCAAATAATAGGAAATACGGAGTATCAATTTATAAAACTTGACTAAGTTAAAAGTAATTATCATATACGCCTTTGTATTACGGAGTAATATTTAATGCAAGTATCACTCAAACTACTATGAAATCTCTATTATAATGAAAAAATGAATATAAATAAAATATTGATAAGAAACAAGAGATAAAAGAGAATTTGATGAGTACATGTTTAAATATTTCAACTACGAAGTACGTAGTATATTTTAAGAAAAATAATGAGTATTAAATTTAATTTATATTAGAAATAAGTTTAAGTACAAATATCATTATTGTTAATACTTATACACATTTTTACTTCATTAAATTTAAAATGAAAAAAAAATATAACCAAAAAGTTAACACAGTTAACTCCCGGTTTATTTTTTTGAAACAATTAACTAGTTGGGATTATTGTTGTGAACTTTTCAGTGAAAACTAGGGATTATTTTTGTTAAATGTGTAAAAGTATGGATTATTGGTGTCAATTTCGCCTATTTAGATTTCCTAGTCTTTATGTGTTGAGATTGAACAAATTTTTAAAACTAGTTTTTCGCCAGAATGAAGCCCCCAGATATAGGGTATGTTTGGCACAACTAGCTGAAAAGATACTTTTGTGAGCTTTTTAGTAACTGCTAGCTTTAAGCGACTGAAAAAATCTTAAAAAGAAAAGGTGGTAACGGTTTGATAATAAGTTGACTGTTTGATTTAGTTTTGTTTGGTATACAAGCTGTTAGGACTAATTAATAATAAAACACACAGGCTTTTCTCATATGCTACTCCCTGTAGCATCTAAAAAAAGATCTTTTAATTTTTTAAAAACTCTTAAAAATTGTCATGTCAAACATATAACTAGAAGCTTTTATAGACTTTTTAAATAGTACACAAGCTAGAAGACAGAGACTTATGTCCGCAAACATGCATATATTCTTATAAATTTCCTATCTATTAGAAAGAATCTTTACAATTTAAAAACAAAGCAGAACTGAAATGTTATCTTTTTTACCCTTTACTAAAAGGAAAGCATTTGAAAGAGGTGAGACGACCAAGCAAACTAATAAAGCTAGAAGTTAAAATAAACAAAAGAAATATCGAACAATTGAAATAAATTACTGAATTAAAATATATAGCCAAATAGGATGCCTATTTTCTTTCCTGAAAAACCAAATGGAATAATGGACTCTTGTGAATATCCCGTGTAAATAACGGGGACAGAAATATAGTAGTAGTAGTAGTAATAATAATAATAATAATAATAATAATAATAATAATATCTATACAAGAATACCCTTATCTGAAGGCTGGGTGAAGGCTGAGTGCTTTAGAAAATG
Organism: Cuscuta epithymum; assembly: GCA_945859915.1. Taxonomy (NCBI): domain Eukaryota; kingdom Viridiplantae; phylum Streptophyta; class Magnoliopsida; order Solanales; family Convolvulaceae; genus Cuscuta; species Cuscuta epithymum. The sequence continues at coordinate 6,375,026 of CAMAPF010000984.1, read as the reverse complement.
GCACAGTACGGGTGAGTTTGATATCGTAGCTTTTTAGTCATTACACTTTTTCATCCCCAGAAGTTTGTTGGCTGAAATAAAAGTGCGGTCACTTGCTAGCTAAAATTGTAAACCAACTTTAACTTTAGAATATCATAGATATGCTTTCAGACTATACCAGACCAGGTTTAAACATATAAGACCAAACTTAAACATACCAGACCAGACTTAAATATAGACAGAGTAGACCTTGGTAGTTGTAAAGTTATAAAGTACACATAGATTAGACATCTACCGGACTAGTTTATGCCATATTAGACCACACTTAAACAAACTAGACCAGAAGATTTCAGTTCAAATTAGAAAAAGAAATCTCACAACACCTCATTGCCAAACACCTGTGCAGTTTTAGCAGTTTATATCACATATAGATAACCAAAAGCGACATTTTTTAACTGCACTACTCAACACTTGCTATACACAGTTCATAACAGAAGTAGCAAAGTTGTAAACTTTTATTTTCACCGCCTTATATTTCTTGTAATTATTTCAGGAGGGCGTTTACACTGATGTAGTGCACATGATGGAATTAGATTTGCTCCTGAAAAGGAGGTGAGATTTGCAGCGATTATTTTATGCATATATGGACTGATCGTCCTCCCTACCCTTCTCTACTGTATCATATCTTCCAACGAAATATGATGATGATTCTGAACTATTTATTCTTTGCCATGGTTTTAGTTTTAGAAAGTCGTGGAAAGAAAGGTTGGTTTATGAACGTGCTGAGGCAGTGAAGCAGTCCAGGCTGTTTTGGGAATTGCAAACAAGATACATGGTTGGATATTAATGTCTTCGGTCACTGGGATATGATTTTTTTCCGTACAGAATTTTTAATAAATCCAACAAGTTTTTTCTTTTTCAATATTGGTTCTTGGTTATGCTGAAGTTTAAGCTACTGTGGTAATAACATATTGTGCAGTGACTGGGCTTTCTTTAATCTCCTAATGTTATACGTAGTATATTCTTTTTAATCCGAAGTGTATGACCTGCATTGGTTTTGTATCTAATCATGGTGAGCGGTGATATCATAAACTTTTGACAGTGCACGTTTTACTTCGGCCCTAAAGGCTATGTTTTTGAGTTCCGGGCAAGGAGTGTGGAAGGGTATGAGTGGGAGGAAAGGGGAATGAACAGTGCCGAGCTGGGCCGGTCCAAAAATATTATTGGGAAAAAAATACATAAAACTTTTTACATTAAAAATATAAGCATTTTTTAAATTTGTGGTGGGTCGGAGCCTAGATTGACTCCCTAGCAACGAATGAATCTGAAAAGTGGAATCGAATGAAGGAATTTTATCAATAGAAGATCTTTAAGTTAGATTCATGAGAAAACTTCATGTCAGGCCGGCCTGACGGGCTGCCCCGTCCGGCCGAGCCCGTTTGGGCACCTTCCCGGTGGAATTTTTTGATGAAATTTTTTGAGCATGTTCCTCATCAAGTCTAGTTTGTCCATACCAAATTTCAGCTCAAAATTCGATCGGGAAGGTCGTCAAATGAGTTTTTCAAGTTAACTGGTCCGGAATATGTATTTTCCGGACCAGTTAACTTGCAAAAATCATTTGACGACCTTCCCGATCGAATTTTGAGCTGAAATTTGGTATGGACAAACTAGACTTGATGAGGAACATGCTCAAAAAATTTCATAAAAAAATTCCACCGGGAAGGTGCCCAAACGGGCTCGGCCGGACAGGGCAGCCCGTCAGGCCGGCCTGACATGAAGTTTCCTCTAGATTCATTACTAATAACTAATAGAGCTCTAGGATTGACAATGAGATCAAAAGAAGACGAATAGAGCTTGAAAACAGCGATCAACGTTCTGTCAATTGTTCAAGCATATCTCTTTGTAGAAACGTCAAATGTACATGGTTCAAGTTCCATATGCAAACTAATTTCAAGGGCTGCAAATCATATGAAGACACCATTGCGATAATCTAAGAGGAGCAAGGTGAAAACAGACGAGAAAGTCAGATAATCGCTGTTGAGATTTCAGGATGCGACCTTCCACCATTTTGTTCATATCTTTAGATTGGTTGATTCAAATCCAATTTTGTAAGTTGTGGTGGATACATGACTTCATTATCTACAAATTTCATGGAGGAAGAATTGTCCAATTCGGGAGGGAAGTGGGCATGCCGTGCGCCTGAAGTCAGGCACGTCGTGCCCGCTGAAGGAAACAACGTTGGAGCTACTGCCAGTCAGGCATGGTCGTGCCTGCCAGGGAGGCACACCATGCCTGACCCCGAGACGCGACTCTTCCGCAGGTACTGAGACTAGGCACGTCGTGCCTGCCCCGAAAAGTCCTAATTTGACCCGAATTTTCCCGTTTTCTATAAATAAGGCCCTTATTTCCCGTTTGAGGGTTACGGAGCTAAGAGAGAGGCCTAGAGACGAAATTTTAAGTATTTTTCCGCATTGTTCTTCAAGACCCTTGGATTATTTGTAAGTTCCATCTTTTTAATTAATGACGATTAATACTTTTCATCCCAATTCTATTGATTCTTCAAGTATGAATTGTGAGTAGTTTTAATTAGGGATTTGAGATTGATGAAGAGGTTAATCATGATGTGTGGCTAGTTTCTTGATAATTGCATGGATGTCATTTAATTTGTGTTTGAATAAATTAATTGATATCTCTTGTAACCTAGAACTGCAACTAGAATTACAATTGCTTGTAAAATAAATTAAGAGATATCTAGTTTATTCTAAGACACCTTCACACACACACTTAATCGTTCGCTAAGAGATAAGTAGCGATTAAGGAGTCGTACGTTCGCTCGTCTTGACAATAATTTAGGATCCAGTCGCATGAGAGATCAGTCTGGTGCCCTAATTTATTGTACTCTACGCCGCGAGAGCGGTAAGAACTTAGGATTGATTTGCATTGCTCAATTAAATTAAGTTCATGTAATTAAATCTGATCTGCCAGAAATCTGGTTACCCCGGAATCAATCCATGTTCCCTTCATCATTAATTAGAGAGAAACCAAGTTTTTTAATCGTTTAATTGCGTTTTAATTTTCCAATCAATCAAATCTCGCACCATTGCATTTTTTTTTATTATTTCTTTTTAATCGCTGAATTTAGTTAATTCTTAATTCCCTTTTGTCCGTCCCCGTGGAGATGATACTTGTACTTCAACCTTTTACTACAATCATTTTTAAGTGCGAGAAAACTCACATCAGTTTTTGGCGCCGTTGCCGGGGACGGTGTCAGTTTTAAGGGTTAATTAATTTCAACGAGATTATTTAGTTAGTTTTTTTAGTTCTTCGTATGATTTTTTTGTGCTCACCTTTCAGGTACTTCTTTTAAGAGGCATGTGATGAACTCATTCAGCTCGATGAAATATTCACCAAAGACGCCTTACCCTCCTTACACTCATCATCAATATTATTCTCCTCATTAAGATTACTCTCCTACAATGCAAAATATTCAGTCTTTTTATCCATATCCTCCAACCACGCAACCCTTCCAATCTCAATATTCTCTTCATTATCCATCACCACAATACTCTTGGACAAAACAGGGCTCCATTCTTGAATATCTTCTCAAACTAAAACTCTTGAGGAAGTGTATCATATTCTGCCTAAGAATAACATTTGTTCCTTTTGTGAAGGATGTCACCATATAACTTTTTGCCCCGTTAAACCTCCAAATAACCATCCTTACTGGGCAACTGCATACCCCACTTCGTCCTCTTCACAATTTACAAACACAAATGTTTCAGCCACTCTTACATCCTTGCCGAGTAATGAGCCACATAATCAACTAGAGGAGGAAGCTTTAAAGAGGTTATCTGACTTGGAATAGACGCTCATACAGTTCATGCAGACCACTTCAGCCAGAATACAGAATCTAAGTAATATGGTGAGTCAGCTGGCAGAAGCCCAATCTGAGGAGTTCGAGAGATCCAATCCTAGCGAAACTGAAATCAATCCAAGTGAACGCGTCGAGACAGTCACGCATACAAATGGGAAGCACCTTGAGGGAGCTGATAACAATAAAGAAGTGTCTCTCCCCGTGAAAGAAGAACCATCATGTACATACTTTGATGTTCACTCGTGCATTGTCCTAGATCTGGATTTATTTGATTCACCGCTTAAGGATAACACTTCTTCTTTTATAAATAAAGACAACATCATCTAAGAAGACATTGATAAGAACAATGTTAATGAGAGTTGGGATGCTCACAATGTGGAGTGATACAGAATCCAGAGGAGGTGTTTTGAATTTTCGTGATATTTATGAGGAAGAAAAAAACTTTTCTATGGTGCAGTTCGAGTACGGCGTTGCTCCAGAGCTTTGCTTTGAAACATCTTTTGAGTTTCCGGTGATGCCTAGAGAAATCAAAGTTTTGACTCATGTTTTATGTGGACTGAAAGAGGACGTGAGGTTCACCCTTCACTTCTGTGCTGACGAGGTTTATGAAGACCATGTGTTGCCTACGTGGACTCGAGAGTTTAGAGGTCTGCGCCACTTAATGGCATTTGTGGAGCGAAAGATAGAAGCTTTAAAAATTAGTGCACTATTACAGTCTTTGCTATTTGAGAGCCTATGGAGTAGTTGCGTCGGGCAAATGACGTTAAAAATAACGCTTCTTGGGAGGCAACCCAAGTTTTTTTCTTCACGTTTTGTTTTAAGTTGTTTGCTATTCACAACCCCCCCCCCCCCCCCCCCAAAAAAAATGGGGGGGGTCTGTGTGTTTTTGTGCTTTGTTTTTGCAGCTCAGAGTGTTCTTTTGGGATGATGCGTCGCGGTTTACATTGACTCAGTTTCATTCTGCACCGAACAACACCCTTAGGGAAGTTTCCACGACCTACTTACTGGTTTTAATGTTGAGTTGAGCACACGTGACCCTTTCCTCTTTACCTCCTTGTGCATAGTGCATGTTTGGCCATCGAGGGCGATGCCAAAGTTTAAGTATGGGGGAGTGAATTGGGCATTCAGACAGTAGTTGTTACATGAGATTATTAGAGTTAGCATTCGCATGTGTTAGTTGTATATTCATAAGAAAGTCATGTCAAAATTTTTGAAAATTATTCTTTAAACTGTGTCTTTGTGAGCTAGCTAGCGTTTTGACTATGTTTTAAAACATCTTTGAAATGTTTAGGCTTAAATTGCTGCACTATAATCTAGTTGTTAAGATGATGAAGGCATTAGTCACCCATTGAATTGATTAATTATCCACCCCACCTGAACAAGTCCTTTAGGAGAAGCCACTTTGAGTCTGACAATTCTGTTCTTTACCCATTAATTGAGCTCCATAGCCAAATGACATGTTTCCTTACCCGTGAATAATTCTGACAGAGTCTTGGTGTTTTGGGAACTAGGGGATTGATTTGCCAAGTTTATGGATTTTTTGGTAGGAGCTATTTCTGGCAATGTTCCTATGCCCAAATGGGGTAAGAGCAGTCACTTTTTAGGAATTTGATACTTTCGAGGATTGCATTGTAGGCATGAATTCACCCGTTTTAATGAACTTTAATTGTTAATTTTCCTTGGTGAGGCTGAGATTAGACTGAGGTAATGTCTAGTAACAATCTTAAAATTGAAAAAATTAATATTAGCTAGACCTCTTACCTTGCGAAAAAGAGAATGGGAAACCCGTTTTTTTTTAACCCGAAAGGTCAACCACCGCATCCAGTGGGGCAAATGCCGGGAGTCATTTGCCAGAGTTTTATTTGATAAAAATGGGGATTAGAGAAGAATGAGAGGAGGGCCAGACCAAAGCCTCTCAAAAACAACATTAAAAACCAAGCAAATAAACTGGGGCCAAAACCGACCCAAATTAAAAATACATCTATAAGAATCTAAAAGATGGCAAGCCATAGAAGTCCATGGAGAGAGCCCGTCTGACAGAAATAGCTAAATCATTTGGTCTGGTAAATATATTAAACTGGGTCGTTCCTTCCTTATCCCAATTGGCCTCACGCAGTACATGTCCAAAACCGACATTCTTTCGTTTAGAAGCAAGTAAGGTTTCCTGAATTTCCTTCCTCCATCTGCGATTGCCCTTACCCAACAAAAACGAGATGGCTTCAAATGAGTCAGATTCCACCTGAAAGTTCTCAAAGCCAGCTTCCATAGCCCATCTCGTCGCAACCAGGATCGATCGAAGTTCAGCATCCAGCGGCGAGGTAGCCACCAGAGGGAAACTAAAACCGAAGACCATCCGGCCATTGTTATCTCTCATGAGTGCGCCTCCCCGAGCTTGACCAGGTATAAAAGATGCATCGACGTTTAGCTTTAGTCCATATTTTGGTTTGGTCCATTTAACCAGTCTGAATTTTCTTCCTGTAAGTTTTATACATCTGGGAATCAAATTTTCTTCAAATAGAGCCTCTCCCAGTGTAGACGTTCCCAGGTTCTGCAAAGTGTAGGTCCATTGCTGTGTATAGTGTTTAATTTGCATTGTAATAGAAGATGTTGTAGCTTGGCAATCTCCTGAGCCCCATATTATGTTCGAATAAACCTTCCATATATTCCAACAAATAATCCCTGGAAGGTTATGTTTAAACATATCCTCAAGTTTTTTGCTTCCTGCCTTAAGCCACCACTGGATAAAGACTTATCTAATAGAGCTATTTTGATGGGGAATTGGAATGCCAAATAACCCCATAAAATAAACCCAAATAGGAAAAGAGATACTACATTGATAGAACAAATGATCCATTGTGTCTGCATCATTTCTACACAAGGGACAAATTGAAGAGTTCAGGACTAGTTTGAATCTTTTCATATTACTTGCAATAGGTAGAATGCAATGTAATAACTTCCATTGGAAAAGTTTCACCTTAAGGTGTTGTCTTGGATGCCGGCTATGTTTAAAAGCAAGGGTACTAACCTCTTCCTCTCTAATGAAATTGTATGCAGATTGAAGACTAAAGCACCCAGACTTCTCCAAATTCCAACAAATTTCCCCTGAAGAATTGGAAGAGCAAACCGAGAGAGCTTCAGAGTTGATGGCACATATTCTTTTCCACGTGGCAGAATCTGTGATTTTAGGTATAGGATTAACAACCCTTGAGTATCTTTCATTAATGAACATGTTCCATAGGGTGCCACCAGTTTTCCATTTCCACCATAGTTTAAGAGTAAAAGATTTCTCTAGATCAGTAAGGGATCGAATCCCCAAACCACCCTCTTAAGTAGGCTTACAAAGTTGGGACCATTTTTTCCGGTGGTATTTCTTTTTGTGAGTAGAAGAACCCCAGAAAAAAGCTGCCATCTTACATTCAAGAGTCCTTTTAACTTTCCTTGGCAAAGTATCCGTGGCTAAAGTATGTAAAGGGTTAGAGTTTAACATGCTTAATTAAAATTAATCTACCACCCTGAGATAAGTTTCTTTGTCTCCAAGGAGTAAGCTTCTTTTCAAACTGATGAATAAGATTATTGCAGTAGTTAAATCTGTTTATTCCCCAGTGCATATTAACTCCCAAGTATTTCAGAGGAAGAGAAGACAGATTCATACCAAGAGCATTCTTAATTATCCTGCCTCTTCTCTCTGCTGACTTGCCACACACAATAGAACTCTTATCCAGATTGACTGCCTGGCCTGATGCTGATTGGTAAGCTTCAATAAATTTCTTAAATTTAATGACATTTCTAATCTCACCATTCAAGAAAACCAAAATATCATCAGCAAACCCCAAGTGCGAGACAGGAAACCCCTTGCTTCCCATCCAATATGGTTTAATACTCCCCTGTTCCATATGCCAGTTGAGACCTCTTGTGAATCCTTCTGCTGAAATAATAAAAAGAAAGGGGGATAGAGGATCCCCCTGCTTAACCCCCCTTAGAGGTTTAAAAAAGCCTTGAGGGCTGCCATTAACCAATACTGAGAGAAAAGTGGACTTAAGATTATTCATTACAAGGAAAATGAATTTCTCAGAAAAACCAAACCTTCAAAGAACATCAGCTAAAAACTTCCAAGAAACCCTGTCGAATGCCTTAGCCATATCCAATTTAATCACAATATTACCTTCTCTAATCTTCTTATCAATAGAGTGAATCATTTCTTGTGCCACTAAGACTTGATCAGCAATGTCCCTCCCTTCCATAAAACCTGCTTGTTCCTTGGATATAATTTTGAGCAAAACAGTACTAAGTCTGAATGTTAAAACCTTAGTACACATTTTACTCACAAAATTAGAGAGACAAATAGGTCTGAATTCAGTAAAAGAAGAAGGCTTATCAGTTTTAGGGATGAGAACTATCCATGAGCTAGATAGACCTGCAGGAATACTGATACCCATGAAAAATTCTTGCACTGCCCTAGTCACATCTTTGCCCACAATAGACCAACACTTTCTAAAGAATTTACCATTAAATCCATCAGGCCCTGGAGCCCCCTTAGGATTTAACTCCCAGACTGCTCTTTTAACCTCCTCCTCTTCTTGCAAAATAGTGAGCATATTATTATCCTCCTCTGTAATAATTGCAGGTATATACTGCAGTATTTGATCAGGGGAAACAACAGGTTCAACAGAATAAAGATTCTTAAAAAAATCTACTGCAGCAGACCCTATCTCATGAATAGAGGTAATTAAATTCCCTTCAGAATCATTGATGGAATTAATAGTCTGCATTTTGTTCCTGATCTTCACCACTGAGTGAAAAAAAGCTGTATTTGCATCACCCTCTTTAAGCCACTTTATATTAGCTTTTTGCTTCCAAAATTTTTTCTCAACTTTATACTTGGACAAAAGTAAAGCCCTGGATTGAGACCACCTCTCCCTATTTTCTATACTTGGGTTTTCCTCAAAAGCTTTTTCATTATCAAGAACCTCAGCCTCACAACATTTAATATCATCAAAAATATTGCCAAAGGTTTTTATGTTCCAAGTTCTAAGATCCTTCTGATATCAATAAGGCATATATGGGGGACATACTTATATAGTCAGAAGACAACTATGGTCTGGTTTAGCTGCTATTGCTCACTCAATGACAGATCCTTGGATTGTGGGAGGGGACTTTAACACTATTGCAAGCTTTAATGAACACCAAGGAAGAGGAATACCTATTCTTGCCAGCTTACAGGATTTCTCCAATTGTATCTCCATGTGTAATCTTATTGACCTCCCCTACACTGGCTGTAAGTACACGTGGACTGGAATTAGGTCTAATGGGAGAGTTTGGAGAAGACTAGATAGAGTGTTAATCAATAATAGATGCATGGACTTTTTTGATAACTTACAGATCTCACACCTGAATAGCTCCCCTTTTGATCATTCTCCCATCTTACTTCAGTGCTCTCAGAATGCAATCTCTGGCCCTAAACCTTTTTCGATTCCAGAACATGTGGATAACTCACCACTCTTTTATGGATGTTGTTAGTGCAAGCTGGAACACTCATAATCATGGGGGGGATGGGAAACCCGGTTAAAAGCGTACGTGTTTTGCACAATAAGATGAGACTCGTGGATCTTTCGAAATAAATGGCGTTCTCGTGCCAACATGACAAATAAAACTAAACTAAATTAAATGAACTTGAAGTCTTTTGCAAAATTAGCATTAGTCCTTCGCGTACTACAAGTATACGTCAAAGCACCAATGTGCAGTGACACTGTAGCTTAGTTGTACACCATGTCTGATTTACTCCTTGCATAAGTTTAAATGATTGTTCCTAATTTGTGTCCTACTGAACACCTTGATCCTAAGAATAACCATGAAATTCTTGAATGCATTGAGTCTTTGTTAGAGTGTTCCAAACTCTCAAAGAAAGAGACTGTTTATTTCTTACCGTTCACCATTCACCACCGCCTTCACAAGTCCTTCTGATCAGTAGTTAGTTGTAACACCCCGGCCCCACCGGACCCGAGGTAGTTACTCCGGACCAATAGTACTGTCCCCACAAACCACCACGAGCCTTTACCGCGCACTTTGTCCTCACTCATGCGCGCCCTGAGAAACTTCCCAGGGGGTCACCCATCCCAAGACTACTCCCGTGCAAGCACGCTTAACTTTGGAGTTCTTGGGTGATGAGCTCCCTTAAAAGGAGATGCACCTCTGTTGGTATGAGTAGTACTATTAATCCGTTTATATTAAATCTCAAGTGTCACAATCACCCCCACTTAGGATCGCAACGTCCTCGTTGCGCCCTTGAACCAATCTCAAATCTCAATCAAATCCCAGAATCTTCTCCCCTGCTAAGTGCCCGCCCGATATCCAACGGATCAGCACACTGTCGCAGGGTTGCTCTGATACCACCTGTAACACCCCGGCCCCACCGGACCCGAGGTAGTTACTGGACCAATAGTACTGTCCCCACAAACCACCACGAGCCTTTACCGCGCACTTTGTCCTCACTCATGCGCGCCCTGAGAAACTTCCCAGGGGGTCACCCATCCCAAGACTACTCCCGTGCAAGCACGCTTAACTTTGGAGTTCTTGGGTGATGAGCTCCCTTAAAAGGAGATGCACCTCTGTTGGTATGAGTAGTACTATTAATCCTCTTAAATTAATCTCGGGTATTACAATCACCCCCACTTAGGATCGCAACGTCCTCGTTGCGCCCTTAAACCAATCTCAATCAAACCCCAGAATCTTCCCCCGCTAAGTGCCCGCCCGATATCCAACGGGTCAGCACACTGTCGCAGGGTTGCTCTGATACCACCTGTAACACCCCGGCCCCACCGGACCCGAGGTAGTTACTGGACCAATAGTACTGTCCCCACAAACCACCACGAGCCTTTACCGCGCACTTTGTCCTCACTCATGCGCGCCCTGAGAAACTTCCCAGGGGGTCACCCATCCCAAGACTACTCCCGTGCAAGCACGCTTAACTTTGGAGTTCTTGGGTGATGAGCTCCCTTAAAAGGAGATGCACCTCTGTTGGTATGAGTAGTACTATTAATCCGTTTATATTAAATCTCAAGTGTCACAATCCTGTAACACCCCGGCCCCACCGGACCCGAGGTAGTTACTCCGGACCAATAGTACTGTCCCCACAAACCACCACGAGCCTTTACCGCGCACTTTGTCCTCACTCATGCGCGCCCTGAGAAACTTCCCAGGGGGTCACCCATCCCAAGACTACTCCCGTGCTTGCACGCTTAACTTTGGAGTTCTTGGGTGATGAGCTCCCTTAAAAGGAGATGCACCTCTGTTGGTATGAGTAGTACTATTAATCCGTTTATATTAAATCTCAAGTGTTACAATCACCCCCACTTAGGATCGCAACGTCCTCGTTGCGCCCTTGAACCAATCTCAAATCTCAATCAAATTGATAGTTGGATGAGATGTTGATTTGTGAATTTTAATAGAAGGTGAATTGAGTGAGGAGCAAGGTAAAGGATTTTACTAGGAGTACTTGGAGTTTGAGGTAAGTTCTATGTCAACCAAAATCCATTTTTTTTTTACCTCGTATTTTATATATATGATATGTATTCGTACTATTTGAGTAATTATTGATGAGATTATGGTTATGTGGAATTTTACGAATTATGATTGAGCATGTTTATGTAATGTTTTGTATGTTGTAGTTTTGGGGAAGTATAAATGATATATCTCGTGGGTAATAGCCCTTGTTGTAAAACTATATCTATGAATAATAGATATAGCATTTTTGGAAAATTGATCAAGATGAAACGAACCTTTCAAAATGTGTAGCATCGTGGGAGAAATCCGCGATGTCGGTTTTCCACATCCGGATAAATGTGGAGAGTGATTAGGGCTGCTACTACTTGGGGGAGGACCGGTAACCATTCCGGGTAATTTTATTGGACCGGTAACCATTCCGGGTAATTTTATTGGACCGGTAACCATTCCGGGTAATTTTATTGGACCGGTAACCATTCCGGGTAATTTTATTGGACCGGTAACCATTCCGGGTAATTATGATGGGCAAGAGACCCTTTTTATTTTGGTAGTAGCAGTAACCTAGTCACTTGTTTAGGGTAATCCCTTTTTGATGAGGTAGGGGGACGTTAACGTCCGAACTACTTGGGCTTCTTACTACTCGGAGGGCTTGGAATCCCTCTTAGGGGGTGTGCACACTTAAGGTAGGAGTTCAGTTTCCTTTGGAGTTGTGGTACCGGCAAAAGTCCCGGGGTGGCCGTACATAACAACGGACCACCGGGCTCAATAAAATATTGAGCACCGCCCTTCGATTCTTACTAGGGAGTTAATGACAATTGAGATTTTGAGAAAAGTAAGAGAAGAGAATTTTGTAAGAAGTTAAAGCATTTGGTGGGGAATCATTAATTGGAAACTTTTCACCTTGAAAATAATTTTATCTAAAACAATTTTTGTATATATATATATATATATATATATATATATTATTTTCGCAAGAATCTAATTATTTTACGAGGTTGGGTGGGACTTACTAGCATTTCCGGCTAATTTTGTTTCTTTTGTTTTCCTTGCCTTTCTTCTTTTGTACAGATGATTATGCTGTGGATGATGATAGGCTTGATTGAGTTCTTGAGGGCGCCATTAGAGAAATCACTAGCAAATAAAAGTTTTATTTATGAACTTTATTTCGAGGACTTGTAATGGAACTTTCTTTCTACTTTTCCTTTACTTTGGTTTGCTTAAGTACATTTTGTTTTGCCTGTGCACTTAGCGATGGCTTAGCTAAGTGTGGCGGTAACACACTCAATTTCCTTTTGTTATTCCGCTGCAACATTTTGACTATTTCTAAATAAAGTTCACCATTTCCTTTTGAATAAATTATTTCTCAAGTATTATTTTGGGTGGGAAATTGGGGGTGTTACATTAGTGTATTAGTGTAGGCTGTCACTTCTTTGAGGATGTTGTGAACAATTTTGTCATTAATTTTAGCTAGAGTACAAAGATGTAGTTCAGAGAAGAATTTTCTTGGTTTAGTCTGTCTGTTTTGTGATTATTCCTGTAACTACCTGTGCATGCTAATAATTTTAATTCCGTAAGGTGATTATCGTAAGTCCCGTTGTTCAGTTTGCTTGAGGACAAACAAAAGCTTAAGTGTGGGGGGATCTGATAAGTTCGTATTGCAACACGCATTTGACGCATGTTGAGATCGGCTATTGATGGTTTTCCTAGATTTGAGGTGTCATAAGTCTCATTTTTAGCTCAAGTCATGTTTATCGGGCGTTGGTTCGAGTTTTGTATTGTTGGAGTCAAAATCAGGGAATTTGAGTCTGACACCGGCACTTGAGAAGCAATCGGGACGAGTTGAGAAGTACTCGAGAGTGAATTGAGAGCTTTTGAGGTCATCGGGGGGGTTCACAATGAAGATTTGATGACAAAAGAGCTCTAGGATTGGCTACGGGATCAAAAGAAGACGAATAGAGCTTGAAAACGGCGATCCGGATGACGTTCTGTCAATTGTTCAAGCATATCTTTTTGTAGAAAAGTCTAATGTACATGATTCAAGCTCCATATGTAAGGTAACTTCAAGGGCTACAAATCATATGAAAACACTATTGCGGTAATTGATAAGTCCGTATTTAGACACGCATTTGATGCGTGTTCGGGTCGGACTTTGATGATTTTCCTGGCTTTAAGGTGTTGCAAGTCTCAATTTTGGCTCAAGTTGTGTTTAGCAGGCGTTGGATCGAGTTTCATTGCATTTGGAGTTGATTTGAAGAAGTTAGAGTCCGGCAATCAGCGCTTGAGAGGCATTCGGGAAGGATTTGAAGGCATTCGAGAAAGATTTGGAAGATTTGGAGGCCACCGGGAGATTCGCGACGAAATTCAGGTGAAGAAAGAGCAGTTGGATCGACCTCATTGGCATCCGGGAGCATTCGGAGCAAGAAAACGAAGGAAAAGTGAAGAATAGGGTCAGGCACGCCGTGCCTGGCAGCTAGGCACGCCGTGCCTGATGCGAAATTATCCTGCGAGCTACTGGAGGCCAGGCACGGTCGTGCCTGGCAGCTAGGCACGCCGTGCCTGGCATTTTTCGAAGAGTCGAGCTACTGGAGGCCAGGCACGGTCGTGCCTGGCAGTTAGGCACGCCGTGCCTGGACGCGAAACCGGCCTTCTTCCGTAGGCACGGTCGCAGGCACGGTCGTGCCTGGCACCGTGCCTGGCCGCGATTGATCCTAATTCGACCCGAATTCGTGGTTTTCTATAAATAAGGCCTCCATAACCCCGTTTTTGGGGTTACGAACTTTGGAGAGAGGCCTAGGGACGAGTTTTACCTGCGTTTTTACGTTGTTTAATCCAAGAACCTGGGATTCTTTGTAAGTTCAATTCTTTAATTAATGACAATTATTTCTATTCATCCCAATTCTGTTGATTCTTCAATTATGAATTGTGAGTAGTTTAATTAGGGATTTGGGGTTGATGAAGGGGTTAATCATGATTGATGGCTAGATTCTTGTCGGTTTAATTGCATGAATGCCGTTTAATTTGTGTTTGAATAATTTAATTGATATCTCTTGTAACCTAGACTGCAGCTAGAATTACAATTGCATGTAGAATGAATTAAGAGAGATCTAATTTGTTCTAGGACACATTCACACACACTTAATCGTTCGCTAAGAGATTAGTAGCGATTAAGGGGCCGTAAGCTCGCTCGTCTTGGCAATAATTTAGGATCCTGTCGCATGAGAGATCAGCCTGGTCCCCTAAATTATTGTACTCTACGCCGCGAGAGCGGTAAGAACTTAGTAATGATTAGCTAGGCTCAATTAAATTAATTTCATGTAATTGGGCCTGATCTGCCAGAAATCTGGTTACCCCGGAACCGATCCCTGCTCCCTTCGTCATTAATTAGAAAGAACCCCCTAGTTTAATTGTTCGCATTAGTTTTATTTTCCAAACCAACCAATCTCGCACGACGCTTTTATTTTATTTTCTTTTTAATCGCTGAATTTAATTAATTCTTGATTCCCTTTTGTCCGTCCCTGTGGAGACGATACTCGTACTTACACCACTATATTACAATCTATTTTAAGTGCGAGAAAACACACATCAGTTTTTGGCGCCGTTGCCGGGGACGGTGTCGGTTTTAAGGGTTAATTAATTTCAGCGAGATTTTTTTTAGTTAGTTTTTTTTTAGTTAGTTTTTTTTTAGTTCTTCGTAGGATTTTTTCTGTGCTAACCTTTCAGGTTTTTTTTCAAAGAGGCATGAGATGAACCCATTCAGCCAAATTCCTGGAGGAAGTCCTTTTCCCCAAACCTCCATGGAATTTTCACCATATACGCCATACCCTCCTTACACTCCTCCTCCTCAATATTACACACCTCATCAAAATTATTCTCCTACACCACAAAATTTCCCATCTTCCTATTCTTACCCTCTTCCAAATACGCAATACTCTCAATCTCATTCTCCTAATCAATATCCTTATCCACAATATCCTCGGACAAAACCAGGCTCCATTATGGAATTTCTCATTCAAACTAAAAGTCCCGAGGAATTGGTTGATTACTTTCCTAAAAATAGCATTTGTAACTTCTGTGGAGGTGGTCACCATTCATGTCATTGCCCCATTCCTCCATACGACCATCCATACTGGGCAACTGCATACCACACTTCTTCCTCCCCACAATTTACGAACACAAATGTTTCAGTCACTCCTACGTCTTTGCTGAGCTATGAACCACAGGATGAATGGGAAGAGACAATTTCAGAGAAGCTGTCTGACCTGGAAGAAACACTCAAGCAATTCATGCAAACAACTAAGACAAATCAACAGTTAACACAGTCAAGACTTCAGAACATCCAGAATCACTTAGATCGACTGTTTAACGCCATATCTGAGGAGTCCGAGAGATCCCATCCTAGCGACACAGAAGCCCAACCTGAGGAGACCAATATGGATGATCACGTGAGCGAGTCAGACTATGATGGTGGGAATATGATGGATGATACACTTCCTGATGTTTTTGAAGACCCTGATGAGAACGATGTTAACGAGAGTTGGGATGCCTTCATGGGGAGTGATACAGAGTTCGGAGGAGAGGTTGTGAATGTTCATGATATCTGTGAGGAAGAAGAGGACTTTTCTATGGTGCAGTTTGATTACGGTGTTGCTCCCACTCCTTGTTTGGAGACATGTTTTGAGCTTCCGGTGATACCTAGAGTAATCAAAGTTTTCACTCATGTTCCCTATCCACCTGAAGAGGATGAGAGTTTCATACTTCACTTCCGTGCTGATGAGGGCTATGAAGACCATGTGCTGCCTTCGTGGGCTGACGAATTTAAAAATATGCGCCACCTAATGACATTTGTTGAGAGGAAGCTGGAGACGTTGACTATAAGTGCACCACTACAGTCTTTGCTATTGGAGAGCCTATGGGGTAGTATCGTCGGGCACACGACGTTAAAAATAGCGCTTCTCGGGAGGCAACCCGAGCTTATTTCTGCTTTTGCTTTGTTTGTTGTTTGGTTGTTTTGCTTTGTGTATTTGTTGCAGCTCAGGGTCTTGTGGTATGGATGATGTGCCGAGGATTACATTGACTCAGTTTAGTTTTGCATCGACCAACGCCATAGGGAAGTTTCCATGATTCTATTTATTCGATGCGTAATGTTAACTTGAGTTGATCTTGAGCACGCGTGACCCTTTCCTCTTTACCCCTAGTACATAATGCATATTTGGTCATCGAGGGCGATGCCAAAGTTTAAGTGTGGGGGAGTAAATTGGGCATTCGGGCAGTAGTTGTCACATGTGATTTGTTAGAGTTAGCATGCGCAGGTGTTGGTTGTATATTCATAGGAAATTCATGCAAAATTTTTGAAAATTTTTCTTTAAACTGTGTCTTTGTGAGCTGGCTAGCGTTTTGACTATGCTTTTAGAACATCTTTGAAGTGTTTAGGCTTAAATTGCTTGCATTATAATCTAGTTGTTGAAAGGATGAAGGCATTAGTCACCCATTGAATTTTCCATTAATCATCCCCCCCACCTGAAAAAAATCCTTTAGGAGAAGCCATTTTGAGCCTGACCGTTTATTGTTACCCGATTAATTGAGCTCCATAGCTAAATGCCCTGTGTTCCTTACCCGTGAATATTTCTGACTTAGTCTTGATGTTTAGGGAATTAAGGGATTAATTTGCTAAGTTTAGGGAATTGTGTGTAGGAGCCATTTTTGGCACTGTTCCTATGCCCAAATGGGGTAAGAGCAGTCACTTTTTAGGAATATGATACTTTCGAGGATTGCATTGTAGGCATGGATTCACTTTGAAATTAATGAACTTAAATTGCTATTTTTCCTTGGTGAGGGCGAGATTAGAATGGAGTAATGTCTAGTGAGAATCTGAAAGGTGAAAAATTAATATAGCTAGACCTCTTACTTTTCGAAAAAGAGAATGGGAGCCCCGGTCAAAAAGCGTAAGATGAGACTTGGGTATCTTTCGAAAGAAATGGCGTTCTCGTGCCAACATGACAAGGAAAACTAAACCATAATTAATGAACTTGGAGGCTATTGAAAAATTAGCTTTAGTCCTCCGCGTACTTCAAGTATACGTCAAAGTACAAAAGTGCCGAGACGGTTTAGCTTAGTTGTACACCATGTCTACTCTTTGCATAGGTTTAAATGATTGTTCCTAATTTGTGGCCTACTGAGTTCCCTGTTCCTACGAATAGCCCTGAAATTCCTGAATGCATTGAGTCTTTGTTAGAATATTCCTATCTCTCGAAAGAAAGGGATTATTATTATTATCCATGCACCATCATCTTCACAAGTCCTTCTGATCAGTAGCTAGCTTATTTGTGTATGCTGTCATTACTTTGAGGATGTTGTGAATAATTGTGTCAAATAGTTTAGCTTGAGTACAAAGGTGTAGTTTAGGGAAGAATTTTCTTGGTTTAAATTGTCTGTCCTGTGAATATCCCTCTAACTACGTGTGTATGCTAACTATTTTAAATTCCGTGTGGTGATTATCGTAAGTCCCGTTGTTCAGTTTGCTTGAGGACAAGCAAAAGCTTAAGTGTGGGGGAGTCTGACAAGTCCGTATTTAGACACGCATTTGATGCGTGTTCGGGTCGGACTTTGATGATTTTCCTGGCTTTAAGGTGTTGCAAGTCTCAATTTTGGCTCAAGTTGTGTTTAGCAGGCGTTGGATCGAGTTTCATTGCATTTGGAGTTGATTTGAAGAAGTTAGAGTCCGGCAATCAGCGCTTGAGAGGCATTCGGGAAGGATTTGAAGGCATTCGAGAAAGATTTGGAAGATTTGGAGGCCACCGGGAGATTCGCGACGAAATTCAGGTGAAGAAAGAGCAGTTGGATCGACCTCATTGGCATCCGGGAGCATTCGGAGCAAGAAAACGAAGGAAAAGTGAAGAATAGGGTCAGGCACGCCGTGCCTGGCAGCTAGGCACGCCGTGCCTGATGCGAAATTATCCTGCGAGCTACTGGAGGCCAGGCACGGTCGTGCCTGGCAGCTAGGCACGCCGTGCCTGGCATTTTTCGAAGAGTCGAGCTACTGGAGGCCAGGCACGGTCGTGCCTGGCAGTTAGGCACGCCGTGCCTGGACGCGAAACCGGCCTTCTTCCGTAGGCACGGTCGCAGGCACGGTCGTGCCTGGCACCGTGCCTGGCCGCGATTGATCCTAATTCGACCCGAATTCGTGGTTTTCTATAAATAAGGCCTCCATAACCCCGTTTTTGGGGTTACGAACTTTGGAGAGAGGCCTAGGGACGAGTTTTACCTGCGTTTTTACGTTGTTTAATCCAAGAACCTGGGATTCTTTGTAAGTTCAATTCTTTAATTAATGACAATTATTTCTATTCATCCCAATTCTGTTGATTCTTCAATTATGAATTGTGAGTAGTTTAATTAGGGATTTGGGGTTGATGAAGGGGTTAATCATGATTGATGGCTAGATTCTTGTCGGTTTAATTGCATGAATGCCGTTTAATTTGTGTTTGAATAATTTAATTGATATCTCTTGTAACCTAGACTGCAGCTAGAATTACAATTGCATGTAGAATGAATTAAGAGAGATCTAATTTGTTCTAGGACACATTCACACACACTTAATCGTTCGCTAAGAGATTAGTAGCGATTAAGGGGCCGTAAGCTCGCTCGTCTTGGCAATAATTTAGGATCCCGTCGCATGAGAGATCAGCCTGGTCCCCTAAATTATTGTACTCTACGCCGCGAGAGCGGTAAGAACTTAGTAATGATTAGCTAGGCTCAATTAAATTAATTTCATGTAATTGGGCCTGATCTGCCAGAAATCTGGTTACCCCGGAACCGATCCCTGCTCCCTTCGTCATTAATTAGAAAGAACCCCCTAGTTTAATTGTTCGCATTAGTTTTATTTTCCAAACCAACCAATCTCGCACGACGCTTTTATTTTATTTTCTTTTTAATCGCTGAATTTAATTAATTCTTGATTCCCTTTTGTCCGTCCCTGTGGAGACGATACTCGTACTTACACCACTATATTACAATCTATTTTAAGTGCGAGAAAACACACATCAGTAATCTGAGAGGAGCAAGGTGAAAACAGACGAGGGAGTCAGATAATCGCTGTTGAGATTTCAGGATGCGACCTTCCACCATTTTATTCATATCTTTTGATTGAATTGGTTGATTCTAATCCAGTTTTGTAAGTTGTGGTGGATACATGACTTCACTATCTACAAATTTCATGAAGGAAGCATCGTCCAATTCAGAAGGGAAGTGGGCACGTCGTGCGCCTGAAGTTAGGCACGTCTTGCCCGCTGAAGGAAACAACGCTGGAGCTACTGCCAGTCAGGCATGGTCGTGCCTGCCAGGGAGGCACGCCGTTCCTGACCCCGAGACGTGACTCTTCCGCAGGCACTGAGGCTAGGCGCGCCGGGCCTAGGGCCGTGCCTGCCCCGGAAAGTCCTAATTTGACCCCAATTTCCCCGTTTTCTATAAATAAGGCCCCCATTTCCCCGTTTGAGGGTTACGGAGCTTAGAGAGAGGCCTAGGGACGAAATTTTAAGGATTTTTCCGCATTGTTCTTCAAGACCCTTGGAGCATTTGTAAGTTCCATCTTTTTAATTAATGACAATTAATTCTTTTCATCCCAATTCTGTTCATTCTTCAATTATGAAATGTGAGTAGTTTTAAGGAAAAATTGACAAAAATAATTTCACCTTTCATTGGTCTTCTCATAACAATCCCACCTTTACGTAATCCAAAAATAATCCCACCTTTGCACCCCATCTTATTTCATTGGATTCTGACATGTTGATGACCTACAAATGTGGGATTACTTATATAAGATTTTCAAAGAAAGGGTCCAATGAAAGAAGATGGGGTGCAAAGGTGAGATTATTTTGGGATTAGGTAAATGTGGGATTATTTTGAGAAAACCAGTGAGAGGTAGGATTATTATTATCAATTTGAGATTGATGAAGGGGTTAATCATGATGTATGGCTATTTTCTTGATGGATTAATTGCATGAATGTCATTTGATTTGTGTTTGAATAATTTAATTGATATCTCTCGTAACCTAGAACTGCAGCTAGAATTACAATTGCTTGTAGAATAAATTAAGAGAGATCTAGTTTATTCTAAGACACCTGCACACACACACTTAATCGTTTGCTAAGAGATAAGTAGCGATTAACGGGCCGTACGCTCACTCGTCTTGACAATAATTTAAAATCCTGTCGCATGAGAGATCAGTCCGGTTCCCTAAATTATTGTACTCCATGCCGCGAGAGCGATAAGAACTTAGTAATGATTTGCGTTGCTCAAATAATTCAAGTTCATGTAATTAAGCATGTTCTGCCAGAAATCTTGTTACCCCAGAATCAATTCATGTTCCCTTCGTCATTAATTAGAGAAAAACCAAGTTTTTTAATTGTTTAATTGCGTTTTAATTTTCCAATCAGTCAAATCTCGCACCATTGCATTTTATTTTATTTCTTTTTAATTGCTGAATTTAGTTAATTTTTAATTTCCTTTTGTCCGTCCCTGTGGAAACAATACCCGTACTTCAACCCTTTACTACAATTATTTTTAAGTGCGAGAAAAGTCACATTAGAGAGCTAAACATTGTTTCATCATTTTTTTTGAACCAGGACTCAATATCTTTATTAATTTAGCAAATCCTTGCCACATTGCTTACAATACAGTCCAGAATGAAACCATAACTACTACTATGATCTGAGATAGCGACGTGCGCTCTTGCTAAAGCATGAGCTGCACGATTCGCAGACCGCTTACAAAAAGAGATAACATAATTACTCTTTGTTTGAATAAGATAACGAATATCATCAAGTACCAAATCCATATATGCAACCCCGTCGCTCCTTTGGACTCCTCGAGCTACCACCTGTGCGTCAGTTTCAATCTTCACATTATCCCATCCCTCTGCCATTGCTGCCAGGACAGCCTCTCAAAGCCCCATTGCTTCCGACTCCGCTGGAGACCACTCCGCTTGACATGAGGCCCCTCATGCTTTCACAAAATCCCCTTGATCATCTTTTGCAACCCATCCCCAAGCTCTTACTCCTCGCGTAACGTCGACCGCTGCATCAACATTTCAACACTAAACATAGAGCTGTGATTGTGTCATCCATATGATAGCTGTCCAGGGCTTACGTCACCCAGGTGGTTGGCACAGAAGATTCCAGATTGCACACGTGTGACATTCTCGTGCCCCGACATTGCTGTACAAAGGAATCAAATCTGCTACACACAGCACCAATCAGTCAACTGTAATTATTCTCTCGCCGATTAGACTTTACATGTGTCATCCTTATGTTAGATTAGTTATAATATACTTATTGTCCAATTAATTCAATTCACATAATAAATATCACCTTCAACCTTGTGGAAAAGCATCACTATTCTTGCACACAAGCTTACTGTTACTCTGTCAAAATTTCTAGTCAATCTATACTTAGCACTTTCCAGTCTCTCCCTCTCGGTTTCTGCTACCCACGGGTTAGCGAATACATCATTTGGTGCTTTCATTGAGAGCAGAAAGCGAGTCAAGTTTAAATCCTCTCCCACAACAAGCTTTCCCAACAGTGAAAATGGTGAAACGTGCAGTGACTTTAATGGCCCAACCGGAGTCCTCCGTCTAAACCTCTGCCATTTCTGGCGTACGAAGGACTCCTAGAGGCAAGCAAGTTGCCTCCACCCCCGCGGATCTTTGCCATCAAATTCATTATAACTCTCTCGATCTCCGCAAAACAGATATGCAGCGGCAATGCCGCTTGGCTAGGTGGCTCCACAACAGCAGAACTTTCTCGTTGCGAACTCATCGGCTGCAGTTGGCGCCCTCATTTCTGGATTACAGCAGATACTCCTGGCGCTGCAAACTCAAGTCGCAACTGCTGCGACAATGGTGTTGGCAGGGCAATCCCCCCTGTGGCCTTTAGATCAACGTCTCTGAGAGTCAGATCAATTGATATCCCATGGGCAGAACATTGGGTTGAACCACAGGTTTCTCCCTCACCACCATTGTAGCAACTATGTCCTTATACTGCCACAATGTCCCCCGTTGTTCCACAATAGGTGACTGTCATCATCCCCTAGCACAGCAGGCAAGACATTGCCGATTTGCCGTCCACAGGCGGCGCAGCAATTCGTGACTGCACCGCCACCCCCAGTCTTACCGACAAGATACACGACACGACGTATGTCTTATGTCTGCCACAATGATGAAGGCGTCCACTTCATCACCACTAAAAACTCCAAGGGATCTTCTATCTCCCCTGGATTGCAAGGGGATGACAACCCCAACCCCGGGATTCAAGTGGGGAGATGCCTCATCTTCAACAGGCTTGGTGATAGGAAAATTTCCTACCAACACCTCTCTATGAACCTCCGGGCTGTTAAGCGAGGTCCACCGAGTCCTGACATGCATCACCATTGCCACCAACGGCCAAAACAACAACACCCCCATCAACAACAAGGGAAGGAGTCCAAAGCGCATCCCCGTTTTAGAGAAGCTAGGGGGAAATTGTTCCCCTAGATCAACCCCCACGCCAACAACAACCTCCCTATCTCCGAGGCAACAACGAAATTCCCATTTGGTCAACAACTGAACCCTCGTCAATGCCAACAATGGATTTCACTTCCAAGGCGGCAACAAAATTCTCCACCATGACGCCACCGTTAGGTGGAGCCAGGCGAAGAGCAAATCCGCACTCTCACCTAGCAGGTGTACGAGCTGCGGGCAGCGCGCAGTGGCAACAACCGTACCGCCACCACCACCTCATCCTATAATTGAAAACCCGCAACCGGAGGCACTCACACTTCAAGTGAAATAGCTCAAGGCTCAACTCAACAATGAGCTTGGCACAATGAGGGTAAGATCTGCCACTCCCTTCATTGCCCGAGTAATGCAGGGCCCTATACCCGCGAAGTATAAGGTGCCCAACATCAAGCTTTATGGGGGGTAAAACCGACCCTCGGGGGCATTACTCTCGCCACCATTTCGACATGTTTATGCTTGGCTCTATCGACGAGTATATGTGCAGAATGTTCTCTTCCACTTTAGAGGGGAGAGGCGTATGAATTATTTAACAACCTGCCCGACGAGTTTATTGACTCCAGGCAAAGTTGTTTACGAGCTTCCTCACCCACTTCGCGGGGTGGACCTAGACGAAGAAGCACTTCTCCTACTTGCTCATTGTCAAGAAAGCGAAGGATGAACCCCTCAGCAAGTTCCTGGAACGCTAGAGGGAGGAGACCTCCAAGGTCTATTGGGCCGACGACAACACTTGTCCGATTATGCTCCAGGAAGTTATCGAGGCTAGCGGCTACGCCAGGAGTTTGGTCATGAACCCCCCAAAAGACTATAAGAGGTCCCTCCTCCAAGGCAAGATATACGCTGAGGCGGAGGAATTACATAGCCATGAGTGGCCTCAGGAGAATGCCTTCAGGCCCCCAAAAGAAGAGCAACAACAACAAAAGCCCCAAAAAATAGAGATGGAAAGCATCGTGATGATGCAGAAAGGAACCGAGGCCAAGGCGGCTACAATGGAAAGCTCCCTTGGTCTGGTCTAAAGTACGCCCCCCCCCCCCCCCCCCCCCCCCGAGGTCAAGACCACCCTCACCTATACAGTCAGCCACATCCTTAAATATGCTGAGCGAGAGGGTTTGGTGTCTTGTAACCCAAGATTCAATGATGTCCAAGCAGTGGAAAATGGAGGCCCATACTACCGGTTTCACCGCTACAATGGGCACACTACTGAAGACTGCCGCAATCTGAAAATTGGAGATTGAAAAGTTGATCAACTGAAGCTACATGCAGCAGTTCGTCAGAAAGACCGAGGTCAGTCAAAAGCACTATTATGAGAACAAGGCCAGGGATGGTGAGAAGCAGGCCCCTGGCCAGAGAAAGAAGGAGGTTGGCTTGACCTCCGACGATGATTCGATCGAGGATGAAAGGCGTAACTAGCATTGCCAACGTGAGGTCCAAATGATTGTTGGAGGGAACACATGTGGTGACAAAACCCCCCAAAGGAAGAAAACGAACAACACTTTGTGTGCGGGGGAGGTTCCAACCACCCTGCCCCCACCCTCGAGCTCATCAAAGAGAGCGAGGTCATAAATCATCTCTTTCACTGAGTACGACCTACCAGACTCCCTTTCCCCTCGAAGGGATTTTGTGGTAGTGAAGTGTGAAGTAAATAACGTGATCATCCACTGAGCCTATGCTGACATCGGTTCTTCTGTCAACATAATGTATGTGAAGACCTTCGATGAGCTTGGCCTTCATGTGAGCTCTTTGAGGCCCATATGAACACCCCTATCCGGATTCACTAGGGACTCAATAGACTTCACGAGCACTATTGAGTTCACTATCGATTTCGGGGACGATTCCTATCTCTCTAAAATCTTGGTGGAGTTCGTGGTGGTGCGCCTCGAGTGTGCCCACAACATCATTCTTGGCAGGCCAACTCTGGAAGACCTTGAGGCTATCATATCCCTCAATCACCTTTACATGAAGTTGTAGGTCGAGTCCGAAGTTAGCTACTGTAGAGAAAGCCAGAAGATAACAAGACCTTGCTACATGAATATGATAAAGACGATGGTTGTCAGAGACATGAGGATCAACACAATTTCTCAAGTGATGGGAATTGTTCCTGAACTCGACAGTGATCTCAATAGTGCCCTCAGCGTCTATTGAGTCCCTTGTGAATCCGAATAGGGGAGTTCAGATGGGACTCAAAGAGTTCAGATGAAAGCCAAGCTCATGGAAGGTCTTCACATACATTGTGTTGACAGAAGAAAAAATATCAACATAGGCTTGGTGGACGATCACATCATTTTCTTTGCACTTCACTACCAAAGCATCACCGTGAGAGGATGGGGAGTCTGGTAGGTCACAGTAAGTTAAAGAGATGATGTCTGACAGCTTGTTGTTCAATTTCTTCCTTTGTGTGGTTGTGTCACCACCTGTGTTCTTTCCGATGATCAACCAAACCTCATGTTGGCGGCGCTAATGACGCCTTTCATTCTCAGCTGAATCATCGTCGGAGGCCAAGCCAATTCCTTCTTTCTTTGTCTAGGGGCGTTCTCCTCATCCCTGGCCCTGTGCTCATAAAGGCGCTTTTGATCAGCATCGGGCTTCCTGACAAACCGTCGCATGTAGCTTTGGTTGATCAGCTTTTTAGTCTCCAGTTTCAGATTGCGGCAGTCTTCGGTAGTGTGCCCATTGTACCGGTGAAACCGGCAGTATGGGCACCCATTGTCCACTGCTTGGAGCTTGTTGAACCTTGGGTCACGAGCCACCAAGCCCTCATGCTCAGCATAGTCAAAGACATGGCTGACAATATGGGTTAGGGGGGTCAGAACCTCGGGGGGAGCGTACTTTGGACCTTTGTAGCCGCTCCGAGTCTCCGAGTCTCCGAACTCAGTTCCTTTCCGCATCATCACGCCACTTTCCATCTCTGTTTTGTTAGAGCTTTTGCTGTTGTTGTTGCTCTTACTTTGGGGGCCTGGAAGCATTCTTGTGAGCCCTCTCGTGGCTATGTACTTCCTCCGCCTCAACGTATCTCTTGCCTTAGAAGAGGGCCCTCTTGTAGTCTTTTGGAGGGTCTGTGACCAGTTTCATGGTGTAACCGTTAGCTCGGACAATTTCCTGGAGCATGGCCAGACGAGTGTTGTCGTCGACCCCATGGACCTCAGATGTCTCCTCCCTTCAGCATTCTAGGAACTTGCCGAGGGGCTCGTCCTTCACTTGCTTCACAGTGTGCAAGTAGGAGAAACGCTTCTTCATCCGGGTCCGTGCGAAGTGGGTGAGGAAGGTCGTTGTCAACTGCCACCATGAGTTAATGGACTCGTCAGACAGGTGTTTGAACCCGTCATATGCCCCCTACAAAGTGGAAGAGAACATTCTGCACATATACTCGTCGCTAGTGCCAAGCATAAACATGTCGGACTGGTAGCAAGAGTAATGCTCCTGAGGGTAGTTTTACCCCCATAGAGCTTGATGTTGGGCCTCTTATACTTCGGAGGTATAGGGGCCTGCATTATTTGGGCAGTGAAGGGAGTGATAGATCTTACCCTCACTATGCCAAACTCATTGTTAAGTTGAGCGTGGAGCTATTACACTTGATGTGTGAGTGCCTTCTGTTAGTTGCAGGTTCTCAGTTATAGGAGGAGGAGGTGGCGGTACGGCTGTCGCCGCGGCTACCCACAACTTGTTCACCTGCTAGGTGAGAGCGCATATTTGCTCCTCACGCGGGTCTACCTGGCGGTGATGCCATGGTGGAGAATTCTGATGTTGCCTTGGCGGTTAAATTTGTTGTTGGCGTGGAGGAGAGTTCAATTGTTGGCATGGAGGGGAATTCTGTTGCTGCCTTGAGGGGGAAGGAGGTTGTTGTTGGCGTGGGGGGGTGAATCTAGGGGCACGATTGCCCCTGGCCTCTCCAGAGCGGGGATGCGCTCTTGAGTCCCCCTGCTGGTGTTGCTGTTGTGGCCGTTGTTGGCGGCAGTGATGCACATCATGGCTCGTTGGACCCCGATTAACACCGCGGAGGTTCATAGAGAGACCTTAGTGGGAAGTTTCCATATCACCAACCTATCGAAAACGGGGTGCCTCCCTACTTCAACCCAGGGGTTGGGGTTGTCATCCCCTTCCAATCCTGGGGAGATAAAAGATCCTCGGGAGTCTTTATTGGTGATGGCGTAGAGTCCTTCATCATTGTGGTACCCGTAAGACATACATCGCGCCATTTATCTTGTCGGCTGGACTGGGGGTGGTGGTGGGGCCATGAACTGTTGCGCCGCCTGAGGACAGGAGGGTCCTGCTTATCCTAACCCCGAGTCCCACCTGTTGTTGAACAACGGGGCCGTTGCAGCAGCATAAGGACATAGTTGCTGCAATGGTTGTGAGGGAGAAACTCATGGTTCAACCCACTGGTCCGCCAATGGGATCTCAATTGATCCCACTCTCAGAGACGCCAGTCTAGAGGCCGTAGTGAAGCTGCCCTAGAAACACCACTCGCTAGAAACACCACTCGCTGCTCCAGTTGCGGCTTGAGTTTGCAGCGCTAGGAGGATCTGCTGCAATCCAGAAATGAGGGCACCAAATGTGACTTGATGGGTCTGCAACGAGGAAGTTCTGCATTTGCAGAACCACCTGGCCAACCGGCCTTGTCGCTGCATCTCTGTTTTGCGAGATCTGGTGGTGGAGAACGGGAGAGTTCTGTTGAATTTGCTGGCGGAGATCCGTGGGGGTGGATGCAACTTGCTTGCCTCTAGAAGCCCACGCCAGAAGTGGCAGTGATTTCGACGGAGGGATCCGGTTGGACCATTGCAGTCACTGCACGTCTGTTCCTTGTTGCACGTGTCACCATTTTCGCGGTTGGGAAAGCTTGTTGTAGGATATGATCTAAACTTGACCTACATTCAGCTCTCTATGAATGTACCAAATGATGGCTTTGCTGACCCGGGGGGTAGCAGAAACCGAGAGGGAGAGGCTGATAAGTGCTAAGTATAACTTCAGTAGAAAATTTGGCAGGGCAACATTAACCTTATGCGCAAGAATGTCGATCTCTTTCCACAAGTTGGAAGGTGCTATTTACAGTGTGAAGTGAAATACTTGGGGAACAAGTAAAATATAACAAATCTAATAGACGGATGACACGTGTAAAGTCTAATTGGTGTGAGACTAATTACAATTGGCTGATTGGTACTGTGCGTAACATATTTGATTCCTTTTGTACCGGAATGCGCATGAATGCCAGACGTATGCAATCTGGAATCTTCTGCACAACTGTCGTATGGATGACGCAATGACAGTTGTATGCGGAATTTGATTGCTGAAATGACCAAGTCCACAATTTCGTTATGAGGTCCAAGCTTTGCCGGTGAGTTCAAGCTCAGATGTAGTGTATTTGTTTGGGGGAGAGTGACCTTAGTTCACTCTATGCGAAGTAGTGATGTATTTTTTTTTATTTTTTTTCTCCGGAAGGCAAACCACCAAAATCAGTGCGGTAAATGCCAGAGTACATTTACCAGAATATTATTAAAAATCATCAAAACAACATGAGAGGGGGCCAGACCTAAACATCTCAGAAACACTAATGGGGGGGGGGGGGGGGGGGGGGGGGCTAGACCTGACCCATTAATTAGAAAAAAACCAATCAGATTCCAAAAAAGGAGATAAAAATACAATCAACTAAATCTAAAAGTAGGTAGGCCAAAGAGGTCCATAAAATAATACATCCTAGTCCGATTTGGAAGAGCACAGATCTGTGGATAAACAATCTGCTGGGCCGAGTTCTGATCCGCTAAAAAATGAGCAACCCAATTGGCCTCTCTCCAAGTGCCGAAAAAGGAAATTCCATTGGCTTCAGACAGATCCAACAACGCTTTAACCTGGCAATACCATCTAGTAGTGATGTCTTCTTTGATTCATTGACTTCGTTAAGCGGCAGTAGACTCCAGGCTCGGGTAATGGCGCTGGATTCGACGTTGACTTCGGCGAGGGTCGACCTCGACCTCAGATGCAGTTTTGGACTTATCTCGATATTTTGGGAGCTGAGTTTTGAATTTGAACTTCGGGGAGGGTCGACCTTGACTATATGCAATCCGTCACTTAAGCCTTTGTACTAAAAAAATCATATAAGTACGTTTACTTTAAAGTATAATCAATTAAACCATTTTACCTAACAGGTTATTTGTTTAAAAATTAAATTAGAAATATTGATAAATCATACAAAAATTCATATAAATTTGAATAAACAATCTAATAATAATTTTTAAAAAATAGTAAAAATGAAAAAAATACATAAATTTTAAAAACGTTAAAATAAAAATATTAACAAAAATAAAAAACTAAAAAAAATAAAGTGAAAAGAAAAAAATTAAAAATTTAAAAATCTTTTAAATAGATGCAAAATATAAAAATATTTTAAAAAATTTAAAACATATTGGCTTTGAATTCTGAAAATTTTCACAACTTTTGTATATAATTCTTCAAATTTTAACATTTGTTTAGAATGTTTAAATAATAAAAACCTTTTATGACATGTCAAAATTGATTTAATGGTCATTTTGATCAATTGTGTAAAGTAAACGTACTTGTTGAGTTTAATCCAACACGATATAGTAAATATATGTATGAACACTCAGTTTTTACATGGAAACCCGAAAAGGGAGAAAACCACGGGACTTTTTAAGCTAATGTCCAAGCCCTCTCAATTCTCATTAGGCTCTCCTCACCATTACATAATAATACAATTTGAGCTCCCATTAATGGAGTATTATCTAATCTAGAGAGCTAAAGGAAGAAGAAAAGAAAGGATCCCTAATATGGAGGGAAACTCCCATATTTATAGAGAATAGGGGAAGGGGATGCATGCTCTACACCCTAATGGGCCGCATGGGCCGGAGTGGGCCCAAATGGCTAAGGTGGGCCGGATGGGCCGAAATGGGCCTAGCTGCTCGGGCTCCGTACTACGTAAAGCCTTGGACTCCTGAACAGTAATAGGCCGGGATAATATATCCCAACAGTACTTATATACTCCGTATCGTAATACTTTTTTGGGAGAGTTATCAAATAAGCCCTCGAGTTTACATAAAAAGTGCAAATCACCCCTTTTATAGGAGGCTCTGTCCGGCCGTCGTCATTTGGAGCGGTTCCCGGACCCCGTGGAATGTTTTGATGAAATTTTTTGAGCATCTTATTCATTAATTCTAGTTTATTCATACCAAATTTCAGCTAAAAATTCAATCGGGAAGGCAGTCAAATGAATTTTTGAAGATAACTGCACAGTTAAACAACGCAGAATATTTCAGAAAATCATTTGACTGCCACCCCGGTTGAATTTTTATCTTAAATTTGGTATGGGTAAACTAGACTTAATGAAGAAGATGCTCAAAAAATTTCATAAAAAAATTCCAATGGAAACCGCTCCAAATGGTGACAGCCGGACAAAGCCTTCTATAAAAGGAGTGATTTGCACTTTTTATGTAAGTTCGAGAGCTTATTTGGTAGTTCTCCCTTCTTTTTTTAGTAGATGAATTTAAGTGGCTTATTTAAGGCTGGATTGCAACAGCTTTAAAAAAAGCACTTTTCAACTTTTGGCTTTAAAAACACTTATTTACCAAACACTACCAATTTTTTTACTTTTCTCGGCTTTCGTGTCAAAAGTGCTTTTTCCCTTTTTATACATCAAAAACACTTATTTTACCAAACACTATCAACTTTTACTTTTCAAACTCACTTTTTTCTCAAACACTATCAACTTTTACAACTAATCACTTTTTCCAAATCACCCCATAAATGCTCTTTTTAAGCCGAAGCCGTTGCAAACATTCCCTTAATCCTCTTTAGCATAATTTTAAAAAAAGAAAGAATTGTAGAGCCCGTTTGGAGAACTCTGTTTTCGGCTTATCAGTCTTATCAGCCATCTTTTTCACCAAACACGTAACTTTTACTTTCGCGCGCTGAATTGTGTAATAAGCCGAAAAAGTAAGGTTGGAGTTACTTTTCTGGCTGTATTGGCTGAAGTTACTGTAGAGGACCATTTTAGCTATTTTTACATATAATTTTTTCTTTAATTTATTAATAAAATATATTTTTAAAATATTTTTTTCTTAAATCAGCAGAATCAGCCAAAACACTTACTCCAGCCAGAATATCACAAATTTCAGCAGAATCAGCCAAAACAGCCGATTTTGGTGCTACCAAACGGGCTCTTAACTTCTAAGGGTGATGTTCATTCAACATTTAAGAATTGTAATGAGAGAAGATAACTGTTTTTCTGCTGCTGCCGCTAGCATTCCAACACCACCACCGTTATCTAATCTGTTCAAAGGCAGTTCAGAGGAGCAGTTTGGAGTGAAATGGAGGTCTTGAACATCATCTGGAGTTTGTATGAGCTGTTGGAAGAAAGAAATGAAATTATTTGTTCCATCTGAAACGTTGTAGTTTTAGCATATAGACTTGCACCACCGTATAGTTTATCATCCTCTTAAGGCGTTGGCACCACTGTGTACGTTTTGGTTCAACAAACAGGCAGATTCCATCGACAAAGATTCCATCTTTGTAGTGTAGTAACCATGTCGTTCTCTTCACTCTTATTTCGTCTACGTGCTTCTTCAAGACTCATTTACAGTGGTTTCAAAAGTTCGTTTTACCAAAAAAGGGTTCATTCAAGAATCCTTGGGGAGGGCACAATCAGCTCAGAGAAGGCCCGCTCAGCCTCTTTAGTCCCCCTGGCCCTCGCAATCTATTCTGGTTCACTCGCTTTACATGCCCAAACCAGCTCACCATTTAGTCTCTGCGATGCTCCTGATATCAATCCCAGGTATTTCCCACCTTCTTCTTGAGAGTGATTTCCCCTTTTTCCCTTCTGTATGAAAAAATAAAAACAGAAAACCTTGGGGCTTCGAGGAATTGGTTTGTTTCAGCTTTTATACATCTACCTCCCGTGAGGTTTGGTAAAATTACCAGATCATCTGGAGGTTTATGAAAATTACAGATGCACTTTTATCAAGTCAAATTTCCATAAATAACAAAAAGGATGATATTATACTGCGATATTAGTAGGAAGTTAGTGTCTGATATTATATTCAGACTAAATTAATCCTAATATTCATCCTAAATGCATTTAAAAAAAACTATAAACATTTTAATGTTACTATGCAGTGTTCTAAAAGACGTGAGGCGTGGCGAGGCGGCACGCCCGAGCCTTAGGCCTTTGAAGCCTAGGCGAGTTTAGGCGGGAATTAGGCGTAGAAAGGCGTTTTAGTTTTTTACTAATTTTTCTAAACTTTATAGATATTTTTTAAAAAATATAAATGCAATATTATAAAATATCATGCAAAACATAATAGTAATACATTTTCCAACAAAAATAAACTTCTGAATTACTAAAATGGACACCTATTATATGAATTTGGTATATAAAAAGTAAGAGTTCATAAAAAAGTTCAATGACAGTACAAATAATAATGAAATTGTCCGTTCAAAAAAATAATGAAATTGTTTGTAATCATCATTATCATTACTACGTATATAATAATGACCCTATAATAATATAATAATTTAATGATATACTCCTTAATAAGGATTTACGATGTTGAATTTGTTGGAGCCTAGTTGACAACTGCTTTTAATCTTGGTAGGAAGTATTATTTGTCCGGCCAACTGGGTTTTAACTTCATCCCACACCGGAAGGAGATGAAGCACTCCTAGTTCTAACACTCTATATATTGGGGACATCCTCTTCTCTTCCTTGTGAATGAAACTTGCGCTCTAGCGGGTCTTCGTACCCTTAGTATGCTAATAAATGATAGTTAAAAGTTTAAATTGTGTAGCACTCATGCTTTGGTCACGCATATGCATAGGCGGGGCGTATTGTTCACGCCTTGCGCCTTGGCGAGCCTAGGCGCCGCCTTTATGAGTGTTTTAGAACACTGTTACTATGAGTATAGAAACATGAAGTCCAAAACACTAAATCCAGCTCGTATCGTTATATTATATGGAGTATCAAGTTTTGGTGTTAGAAGTGTATTTCTGGAAAATGGGTCTCCTAGGAGGGTGTATTCAATGTTTGAAATTGTGCAAAGCAATTGCACCTTGAGGTTATAGCCATTGGCATAATTGGTGAGGCTTGTGCCTTGTTGCGCAATGAGGCTTGTGACTTGTTGAGCAATGAGGCTTGCACAATACGCAATCCAGTTAAAACGTTTCAATTCCTAAATACACAATTTTATACACTGGTGTATTGGTAATGTTCAGAAACTGCAGAGATGATTCCGTAAGTCCGTAACTTGACCAACCATAAAGATTGTTTTTCAAATGATGAGTGATTTTGACTGGTTTGTTTTAATGGTTTATTTAAAGTATTGCGCTATTGATTTCTCCATTTGGTACGTTTAAGTGAGAAAGCTGGTGGCAAATGCAGTACCAACTATGCGGTGAAAGGTTCTCACAAAGAAGTTCCACATGAGCTTGTTGATGAATTGCAAGAAATTTTTCAGGTAATTTATTTCCATCTTTCAGGTGAAGCCTACACAGTGTTTTGGAGTTTCGGCTTCTAATGTTAGTACCCTGTATTTTTATCTTCAGCTTATTAATAGCTGAATGTTGTATTTTTAATTTGCATTTTCCCCGGGATTCAATGTTCATTTTATTTGGAAATGGGGATGAGTATTAAAAAAACCACAGACTAGTCGGTTCATTCTGATGTGAAAGATTGGATTTCCTTCGTTTGCTGGTTTGGAAATAGGTTTCTGATAGTTGTTTATGTAGGATAATATGACAATGGACTACGATGAGAGATATAATCATGGGAAGCCACCAAATAGTTTTCACTCGGCTGTAAATATCCCCGATATTGTTGTTTTCCCAAGGTTTGTATGGATTTTGGACATTCACATGATTCTTTGTTTCCTTAAATGTCTGCTTTTCATACCATGTATGAACCTCTTCGAAGATGAAAATTTCAATGAAAGGTTTGATGGAAGGCATTGGGATGATTGTAAGAGAAACCCCAAATGACTCAAACTATAGATAATCTTCTTTGCACATTTCTTCTTCTTTTTTTTTGAACAAGAATAGATATCCTTTTGGTGGAGATAGTATGTAAGAGCTTTTTCTCTTCTTGTGTAGGTGTGAGGATGAGGTATCTAAGACAGTGAAAGCTTGTAACAAGTATAAGGTCTGAATGCCACCACCTGTAGATAGAATCATATTGTATTTATTTCATTTCATGTAACCTTTAGGCTTTCAGTTTTTGGCTTGCTACTTTATTGCACTTAATGTGATGTAAACAGGTACCAATTGTACCCTATGGTGGAGCCACATCTATTGAGGGTCACACCTTATCTCTTAATGGGGGCGTTTGCATTGACATGACATTCATGAAAGTATGCATTTATTATATATCATGTTTCGATTTCGCTACATTAACTTTTTAAAATTTTGAATTCCCCATGATTCACTAAGCTTCCATTTATCTTTCACTTATCTGGTTATTAATGAATCTCCTCTCAAAGAGAATTTTACAAAAGAGAGTCCTCTAAGACTGAATGGAAAATATTGATTTCTTATTTTCTTACCATGGGTTATGAATTTCTATTTAAATCTGTAGCACATAACAGCATTACATGTGGAGGATATGGATGTCGTGGTTGAACCTGGGATTGGATGGATGGAGCTTAATGAATACTTAGAACCCCATGGTCTTTTCTTTCCACTTGATCCTGGTGAGTTTCTATTTTCCTTATATGAAATATTTCATCCCCTTTCAATGCAAGTCTTGGCACCAAGTCATGTATGCGTTTAGAGATTATTCTTATTTTGTAAATTTTTATTGGTTTTTTTGGAAATCTAGTACTCCGTAGATTAATAAATCTGAGCACATTGTTTTTGTCATGTATAAAATTCTTTAGCAAAAGTAGCGAAAAGCCCTGTCATTTTCTCAAATAATGAAGGGTAGACTTATGCAACAATGATAGCACAAGTTTACTAACGGTTAATCGAATATTTAACTTCTCTTAGATGAGAAGTATATTTTTGCAATATTTAGCTCTACATTCCGACCCCAAATTCTTTTTGGACTAAGGCTTGGATGTTGTTGTTTAGCTTTACATTATTTCACTTTCCTTGTCGACATTACAAACATATGATATGCAGGACCTGGAGCAACAATTGGGGGTATGTGTGCTACACGTTGCTCTGGCTCTTTGGCAGTGAGGTAGTCCCTTTCCTCTTTTGTCTCACTGTCTTCTAACTTTTTCACTTGATGTGTAAGTTTGGCGGTCAAACTTTGACCTGATTATGGTCCGTACTCGCTATGGTTTCCCTCTTACAGCATAATTCCACTTAAAATAACTTTTATAACCTTTTTGAAAATGAAAATATAGACTATCTTTTGTAGTTAGCTGTAGACCGAAAAAACCGAAAGGAGTAAACTAATATATATTGTTTTAGAATGTAGGTATGGCACGATGCGTGATAATGTCATCAACCTTAAGGTAATCTTATGTCCATGACGAATGTTTCCATGACAAGCAAGGGCATAATAATTGTTAAGACTCGGGTTCCATCCTAAAAACTCAATCTGATAGGAGTAACCAAATGGGTCAAAGAGACCATAAATGGGCTAATAGATGTTAAGATTCAGAGTTCTGGCGGTCAATCTTAAAGATGAAGTAGCCCAGAATCTTATATATTAGTTTATTGTTTTATACCAATTTGGCGTGAAACAAATATCTCAATAATAATAAGGGAAAATGGAAACTAATAATCCAACCTTTTAGCTGTCTTCTTACAATAGTCCCACCTTTTGATTATTCATGAATAATCCAACCTTTGCACCTCATCTTCATTCACTGGTCCCTGACCGGTTGATGACCTACTATTCCAAGTTATTTTCTTATCTTTGCAAACCATTATACCATAAATCTCACCTTTCATAAAGATAATATTTTGCAAAGATAAGAAAATAACTTGGAATAGCAGGTCATCAACCGGTCAGGGACCAGTGAATGAAGATGAGGTGCAAAGGTTGGATTATTCATGAATAATCAAAAGGTGGGACTATTGTAAGAAGACCGCTAAAAGGTTGGATTATTAGTTTCCATTTTCCCTAATAATAATTCCATAAGTAGCGTGTATTATTCCACAGGTTGTTCTAGCAAATGGAGATGTGGTCAAGACAGCTTCTCGGGCAAGAAAAAGTTCTGCAGGGTATGTTTGTCGTTGTTTTCGTATGTAATAATAACTTATGAATAGATTTTCTGATAGAACTGTAATTGCATGTTCTAGTTATGATTTGACACGCCTGATCATTGGAAGTGAAGGAACCCTAGGAGTTATCACTGAAGTTACTTTGCGCTTGCAGAAGATTCCTGAGTCATCTGTGGTATTCTCGTTTTTTCCTTCCCTGTGTTAGTTACCCTTCTATGTGATTTAATTCTCACTTTTTAACTTGAGAAACTTCTTATTTGCTCAATCTTGTCTGTAAACTTTAGTGGTTCCCGCTTCTAATGTTGGCTTTGGCCAGAAATTCTGCAACGGAAGACTTAGGTAGTTAAATTATTTAAAATGATAGTAGGGAATTGTAATTCACAGCTTAGTCAGAAAAGTCATACGTAGTATTATTTACACTACAAGGACCCACATTCATTCAACTTATATAGCTACACTACATAACAAACTCATTAACCAAACTTTATAATAAACTAACAGCTCTAACAACTAATCAGATATATGCTGATATGGCAATTGAGCTGATGTGTCACTGCTTGTGTGGCAATCTTGTAATACCCCCGTAAGTTGGTGCATAAATAGTATTTAGTCCCAGCTTAGATATGACCATATGAGTATATTAAAATCAGTGATAGGAACTAGGAAGAGCGTTGGTAAAGCGGTAAAGCCATTTGCAACTTGATCATGGGAAGGGACAAACAAAGGCCCAATAAAACCGTTTTTTACCATATTATGAACAACATGGCAGTTATTTCGATATGCTTAGTTCTTTCGTGAAAGACATTGTTTTCAAAAATAGCAAGTGCATACTGGTTGTCATGAAGGACAGGTATACGAAGTGTGGTTGGTGTATTTATATCATGAGGAATGTATGATCCACAACACTTCACAGACTATGTTTGCCATTGCTCTATCCAGCCTCTGATGATGATTGAGCTTCAGCTGTTGGTTTCTTTGCCTTCCAAGAAATAAGAGTTTCCCAAATAAATGCTGAAACCAGTGATGGATCAACGGGACTCAGAGCATGTTGCCCAATCAGCATCACAAATGGCTTGTAATTTCAAAGAAGAATCTGAAGGATAAAATAATCCTTGAGCAGGAATTTTGATGTAGCATAGTACACTATGAGCTGCCTGAAGATGTAAATCTATAGGATAATCAATATATTGATTGAGTTGCTGGATGGAAAAAGAGGGCATTGTAGCCGTAAGATAGAGCAATGTACTAACCAGTTTATGATAATCATCTAGTTGAGCTAAGAGAGGACTATCATCATGTGCAAGTTTAGCCCCTGGTACAATAGAACTTGCTGCAAGCTTTGCTCTCCAAAACCAGTATCTTCTATAATCCTAGAGCATATTTCCTTTGAAAGATATTCAATCCAATCTTGGATCTGGAAAGTTTTAAGCCAATGAAGAACTTTAACTCACCTAGGTGCTTTATTTGGAAAGTAGTGTGTACAAAATGTTTGACTTCTCTGATAGCTGTAATATGAGAATCGACAGCGATGTTGTCATCAATATATACCGTTGAGACTAAAAACGTTCCACCTTTTTTTGACAAAAAAAGAGGGATCAGATGGAGCTTTTTTGGTGACAAACATCCTTTAGATTCTCTAAGTGTCTCCTTCGCCACTTTGTTAAAGGCCAACTTCATTGATAACCACACATCATCCACATGTGTGTCATTATTAATAAACCATACATCTTCCTCTAACATTTTGTGTGCAAAACTTTGTTGGAGATCCCCCTCAAGCCTCCACCACCTTATCTTTGATTCTACTTGTATCTTAACTCGTCTTCTCTTCTTACCTTGAAAATCAAACACAAGCATCCTATGCTGAGTGACAACACTCTCACCTAGGATAACCTTACAATTAGTGTAGCTAGTTCTCCAAGTGTCGTTCGTACTAAAAAGTAGCCAGTTTGGGTACTATTAGCTCCACTTCTATAGGTCACAAGGTGAGTCTCTTTTTTTGAACCAAGTGTTCAAAAAGTGTTCATTTTGAACCAAGTGTTCATATGTCAAGACAAAATCCAGAATGTTCTGCCGCGCTTCATTTCTAGTGCCAAAACCATATCCGCCATAGATACTCTTAAAACCATCACGACTTGGGCCCACATGCCCATTCAGGTTGCCTCCTGTGACCAATTTCTCTCCCCTTGGCACTCGTCACACCACTTCCTCAAGATTTTCTTAAAATTGTTGAGTGACGGGTGCATCCAATCCCACTTGTGGTGCATAGGCGCTTACCACGGACATGATCTCATCTCCTATTACTAATATAATGCTCATGATGTGATTGTTCTTCCTAAAGACTTCCACCACACCCTCAACATAATCCCGTGCCACAATAATGCCTACTTCATTTCAGGTCTTCTCTCTTCCTAAATACCACAACTTATAACCTCCGGGATTAATCACACGTGCCTTTTCTCCAACCCACTTAGTTTCTTGCATGCACATAATGTTGATATTCCTCCTCATAACCTCGACTACCTCAAATGATCTTCTCGTAAAAGAGCCAACATTCCACGTCCCAAAACGCAATCTAGAACCTTGTCTTCTCTTCTTCACACCACATCGACCCTCACCATTTCCTTTCATATTGACACCATCCCTGGGCATTGGATTGGCGTGGGGTGAACAGGAGAAAAAAAGTGCAACTGTGCAAGTAATCGATGCCTGCCTTGTGTGTGAATCCTTTTGCCACCAATCGAGCCTTGTGTCTTTCAATAGAACCATCAGCCTTGTGTCCGAAAACAGTCTCTCTGTTCTTTAGTACATGGGATACATCCGACCCCGCTTATCGGGAGTCTTTGCGGCACTGGGGTAATGTTGTTATTGTTGTATACCCTATTTACATCCAATTGGATTTTTTCAGCATCTATTTTGCGGCACTGGATGCCTTAATTTCAGCATCTATTGCATCCTTCCAAATCTGATTCTTAATGGCCTCACTATAGTTATTCAGGTCAATATTATTGGAAATGCTTAATGAGATTTTCTCTTGAGAATTAGACAACTTGTGATTGGATATAGCTGAAGAGATGGAATGAGGAGTTGTTAGCTGAAATCCCTTTAATCTGGAAGAAGGAAATCTGGTTCTAGCAGATCTTCATAACAGTGGTTGTTTATTTAAGACTCACTGTTTCATCATTGTTTGTATCAAGAGCATTGGAAGAGTCCAAACTTACTTCATGCGTGAACTGTGAAAGGTAGTGTAGGAAGAACAATATCTTTATCAACATATGTCGAATCTGTTTGTTCTGTTGTGTTCTTATTTACCATGGGAAAAGTATGCTCATAGAATTTGACATCCCCTGAAATTAAGAGGTGCTTGGAGGCAAGATCATATAAGAAAATCCTTTTATTCCCTTTGGCAAACCAATGCACACACACGTTTTTCTCTTTGATCCATTTTTGTTTTATGAATTGATGAGTTGTATGCAAAGCATAAGCAACCAAACACCTTGAAATCACCAGAGATTTGTCTCCCTTCTTTGACGATCATTCCGCAAGCCCGCTTTATGGTTGGAATTGGTTCTTGGATTAAGATATGATATCTAAGAGCAGTAAACTCATCAGCAGCTTATTTGATTCCTATTCTTTATATGCCACTTCCTCGTCCATCAACAAGGAAAGAGCAAGAAGCAAGCAAGGTGAAGCAGAAGCAGCAGCTCTAACCCATTATTAGCAAATATGAAGTGGATTAAGCATACTAAAACCTACTATCATAGGGCAATCAACAATTCCTTTAGCTGACATAACATAAAGAGTCTCTTCTCCAGCCAGTCTCTAATTCTGAAATTGCTCTTTGGATTAAGATATGAGATCTAAGAGCAGTAAACTCATCATTCTGCCCTCTTAAGAATTGAATTACTTGATCCTCTTCTCTGTATTGTTTTGCTTTAGCAACTGCACCACACTTGCACTTTGGATTACAAACTCAATTTGGTAGAGGCCTCATAAAAGATATCTCTTCAAAAAGTGCTTTCAGCTGGGTGTAATAATCATTTACGCTCATTATTCCCTGTTTCAAACTACTGATTTCTTTTTGCAAATCAGCAATTCTACATGCGTCAGTAAACTGTCTGCACTTCTTTGTTATGAAGCAACAGTCAATCATGCAATTTTTGGCGCGATTCTCACTATGGGTCATCCGGAAACGGTCTCCTTTAAGTACATGGGTAAGACTGCGTACATCCGACCCTCCTTACCCCACCGAAGATGGGGGCCTTTGCGGCACTGGGGTAATGATTATGATAATGAGCAATTCTACATGCGTCAAGAGATGAAAACCTCTGCTTCAAATTGGACCAAATTTCACTAGCTAAGCCTATCCACAGAACACTTTGTGGCGATGGATGGCGAAACTGATTGTACGATCCAAACTGCCACGATGTTGTTACATCTCTCCCAGGCTGGATATAAATCATCATCATAAATCACCA
Source organism: Cuscuta epithymum (assembly GCA_945859915.1). NCBI lineage: Eukaryota > Viridiplantae > Streptophyta > Magnoliopsida > Solanales > Convolvulaceae > Cuscuta > Cuscuta epithymum. The sequence continues at coordinate 6,334,488 of CAMAPF010000984.1, read as the reverse complement.
TCTTTTGCAGGTGGAGCAATTGAACCCGAATTTGAGCTTATTCTTTGTAATAAGCAACCATTCTCATGGCCCGCTTCCACGTGGTGGTCGTATTCTCACGCTTTGATACCATAAAATGATTTAGATGAAGGGAATTGTATTACATACATTTTGCTTATATAGCTATAGACACTACATAACAATCTGATTAACCAAACTTCAATAACCAACTAACAGCTCTAACAACTAATCAGATATATGCTGATATGGCAATTGAGCTGATGTGTCACTGCTTGTGTCTTGTAATATAATTATTCCCCGTCCCAATAATAGAGTACGTTTGAGTAACATAAATTTTTTTAAGTTAGCAATCAAGTTACATGCTTTCACAAATTATGAATCCACTTATAAACCCCTAAAGCTAATTATTAAGATTGTTTGGACTGATGCACTAAAACTACCTACCCATGGCTCTACAGGAATTTTACTTTTAAAGGTAATGTTGACATTTCAAACCAGATATTTTTTGGGTAATAAGAAATTCTTGGCACAAGACTTTTTTGGGGGAACAGAGGGGGTAAGTGGTAACCTTCATAATATATGGCCTGTTGTTTCAGAAATGCAGCTAGTAGTGCATGTTGAAGAAATTTGCTGAGGGTATTATTGGAATATGAAACCAAGTTGGAGTCACATATCCTCGGGAGGAGCGTTTAATTTTTTTGTCTGAAGTCCAATCTGTATAATCTTAAAGATATGATTATTTTCTTTTATGAGTTCTCAGCATAATTTTTGGAAATAAGGCTTGGATGTTGTTGTATGAGTTTTCAGCATATGATCATCTCTAAATTTGTTGTCCCAGTAAAGCAATGTTTCGTTCTTCCTAATACATTAAAATTCCTTTAAATGTTATATATAAACCATATTTCGCCTGATATATACATATTGGGTTACACATGAACGGTCATAGGTTGCAATGTGCAACTTCCCTACAATAAAAGATGCAGCAGATGTTGCTATCGCCACAATGTTCTCTGGAATACAGGTCAGATTACTCTTAACTACACTTTTCACAGATTGATGGTTCTAAACAGTGATTTCCCTTTAAAAGAAAAAGAAAAAACTAACTTCCAGGGCAATGCTTTGAGAAATGTCACTTATTCTCATATCCCCTTTTTTGATTATTTAATTTATTGGTCAAAGGTGTCAAGAGTGGAACTGATGGATGAAGTTCAAGTGCGAGCAATTAATGTTGCAAACGGGAAAAAATTGCCAGAAAGTCCAACTCTAATGTTTGAATTTATAGGCACAGGTGAAACATCCTCCATTTATATTCGTAAATTATTGGTTTTTGTTTTATATGTTGTAAGGTCATTTCGAAATCAATACTCTAAGAGGAACGTGTAATGCCACCCTGAATCAGAAAAATATAAAAATATAAATCAAACATGTTCTCTTATATGAGGTTAGATCTTTTAAAATGGAACCTCAACACATAAATTATAAAAAATATACGCTTGGTAGAAGGGGCATAGTTAATTTATCTAACAGTTCACATATTTTTCTTTCCAATCTAATTAGTTTATGGCAATATCTACCAGAAGCATATGCACGTGAGCAAGCCAAAATTGTTCAGAAGATAGCTGCTGAGCATAAGGGCACCGATTTTGTCTTTGCAGAAGCTCCCGAAGAGAAAAAGGAACTTTGGAAGGTTACACAATAAGGGATCTCTTTATCATTTTTGTTTTTTTGTTTTAGCGGGAAATGTGCTTCCATCCCCACTCTCGAGTTTCCACAATATCTACTCGATTTACTTCAATTTTGAGTTGTTTGTTGACAAACATTAGAAGAATTCCACCCCACTGCACCCCATCCTGGCCCCAGTTTTGGTAGTGATAGATCAATCTTTTGCTTTTAGGTAAGGAAGGAGGCACTATGGGCCTGCTTTGCCATGGAGCCTGAGTTCACAGCAATGATAACGGTTCGTTTCCTTTCTGTTTTTTTTTGCCATCTATATGGAATTGCCTTTTTCCATCATTTTCAATGGAGCCAAAGATTCATTATTTTTTGGCTTGAAAATATGATGGAATAAAGCAAAATGGCTCACTAAACTGTCTGCGCTTCTTTGTTATGAAACAGCAGTCATCCAGAAACAGTCTCTCTGTGCTTTAGAACAGGGGTAAGACTGTGTACATCCTATAGAAGAGTCCAGACAGCTCCAGAGAACCGTTACATTAGCTACAAAATAAATTAGAATTATTTGTATTTAGTATTATAAATCAGTTACAAATCTTTGTATTTAATGTTATAATTAGTAGCCTGCCTTATTAGTCTCTAGACTGTTGTATAAATAGGATATCATTTTCTGGAATGAATTATGCTTTTCAGTCTCAACCTATTCCTACTCTAAATTCCTTTATGGTATCAGAGCCTCTAGAGGCCTAATCGGCCTATTCTCTTCACCGATCTGTTTAACCAGCATCACCTTCCTCTATCACCTTCCTCTGCCCATGGCTAATGGAGACAAAAGTCCAGAAGACGTTCATGATAACTCAACCTCATCTCACTCAGCCAACACTCCCCTAACCCCAGATGGCCTGATTATGCTCAGCCCTAGCCAATTCCCAGAAAAACTAGATGGATCAAATTACCTTGTGTGGAGAGACCAAGTAATGGACCTTCTGTTTGGTTCTCATCTGGACCAGTATATTGATGAAAAAGTCAGTCCTCCTCCAGAAAGTGAAGCTACCAACCATCTCCGGTGGAAGAGACAGGACCGTCTGGTGCGGCACGCCCTTGTCTCTTCTCTCAGTTCCGCTTGCAAACCGCTGATTGGGTCAGCAACGACCTCCGCCTCCGTCTGGAAGACACTGGAGCGCCTGTATGGCACCCGGTCAGCTTCCAAAATTCGAAGCCTGAAAGACCAGTTCCGCCATGCTAAACAAGGCTCGCAACCTGTAGCAGAATATCTTCACCACCTTCGCACCCTCACGAATGAACTGGCCAAGGCTGGACGACCAGTTGACGACGAGGACTTTGCCATTCAAGCCTTGGAAGGTCTTCGTCCTGAATTTGAAGCTATGGAGAATTCCATTCGTCCAGATGAGGTTACGTTTGAAGATCTGCACTCACTACTTGTCGGATTCGAAGACAAGATGCGCAGGAAAGAGATCCTGAATCCCACCACCGTAGTAACCGCAAACGCAGCTACTGTCGAAGAGAAGAACGAAGGCAGCGATTCCGCAGCGATGATGGTTCGCAGGAGTTCAGATCAGCGTGCCTCTATTTTAGGCCCTGGTCCATTGACCCAAGTTCAGAATCTGCCCAACAGGCCCAATACTCAGACTCAAAATTTTGGCAGAAATCAGAATAGAGGTCCACGACCAAATAATTTCTACAATTCCAATCGTCGTGGAAACAGTAATCCCGGGGGCATCAATAATCACATGGGCGGGCGTACCAATTCTGGATTTAATAACAAGTCAAGTTCGGTGATTATATGCCAAATCTGTGGCAAACCGAACCATCTGGCTATTAATTGTTGGCACAGGTTTGAACAACAAAGTTACCCTCCCCAAGCCAATACTGTTACAACCAGGAAGAATGGATGGTTACTCGACTCGGGGGCAACTAATCATGTGACAAATAATTTAAATAACCTCACCTTGGCGTCCGATTATACCGGCACAGACTCCCTAATTATTGGTAACGGTAAAAGTCTTGAGATTGCACAAGTTGGAAATATGACTCTTCATTCTCTTTCCTTACCTAATACTCTTTTTGTCCCTGCTATTCATACTAACTTAATTTCTGTTGCTAAATTATGTCGTGATAATGATGTACTAATTGAATTTCACCCTTCTTTTTGTCTTGTTAAGGACCGGAAAACAGGAGCAATTTTGTTACGGGGTATGAATAACGGTGACGTCTACAGCTTGCCTGATGTTCCAGTTCCTGCTTCTCCTAGTGTTAACATTACTACAAAATTTTCTCTAAATAAATGGCATTGTCGTTTAGGACATCCTGCCCTTCCCATCACTCAAAAAATTATTTCCTCATTAGGTATTGATTTTAAAGATGTTAGTAAGGATCTATCTCTTTGCACTTCGTGTGCGAGTAATAAAAGCCACCGATTACCTTTTGCTAAATCTTCTCTTTCTAGTTCTGGTCCTCTTGACTTAATTTATACTGATGTTTGGGGTCCTTCTCGTTACTATGTTATTTTTGTTGACCACTACACAAAATACATTTGGTTTTACACTCTCACCCACAAATCCGAAGTAACCCCAATTTTTCAACAATTTAAAAAAATTGTAGAAAACTTTTTTCAAAAATCCATTAAAACGGTTTACTCCGATGGAGGAGGAGAATATATTTCACTAGGGAAATTCCTGGCGTCTTGTGGCATTTCTCACTTAATTACTCCTCCATATACCCCTGAACATAACGGCTTTGCTGAACGCCGACATAGGCATATTGTAGAAACATGGATTACTTTACTTCACCATGCCTCTATGCCACTCAAATATTGGTCATACGCCTTTTTAACTGCTGTTTATCTAATCAATAGGCAACCAAACACTTCTCTAGATTTTTGTACACCCTATGAAAAACTTTTTAAAAAACCTCCCAACTACACAAAACTTGCTATTTTCGGGTGTCAATGTTTTCCTTGGCTCCGTCCCTACATGACCCATAAGTTAGAACCACGGTCCCGACCTTGTATTTTCCTTGGCTATTGCGAACAACAAAGTGCTTATCGCTGCCTTGATCCTACTTCCAATAAGATCTTTATTAGTCGGCATGTGGTGTTCAATGAGTCTGTCTTTCCTTTTTCTAACAATCTAACAACTGTTACAAATCTGTCCTCTGAAATTGATAATTGGCTCCAGCCACCTATTTCTTATCTCCCTATTTCAGGTGCATCATTAGCTAAGACGTCTCCTGTTACTCATACCTCGGCGCAACAAGACTCCCCTAATATATCTAACCCTGCCTCACTTCCACCTCCTACCAATCCCATTGCCTCTCACCCACCGGTTCTTGTCACTTACCACCGCCGGCCCAAACAAAAACTAACTACCCCATCCTTACCCATTACGCCCAACACCGCCACCTCAACCTCAACAGATATTCCCACTCCCAATACTTCCACACCGACCTTGGATCACCATCATGATCCACACTCTTCTCCACCCAAACACATCCACCCAATGACCCTTCGTCCTCGTAAGCAAGCTAATGTTGTTACCCACTCATTGTTACCTCATCATATTATTCCTACTTGTGTTTCTCAAGCTTTACAGGTACCTGAATGGAAGGAGGCTATGTCTGTGGAATTTGACGCCTTGGTGAAACAAGGGACTTGAGAACTTGTACCTGCTCAACCTGGCCAAAATGTTGTTGGTTGCAAATGGGTCTATACCGTGAAATATAAGTCCGATGGATCCTTGGATCGTTTCAAAGCTCGACTGGTGGCTAAGGGCTTTCATCAACGCCCAGGGATTGATTACTCTGAGACCTTTAGCCCAGTTATCAAACCAGTTACTATTCGGGTTGTTCTAACTATTGCTCTTTCTCATGGCTGGCAAATCAATCAACTTGATGTCAATAATGCATTTCTACATGGGACTCTCCAAGAGGAAGTTTACATGAAACAACCTCCTGGTTTCAATGATGGCTCTGGGAGAATATGTCGTCTTAAGAAATCTATCTACGGGCTTAAACAAGCTCCTCGAGTGTGGTATCAGTCTCTCAGTGGGTTTCTTTTATCCCTTGGTTTTCATCAATCTGTTTCCGATGCCAGTCTATTCATATTTTCTTCTCATCCATCTTATATCTATGTGCTAGTATATGTGGATGATATTATTATCACTGGCTCTACACCTGCTTTAATTCATCGGACTACTGACTTATTGGCACATAAATTCTCCATTAAGGATTTAGGATCCTTACATTATTTCTTGGACATCCAGGTTACCCCTACACAAGATGGCCTTTTTCTTGATCAACACAAATACATTACAGATTTATTACAGGTGTTGAATATGCATGAGGCTAATCCAGTATCCACACCTTTGGCTTCTTCAACTTCCTTGACTCTGTTTGATAGTTCTGGCTCTTGTGATGCAACTCTCTATCGACAAGTCATTGGGTCCCTTCAGTATTTAAGCCTCACCCGACATGACACTGCCTTTGCCATCAACAAGCTAGCTCAGTTTATGCACAAACCCACGATGAATCATTGGCAACTCATGAAACGCCTCTTGCGTTATCTTCAAGGGACTGCCTCTTATGGTTTATATCTCCGACGAAGTTCTTCCCTTTCCTTATGTGCTTATGCTGATGCAGATTGGGCAGGGAATCCAGATGACCGCTCCTCTACCAGCGCCTATGCCATTTTTCTTGGAGAATCACTTATTTCTTGGAAATCCTCTAAGCAACGAACGATTGCCAAATCCTCTACCGAAGCAGAGTATCGGGCCCTTTCCACTGCTGCCTCCGAGACCCTCTGGATTGAGTCACTTCTTCACGAGCTCCGACATTCACCTACTTCCCCTCCGGTTCTTCTATGTGATAATAAAGGCGCTACAAACTCCTCTGCCAATCTTGTATTTCATTCCCGCATGAAGCATGTTGCCATTGATTTTCATTTTGTCCGTCAACGTGTGCAACGTGGTCTTCTTCGAGTTCTTCATATCCACTCGCATGATCAACTAGCTGACATTCTCACTAAACCCCTTTCACGACAACGGTTTGTTTTTCTACGTGACAAGCTCAGGATTCTCAGCATTGATAGAATAGAATACCTGGCTTGCGGGGGCATATAGAAGAGTCCAGACAGCTCCAGAGAACCGTTACATTAGCTACAAAATAAATTAGAATTATTTGTATTTAGTATTATAAATCAGTTACAAATCTTTGTATTTAATGTTATAATTAGTAGCCTGCCTTATTAGTCTCTAGACTGTTGTATAAATAGGATATCATTTTCTGGAATGAATTATGCTTTTCAGTCTCAACCTATTCCTACTCTAAATTCCTTTACATCCGACCCCCCCTTACCCCACCGTAGGTGGGAGCCTTTCCGGCACGGGGTAAATGAAAATGATGATGATATGGAATTGGCTGTAATACTTTGACTCTTTGATTACTTGCAATTGTGTTGCCAATACAAGTAAATTACGTGACACCATGAAATACCGTAATATGCATGTAACCAACACCACATCATATACATCAAGCAAACTTCCACATAAGATGTCAATTGAACGAAAAGGAAATGCGAGCTGTTCCACCAGTGGCTAGTGGCTACATAATTATACATTTCGGACTATGATTCTTTGTGAGATACTGTCACATGCCATCTCAGAAAAAGTAATAGTTCACAATCATGAATTTGATAGAGACCTAAAATAATACTAGAATAAGAATACTATTAAGTCTTTTAATATTGTGTAATGAAAGGGGTTTAGGCCCTATAACTCAATGGAAGTGGGCTGGCCCATTAGAAAAAGAATAAATAGGGTGAGCTTTGAGTAGAAAGGCAGGCAGAGCTTGGGATTGGACTGGGACTTGGGAGAGACGAGGCACTCTAGAATTTGTTCTCACTTGTACGTTCTTTTCAATTTCAACAATTTCAGTTTTAGTATTCCACAATTCATCGCCAGATTTCCGTGTACCTAACATTGGTATCAGAGCAACGATCTGGTTACCTGTTCATGATCGGTTGATCGCCACTAGAGGAACGATGGAAGCTAGGCTGGAAAATTTTACACGCGCACTGGAGAAGAATCGCAAACTGATGCGCGAAGAAGCCAGGCAGTCTCGCGATGAGATGAGGAACACTCGCGATGAGATCAGGAACAATCGCGAAAAATTGCGACAGGAGATGGCTGAGTTGCGCGCACTGTTGATAAAGCAGAACGACGGACATGAGCGAGGAAGGTCGAGAACCTCAACTCGCGATGAAGTGCGGAAGACTCGCGATGAAGCAGGAGGTAGGTCGCGAACTTCTTCTCACAGTTCGCATTCCACTTCGCGTCTTGGGACACAGGGATCGCATGATTTACCTGTATTCAAAGGAGATGACCCGCAAGGATGGATACTTAGGATGGAACGATACTTCAGCCTCAACAGTACTGCGGAAAAATATAAGGTTAGAGTTGCAGAAGAAGCAATGGAGGAAATGGCGTTCACTTCGTTTCAATTTTGGGAAATTGAAACGAGAGAAAAGAATTGGGAAAGTCTGAAGGAAGCAATGATTCGGAGATTCCAACCTACACGCAGGCGGAAGACAGAAAACCTGGAATTATCACGATAAAAAAAAACTTCTCACAGTTCACATCAAAGTGCGACGCGATCAGCGGAAAAATCTCCCAGTTCGCACTCGCGAACCGTATCTCCCAGTTCGCAATTTGAAGTTGATGTCCCCAGTTCGGAATTCGAAGTTGATGCCCCCAGTTCGCAGGTGTCTTTGCAGATTATATCACAGGATTCCTCGCTAACATCTTTTAGCAGTTTGGAAGTTTCATCTGGAGTTGATGTTTCCAGTTCTCAGACTTCTTCGGGAGCCTATTCTTCATCACCCAGGGCAGAGAAAGTCACAGAGGGAGATGATGAGAGCGAGGAGAATTCGCCAGTGACCATTGGACGGGAAGATGGCGCAATTGCTAGTTTTATCAAGTATGAGTCCATCAAGTCAGACTCAAGAACCAATAATCTCAAGATTCTTCAGGTACGTGATACTGCTGCTTGTGTGGCCAAGTCCAAAATGACTTCTAGGTTGGTACAGGAGATGAACTTGCCTAATGTGTTAAGGTCTGAAATGGTGTACTGTCATTCAGTAAACATTACTTTGGAAGGGTTGAAGTCAGTGAACCAGTTTGATAGATTCATATGTGAGGGTGTTACTTCAAGGATGGATAATCAAAATGGGTTGAAAGGAGGAATTATTGGGAATTGGAGGGAAAAGGGTGACTATGATACTGATGATAATGATAATGCTGAGATGTTTGTAAGGGTTGACAATGATCTTTTTCCGGGTATAGTACCTGATGCATTATTCTTGGGTGAAAGTTTTAGGGAAATACCAGTATATTGTATACCTGTTCAAGATAGAAGTGTATGTTTTGATTACAGGGTTCACATGGCAAGTACAGGTCCAAGGCTCAAAATACTCAGTAAAAGAGATAAGGAGGGGGAAGATGATAGGGTGTTGAGCACAATTGTTTGTAGGATCTGGATGGAGAATTTTGTTGCTGATATTGACAACCAGCACCAAGTCATTGAGTGTACAGATGTGGTAATATTCCAGGGAACTTTAGCAAGACTACTGGGGCAGAATGATCCACAGAATTGTGCAATTGAAGGATCAGTCCTCACTCACTTCAATGTCAAATCTGGGATGGCAATTAAGGGCTGCAAGTTGATGTTGTCTGCAAGTTTGGGTTCCTCTGATTCTGGACTGAGATGGATTGATGAGTTTATTCTTAACAGCATAGTTGAAAGGAAAGTTCAAAAAATGAAGGAAATGGATGCGGTCTTCACTTGGGCTGATGATACAAACTATTTGATCATTGAGCTTCCTTTGCTGAAAATTAAACTAGAGAGCTTTGCAAAAAGTTTGCCAGTGGATGGCGGATGGAATCAGAAGACTACTCTCACAACACAGGCATGGCTAAGTGGAGAAAATAAACAAAATATTGGAAAAGCACTGTCATCTTGTGAATCTGTGACTAGGTTGCGCAACAAGATTGATCGCCAAGTCTTAAAGAGCCTTGGTGCAAAGACCCTGAAGAGACATGAGAGCCTTTTGCTGCACAGTAGTGATTCATGGCCTCATTGGCTTCTTCCAAATCTAAACATCAGAGAAAGGATGGCTTGTTCGAACCAGGAACTTTCTTCTTTTGACGTGAAGTCCTCCGAAGGCCACATGTTTGTCTCAATTTATGTCAAGTTGTTGTCAAAATTCGGCGGGGGCGCTTGCCTTCTTGCAGGTGCCAGGTTGGCTGGAGAAGTATTGTGCACAGGGAGTGGGCCTGGTGGCAATGTGCTGAGTTCCTTCTTACCTTCCTTGGTTACTAATGTGAAAAGCAGTGAACTTAATTCCTTCTTACCTTCCTTGGTTGCTAATGTGAAAAGCAGTGAACTTAATTCCTTGTTCAGATTGAAAAACCCTAGACAGTTGCACTTTTATGAGAACATTTGTTGGACTGCCGGGAAATCAGAGCAAGAGAACAATCATTATGCTCTCCAGGGTGACAACATCCCTCTCTATGAAGAGAATATGGTTAAACCGGGTTGGGGACAGCTATGCTCAGAAGGGATGATAAAGGGTTCAAGCAATATAAAAGATGAGGAAGTATGGCTGAGAGTTGATAAGCAAGCAAGGACGTACTGGGAAGGAAGAGGCGCCAAGATGAAACTGAATGGCATGGCAGTTTCTTACTCCCCACCTTGAGGACAAGGTGGTTGTCAAGGGGGGAGTGATGATAGAGACCTAAAATAATACTAGAATAAGAATACTATTAAGTCTTTTAATATTGTGTAATGAAAGGGGTTTAGGCCCTATAACTCAATGGAAGTGGGCTGGCCCATTAGAAAAAGAATAAATAGGGTGAGCTTTGAGTAGAAAGGCAGGCAGAACTTGGGATTGGACTGGGACTTGGGAGAGACGAGGCACTCTAGAATTTGTTCTAACTTGTACGTTCTTTTCAATTTCAACAATTTCAGTTTTAGTATTCCACAATTCATCGCCAGATTTCCGTGTACCTAACAGAATTTTGTTGAAAAGGACAAAAATAATACACCCTAGATGGTGTGTTGGAGTTGTCATGACGTGTAAGAGTTTTTTGCGGTGTCATGTAAGAAAATGGTTTGGCCCTTTTAACAGTCACTACATTTGAAGGACAATTTATTTAGTACTCCCTCCGTCCCAATTTGTTTTGCAAAGTCAACATTTTTTGGTCAACCAATAATAAAAGTCAATGCTCCGTATGAATAATTAATTAAATTTTTAATAATTAAAATTTACATATTCATAAACTACATTAAAATCTCTTCAAAGTTGTAAACTCCAAATTAGAATATAATTAAAAATTGACATCCTAATTAAGTGAACAAAACGAAACTGTTTGACCAAAAAAAGTCAAATTTGCAAATCAATTTGGGACGGAGGTAGTATTTACTAAATAAACATGAGCCTGTTTGGTTTTTGGGTAAAATAACATAATGAGATTAAGTTGTTGGTATTTTGTTCAAATGGATTCATGGAATAATTAGGCTGCATGATCTATACATTTAAAAGAACAAGTAAATGAAACAATATTGTAAATAAGAGCACAAGTGTTAATTATCTTCATTTAAGCAATTTAAGTCCAAATGAAATAACTTATGCACTTCGCGTTTTATCAGCCATTTTGACTAATGCAAGCAAATATATTAGCAATCGGTAGAAAATCTTAAGGTTGACAAGTAAAAAAATGGGGTTTCCAAATGGAGGGGTAACATACGCATTTTATCTGGTTTTACCGTTTTATAAATCTTAATATGTATGAACCGAGGGAGTGTCAGTCATTATCAGCAAGTCAGCAATATGTTTATATGCTGCCGTTTTCATGACTGCAGGATGTTTGTGTTCCTCTATCACATCTTGCGGAGTTAATTTCCCGATCTAAACAAGAGTTGGATGCCTCACCATTAGTATGGTATTTCCTCTTCTAGTTAACTTTTTGGAGACTAACTATCAATGGTTATTATTCTAAAAGCATGTTTGGCAGCTGATAAGGCGAGTTTAGGTGGGTAGGTGCCCGATTAGATGCTTTGGGCAGACTAGGTGTAGATGTGCTGTTAAGCATCCCATGTTGATAAAATACAAAAAATCGATCTAATATTACAACTTTGAGGTACTCCTTTGTTTGAGGTTGACCTTCCATGATAGACTTTCAAGTATATGGAACACTAAGGCTATTATGTGCCAGTCGATTAAGGTTAAACCAATTTTTGTACGTTGTTTATTTTTAAGCTACTCACACTGGCCAAGTACATACATATAAACTGTTAGAGACCTTCAGATTCCAGAACAGTTACAAGAAGAGTAACAAGAAATCAACTGAAGAATTTTATTGAAGAAGATATCGATTACAGAAAAGAAACAGTGAACAAGGCCGAAGCCCCCAAAAGATAGAGATGTTTAGTCTCCGATCTTTCCCAGTCCCAAGACTAATCGTCTAAAAAGCCTGCTTTCTAACTCCCTTACCCGTCTATTTATACTAGGGTACTCAGACCCTTATTACTAATATTATTATTAATACTTCTATTATTAGTCTAATATAAGTGGGTTCCTATCAATACACCCTCCCTAAACAACCACCTTGTCCTCAAGGTGGGATGATAGGAACCAATTCTGGAATTCTGCTTCCTCCGGGTGCCTCTCCCCTCCCAATATCTAGCTGGTGGTGGTGTCATACTTTTCCAAACTTCTAGTCCTCTATATGAAAAACTCCTGACCAGCCTCAGCCTAGCATTTGCTTCTGACTTCACCCTATCTCTTGATTGAAACTTCACACTGAATATCTCATGCAGAACTTCATTCACACACATGTCAGAAGAAGGTTCAAGAGAACTTGAGTCATACTGTGTTTCTATATTTGAATTTAAGAATTCAACAATCTCCAATTGTATTCCCCAATCTTGATCCCGAAGTAGCATTTGTTCCATGATATTGTACTCCCTTCTATCAAACTTAAGACTAGGCCCATTCCTTTTAAAAACTGGACCCATCAGCATCAATACTTGACCATTCATCTTCATTTCTTTCACCCTTGAAAATCCTCTCCATTCCCATAGTTCCTGCTTCTTGCTTTGAATACTTATCCTGGTATTAGGATCACAAGAAACTCCGCTCACAGCTTTGATTTCATCAATTGGTAAAGGTTTCAACCATAGTGGCAGAAGATCTGGTGAATCAATAACCAATTCTTCACGATGTTGTCGTGGTTTGGTCCACATTTGCCTAACATAAGGTAAAATGTGAACATCCAAAGGCTGTATGCTACCAGGAGCCCTAATAACTGGAGTTTGCTGGTAACTCTTTGGGTTCAACCTCTGTAAAAACCTTGTGAAGACTTTATAAACCTCAGAAAGTAATAGGTTATGAGCTGTCATTGCATAGATGTCTCCCAACAATTGATAACTTTCATTTAATCTTAGGGAATTATGTAAGTCAGGCTTGGGGTAGTCTAACATGCTCTCAACCCATGGTTGTAATTCTGCTTGTTTTAATTCGAGGTGTTGGCCATGGCTAGATTTATCAGCAGCATTAATCTGTGTGCAGTTTCCCCGGGTGCAGGGACGGATCCAGGATTCTGAGTCAAGGGGGGCGAAATTTTTCGTTAGTGTAGGGGGTGATTTTTTTTTTGTTAGTGTAGCGGTGTGAATTTTTTTTCCCTAGTATAGCGGGGCGAATTTTTTTCGCTGCTGTAGGACTATGCGGCCATTTTTATTCAAAAAATGACATTAATGCATGCACATCCCGAACAACATTTAAATCTATTACATTCTAAGTTTAGACGATGACAAAGACATCAACCAATACATTTTTAATAACTTCTACATTGTTTAACCTCATGAATCGGTTATTGAATTGTAATTTTTGTCCACCAAGGAGGGTGTTCGTGAGACATGACTCATGAGAAGTTTTCTTAATATTACAATAGTAGTATACTAGTATGTATGAGATTGTTATTTTTAGAATAATATGCACCACATACACACACACATATATATGGTGCATATTATATTTTAATATTTTTATTAATTCTATAATAATTTAGAGTTTATTATTTATGCAATAAAATATTTTTAGAAAGCAAGAAGTAAATGAATTATGTAATCTAATGTCTATAAATATTTATATTTTGGATTCATTTCACGTGATCTAAAAATTGTGTAATTAGTGTGTCTGGTATTTAATATTGTTTGATATATGTTTTACGAAATCCAGTACTTGTTATCTAATAAAGATAATTAAACATTACAAAACTAGGAATTCTTATATAATAAGTATCCTAAATCTTAAATAACGAGTTACTCTATTGTTTATTTGTTTAAGTTATGTAAATTATTTTAGATGTTTCTTCTTTTAAATCTCCAATTAAGTATTATATTATGTAAGACTATATATATTAATTATGAAAATTAAAAGCTAAGGGGGGCGAATCTAATAAAATTATGAAAGTTTTATGAAAATATTACATATATGGTTAAAAAAATTGAATGTCCAAGGGGGGCGGTCGCCCCCCCCTAAATCCATCCCTGCCCGGGTGATAGCCGATTCTTCAGAAAAAAGATAAACATGATCCTTATGAATCTTTGGATCAGACGCTTCAGGAACCATTAGGACTCTTTCCTCCCTGATTTCATCTTCCTTATCCCTTTGCTTGATTGCAGGTTCAGTTGGTTCCATCTTGATTACAGGTTCATTTGAAACTGATGATTCAGCCGGATTCCCTCTTGATTCGGAAATCTGGGACAAAAGTTTTGGTGACATCTGCAAATCAGTAAAAATTCCTTCTGATGACGATCGAAGATGATGATTAATTAGCGAGCTGGTCAAAGCGGTACTCGATTTCAAACATGGAGTAACATTAAATCGCTTAGAAGATTGCGAACTGGAAGTTCTTCGTGACTTGGATGACTCCTGTTTTGTGTTAGGAACCTGGTATAATCTGAGCGTAAACAGTAAACCAGCAAACACAGATCTGATAAAATGATAAGGGAATGATGTTTATTGATGAAGAAGATAATCCGTAGGCAACAAAGGCAACCGGGACTTAGGCAACAAGGCAACCGATAATCTAAATAACAGTCTGCCTCACCCGTTATTAACCCTTCTATTTATAGCCAATACCCATATATGGATCTGCCAACTATTACTATTAACCCCTTCCCTTCTAAATATACTACTACAAGTACCCTTACTAATATTATTATTTCTTATTAATAGCCTACTAACCCAGATTCCTATCATTACTCCCCCCCTAAATAACCACCTTGCCCTCAAGGTGGGTAATAAGACACAGCCTTGATCTTGAACTTCCTCTTCATCCTGGAACCTCTTCCTTCCCAGTACCTCCTTGGTTTCTGATCTAAGAGCTTCATTTCTTTCACTTTCATCATCACATCTTTCACAGCAAACAAGAGCAGAAACTGGGTATAAAAATTCCCTGGAATTACACTTGAAGCCTCTTCCTTGTAACCAATATCAGCATATACAGGTTCTGCAAGATAAAATCCATCTGCCCTTGTAGTAATTTCAGCTGCCACATCATAGAGAACCGCAGCAACTTGATTACCCAGATCTTCATCATAATTCCGCAGTATCTTCTCTAAAATAGAAAGAATCTGAGGAGTTTCATCACTGAAGGAATCACAGAGCAAACCAGCTTTAACCTTTACAAGGACACCCATCCATACTTCAGCTGTTCTATCAGTAGATCTCTTTAGGACTTCCAGAATTGTGGGTTGAAAAACCTCCCTGACTATACCTTTGGGCCCAGCAAAGATATCCTCAAGCACATTCAGATACATAACTCCAAGGTTGTAGAATCCATGAAGCTCATCATTATCATCACCTTTTACTATATCCGGTGCTAGTGAAAGCTCAGCTCCTTTTTCCTTCAGGTCTGATCCGCGTGTAAACAGTTTTCCAAACAGACCATTAGAGGAGAATTCCTGAAACCTCTTTGCTTCCCTGACTGGTTCTGCATCCAACTTAATTAACCCAAGTATGGAGAAAGAAGCCATAACGATTCTTCCCAGCAAGTAAGGTTCCACTTGCATAATTCCAACATCTTTTTCTGGCTTGGTTTCCATTAAAAGAACACCACTGGAAAAGTTCTCTTCTAGATCATTGGAGCATAAGACCATTTTGTAAGGTTGACATTTTGCTTCAGCTTCCAGTCCGTTAACAACAGCCTGAATATTAGGGTCTAAGTCCACTCTGATTCTACCCAAATGGTATTTGAGACCCAACTCATCAGTCCATCTCAGTTCAGCATTAGAGGAGTCCCACATTGCAGATAGTATCAAACTGAAACCCTTAACTGTCGTCCCAGATTTGACATTTAAGCGAATGAAGACTGATTCTTCAATTGCACTCTTCTTTAAGTCATTCTTCCCCAATTGCCTAGCAAAAGCATCCCAAAATAATACAACACCTTCAACCACAATAGCTTGGTCCTGATTGTCAGTATAAGCAACACCCTTCTCCATCCCTCTTCTATTAGTCAGTATGTGAACCATGTTATCAAAACCTACACCTCCATTTAGCAAAAGAATATAAACTGGTGTCCTTCCCCTAGCATTTTCAGCAACCATTCTGGCATCAATGGTAGTTCCCGATCTAGCATAAACAGCAGCAGATCCCTTTTCTTCATCAGTTTGCCATTGTGATAGTGGCCTCCTGCCAACCAACACCTTGGAATCTTCAAAGTAGCGATCTAACTGTTGATTTGGAAGTCCCAGATCCTCCACAACTTTATCCCTAGAAGCAATACATGTCTCGTGATCTGCATACTTCATAATGTTCACCTCTGCTATATTTTTTATACAGGTAGTCCAAGCACCCAAATCCAGAGAAATGGTTCTCAAAATGTTCCCTAATGGTGCCTCTTTCTGATATATGGCAATATCAAGTACTGACCGGTGCACTGTGGTGGCATCATGTATAATGTCTGATGATAGTCCATTCTCTATGACTCTATGGAGTACTGCATCTCCCTCTTTGCTATTAAGTCTATTAATAACATCAGTATTTGAGGTCGCGTGATGCCCGTCTACTTGTACTGTGACAGTAGTATTGGAATCTTCAGTTGATTCATATTCAATGGCACAAGAGGCTTGAGTTACCACATAAGACTTCTCCTCTTGTCTTTCCTCATCCTCAATGAATCTATCTTCAGAAATAGGTCGTGGCTGATTAATGAATTCCAAACTGAGCTGTGAAGCTTGCCAAGTAAGAGAATCAGCTGGCCATTTTTTCTGGTTTTCATCGTTGCCCTCGTTGAGCTTCTTTGCATTTGCTCTGGCTCGCGAAACACTTCTATCAACACAGGAAGGTTGCAGCAGGTTAACAGACTCCAAACGGAGCGGTGACGCTTGAGATTGAGAAGAAACCTGTGAACTACTGAGGGAGTAAACTTGCGATGTTGAACTGCAAGGAAAAACAGTAGTTCGCGTAGAGGATTGCGAACTGAGAGAAGTTCTTTTCGATCGGGTATACTGATTCCCTGTGTTCAGACTGCGTGTAGGCTGGAAATGCCTAGTTATGGATTCCTTCAGAGCCTTCCAACTATCTTCCCTCGTCTGAAATTGCCACCATTGAAACCATTCGAATGCCTCTTCCTCCATAGCTTCTTCTGTTATTTCAACTTTCCTTCCCTCCGCAGTAGATTTGAGTCGGAAGTATTCTTCCATCTTGACTATCCATTTGTCTACTTTATCCCCATTAAACAACAGTAGTTCCACTTTACTTCCTCCTCTTGTCTTTCCTCATCCTCAATGAATCTATCTTCAGAAATAGGTCGTGGCTGATTAATGAATTCCAAACTGAGCTGTGAAGCTTGCCAAGTAAGAGAATCAGCTGGCCATTTTTTCTGGTTTTCATCGTTGCCCTCGTTGAGCTTCTTTGCATTTGCTCTGGCTCGCGAAACACTTCTATCAACACAGGAAGGTTGCAGCAGGTTAACAGACTCCAAACGGAGCGGTGACGCTTGAGATTGAGAAGAAACCTGTGAACTACTGAGGGAGTAAACTTGCGATGTTGAACTGCAAGGAAAAACAGTAGTTCGCGTAGAGGATTGCGAACTGAGAGAAGTTCTTTTCGATCGGGTATACTGATTCCCTGTGTTCAGACTGCGTGTAGGCTGGAAATGCCTAGTTATGGATTCCTTCAGAGCCTTCCAACTATCTTCCCTCGTCTGAAATTGCCACCATTGAAACCATTCGAATGCCTCTTCCTCCATAGCTTCTTCTGTTATTTCAACTTTCCTTCCCTCCGCAGTAGATTTGAGTCGGAAGTATTCTTCCATCTTGACTATCCATTTGTCTACTTTATCCCCATTAAACAACAGTAGTTCCACTTTACTTCCTGTACGAATATCCCTTCTGCTGCTATCTCGACCCATACTAGAGCGAGAGTGATCATAATTACCTTCCGACGCAGCTAGACGCTCAGATTCCTTCGTTCGTTGATGTTGAGAGTAGGCTCGTTGTGAAGCTGATTGCAAGGGAGATGAAGATCTGGGAGTAGAAACAGTTGGAAATGGACTGGGAGATGACGCTGTTGGTGACGGCGAACTGTGCGAAGCTAGAAACGAAGTCTGCGAACGGGAAGATGAAGTTCGCGATTGTGAACTGGAATGATATGTGAGCGTCGATCTCTGCGGATTATTGTTAGGGACGACTTGCGATGATGAAACGTGAGAAATAGATCGCGACACAGATTGCGAACTAAAAGAGGTCGTTGGCAACCACGATCGTCTTCTAGTCTGTTCGTTCATCTTTGGCTCTCGTCCAGACCTCCTACAACTGAAACGGAACAAATTTCTGGTGATGCTACACAGTTTCCGATCACCAGAACAAGGGCTCAGCAGTAGTCGCACTTCAATTCCGATCTCCAGGAGCGGTGCTGCTCTGATACCAATGTTAGGAACCTGGTATAATCTGAGCGTAAACAGTAAACCAGCAAACACAGATCTGATAAAATGATAAGGGAATGATGTTTATTGATGAAGAAGATAATCCGTAGGCAACAAAGGCAACCGGGACTTAGGCAACAAAGCAACCGATAATCTAAATAACAGTCTGCCTGACCCGTAACCCGTTATTAACCCTTCTATTTATAGCCAATACCCATATATGGATATGCCAACTATTACTATTAACCCCTTCCCTTCTAAATATACTACTACAAGTACCCTTACTAATATTATTATTTCTTATTAATAGCCTACTAACCCAGATTCCTATCATTTTGCCGTCTTCCCTGTCTTCTGCCGGTGTCTAGGTGGAAAATCCCTAATCAAATCTTCTTTTAGTGCCTCCCAACTGTCTTATCTCTTTTGAAAATCCCACCATTGAAACCAGCCATCTGCTTCTTCCCCCATAGCCTTTGCTGCCACGTCCACTTTAAATCTTTCTGCAATAGCTTGGACTCGGAAATATCTTTCCATCCTCCCAATCCATTCATATGCTTCATGCTCGTAGAATAGAGGTAATTCCTCCTTCTTTGAAATAGTTGACTTCTGAGAATTGACTTTTGACGAAGAAGGTGAACTGTGAGAATCCTTTGGCGACGAATATGATGATTCTCCACTCCCTAGCTTCTTTCTTGAACGCATATTGATATCTGAGGAGTAAGTCTGTGAGTGGAGAGAAACTGTTCGCGTCTGTGAATAGTGATCAGAAGTTCGCGAGTGCGAGCCAAAATAAGTGGTTCGCGATCGCGAACTGGAAGATGAGGTTCGTGACTGCGAAATATGAGCAGTTCACGATTTCAGCGATTTTATCTGCGAATCCGTCGGTGATAGCGGCTCGGGGATGAAGTTCCTCAATCGATCTCCAGGTCTTCTGCGAAGACTCTGTTCTTCCGATTCCTCTGAGTCAATCGGATATTGCGTACGTCGATGAAGAGAGTCGCGATGCGACCTATGCGATTTGTGCGATCGATTCCGCGAACAACTTTTAAGTCGGTTCTGCAATTATGCGATGCCAGCTTGCATCGTCGCTTGCATATTAGCCATCATCGTCGCTAATCTAGCGTTTGACTCCCTCATCAGTCAGTCAATATTACTAAAACTCTCTTCCATTTGAGGTGTCAAGTAGAAATCCTCTTCCATGCTTCAGATTCTCCAGGAAGTAAGGCTCTGATACCAATGTTAGAGACCTCCAGATTCCAGAATAGTTACAAGAAGAGTAACAAGAAATCAGCTGAAGAATTTTATTGAAGAAGATATCTGATGGAGTATATGGCCGAGGAACCCCCGGCCCATAGACTCCTACTTCGCCTACGCAGGCCCATTGAGCCCAAGGAACATTCAAAGCCCAAATACAGCGGCCCAAGTCTCAAAGAAGCCCAGAATACACACTGGGGTGCCTTCGGCCCCCTTGGCCGGAGGCTCCAAAATACACAGGGCACCAAGATTCGAGCATATGAAGCTACTGGGAGAAAATGGCGTAAAACAGTAGCCCTCGGCTACCAGTAGCCTTCGGCCAAACACCTGCTGCCCTCGGCATCATGGAAGCCTTCGGCACTCTCATGCCTTCGGCCACACAGGCCCTCGGCCGCAAGGGGGAGCCCTCGGCCAACAACTCAATCACCGAAAAGATTTCCTTTGGAGACAAGCAACCACCGCATTTAATGCAACGTCACATCCACCCACCGCATTCAATGCGGAGCACATGCGACTGCCAGTGCCACCCGACTGAGGTGACCCCTCGGCCGTCGGATTATCGCCACGTGTACTCTCATCGCATTTATTTCTACTATAAATAGCACCCCATTTCCCCATTGTAGAGGATCCAGATCCCATATCCCAACACACGCTGAGTTCATTTAATACAATCGACTCTCTCCTCCTATTTGTTCTGACTTCTCTCTAGTTATTCCCGCAATAACCCTCGGATAAGATACCCCGGGTAGACTATCCATCAATATCGATTACAGAAAAGAAACAGTGAACAAGGCCGAAGCCCCCAAAAGATAGAGATGTTTAGTCTCCGATCTTTCCCAGTCCCAAGACTAATCGTCTAAAAAGCCTACTTTCTAACTCCCTTACCCGTCTATTTATACTAGGGTACTCAGACCCTTATTACTAATATTATTATTAATACTTCTATTATTAGTCTAATATAAGTGGGTTCCTATCATAAACTCACATGGAATGAGTAGCTCTTCCTATCAGGTTGATATGTTAAAATGAAACTCAAATGTTAATATGGTATGAGAGTCTATTACGTTCAACGGAGCAACTCAATCCGTCAATCTGTCTAAATTTCGGAAAAGCATATATTTCAGGATTGATATGGTCGAACAAGCTGCCATCTTGCGTTGGTATGTTAAGCCATCTTACACCAATCAAATATAAAGATACAAACTCACGTATGAGGCATTGAACTACTGTTAGACGATCTTTTAAGATGAAACCCAAGTTTTGATATTAATAATGCATCATGAGGACATGCTACTTGGTCTGATTGTTGTTTATTCATTACAGCACGGTTTTAGCTCATGCTGGTGATGGTAACTTTCACACAGTTATACTATTTGATGCCGCTAGAGAGGATCACCTAAGAGAGGCTGAGAGGTTAAACCAGTTCATGGTTCATATTGCTCTATCCATGGAAGGTATACATACACAAATAGTATATGACTATTTTCGTAATTTTTGAACCTTTTAGATGATACTGTTTTATTTCATGCTCTTCACTTACCAGGTACTTGCACAGGAGAACATGGTGTTGGCACTGGGAAGATGAAGGTGACATAACAATTTACATTCACATTTTAAGCGTGTTTCACATCAGCTAAATAACAACAAACTAACTATTTATAGAACTTAATGCTCGTATGAGGTTAATCTTTTAGGTTGGAATCTCATGTTTTAACACTATTCATTAAGATTTCTCTATAGTTTTGATTGTCTATGTTTTTCCTGTTTAGTGCCACTAAGTCCGTCCTAGTCCCTAGTAGTTCATGCATATGGACTGGCACTCCTCCAAGATACTACTCGTTTAGCATTTTACTATATAGCTTTCAGACACACACACAGACACATATTTTGATCTGATTGGGGTGATTCTTATTTTCAGTACCTGGAGAAAGAAGTTGGAATAGAGAATTTGCAAACGATGAAGAGAATTAAAGATGCTCTGGATCCCAACAATATCATGAATCCAGGAAAGCTCATCCCTCCCCATGTTTGCTTCTGAAAGAACCTTTCTGGCTTTGTGTACTGTTCCATTTTAGCCGAGCTTTGCACTTTCAGTTGTACGTCTAGAAACGATCCCCTCTGTTTTCATTTTTAAGGTGTTCAATGTAATAATAAATTAATACCTAACATTTTACTCAAGACCGTGATACTATTCTGAATAATTTCAAGTTATTTCGCAATATTCTTTGAGTGAACTTAAAAATAAGCTGCATGAACTTTTCAGAATTTCAATTTTCAGGTACAGTTTTACACTTGACCTTTATGCTTTTTAATTATCTCTAAAAAGTATATCTAGTTTTAAGAAGAATAAACTCAGTAATAAGATCTGATATACCATTAACCATACATACATTTCCCGAAGCCCAATTTATAGCCCTCTTTGTAGCATATTATCTAGGCTGGCACAAATACTAAGAAGTAAGAAAATGTCTTGTATGTAGAGAGGATTCCTGATACTCCTCTTCTTCCTCCCATTACACCCTCATCCTTTAGATAGCTTATACACCTCGATTATAGGGAATAGTGGTGGACTCGGGTCGGGCCGCCCGGCTCGGAACCGGTACTGTTTGGGCCCAGCCCGGTACCCGGTCATAGGACCGATCTGGGCCACCCAAACCGGGAATTGAATGGGGTGGGCTCGAGCCTCCTAAAAGTGGAACCGGCCCGGTCAGGCCAGGCTCGGGCTGGGTCTATTTTTTTTTCAATTTTTTTGGTTTCTCCCGGGTTGGGCTGGGTGTTTTGGGGGTTGGGGGGTCGGGGGTTAATTATAAAAGCAAAAGAAAAAAAATAACATGAACCGGCCCGGCCCAGAACCGCTGCCTACCTGGGCCGGTTCCGATTCTTCCTTCCCAAAAAAAGCCCGGCCGGGCTCAGGCCCGAACCGGAACCGGCCCGGGTCCATCACTAAATGGGAACTTTCCCATTCAGTTTTTTTACATCGATTGGATGTAATTATGTAAATGCTATGCATAAACGTTGTAATTCTAATATGATCTTTTGTAACTGAGGGTATGTGTTTATCCGTATGGCTAAATATTAAATTTAATATTATTTGTATTGTGCATTAAATGTATTTCTAGTGCTGTTGAATGCAATACGCCAATACTAGGTAAAGCCGTAAAGGATGTATGATGTACATGATGCCTTGTATAATTCGTAAGGATAGATTGCAGTTACCCTTAATGACTTAGAGGTGTTTGGATCTTTGGATCTGATTCTCAAAACTGATTCTGCTCCTTCAGGAAGCAGAAGCTGGAGTGTTTGGGTGAAATTCCAGAAGCACTTCTGGTGCTCTAATTTACTCTCAGAGTCAGTTTTTTTTAGAAGCTGGGGGGTGCCAGCTTCTGAAAACTGATTCTGATTTTGCTTCTTCTTTAAAAAAGAAGCAGAAGCAGAATCAGTTCCAAACACCCCCTTATTTGACATCAGTAATAACTATGAGGCGTAACACATTATCTCTAAAAATTCTCTTAGTCTTTAGTAATTATGCTCTAGAACTTTGTGATTGTTTCCCTAATGCAGTAAATGTCTTGTGTATAATAAGAAACCCTCTTCATTTTTCAAACTTTTCATGGTATCAGAAATTCAGAATCACTCATGTAGACCTGTTCATTGTGTCGGTGTTGGGGATCTTCCATGTAGACGATCAGACAATTCACTTTTGGAATGGAGGTTTGACACAAGATTATTGATCTCTCTTCCAGTCTTCCTCCTATTATGAATTTGGATGCTTATGGACTAAATGGTAGACAACTAATTTGGCTAAACAAATTTACATAAAGTCTTCTACATTCAATTGATTCTGCTCAAAAGCCTTCTACATTCAATTGGTGTTAGATGCTCACGTGTATTTTTACCAATGACTTTGGCGCCAATGGCAAACACAAGAATTCCTGTTAGGAGGGGTGACAGTGTAAAAAATTACATACAAATACATATATATTAAAATTTCGGGACAAAAATACTCAGGAAAAAAAATTGGGGGTAGCAACCCCCATTAGCCCTCAGCTAGGTCTACCACTGTTTGGCGCTCAACAATTTCGCACATGTTAAAAAAGTTGAGCATTACTCACTTTTAAGCTGCAACTTCAGGGGTGTGTACGAGCTGTAATAAATGCACAAAATACTATGTCAAATATGTGTTGCCCGGTTTAAGATTTCTTTCCTTCATCCATAGAATCCATCATCTCATTTTAGATGCATTTTTAATGTCTACTCATTTTCTTCTCAAAAGTACCCCCCTCCCCCCCCCTCCCCCCTCCTCCTCCTCTACATCTAAACTCACTTCAGATCAAGCTACTTTACATAATGAACGAGAGCATGTTTTATGTTTGTGATGAACCTAATGAACATATTATCTTGATTCAGAATATCCCTCACAATACTTTAAATTTGCGATTTGCAATGTATGATTCTCTCATGCAGATTCTTCATGAATTTTGGGAGTTTGATTCTGAATTGGCAGCTAAGGATTACTCCTCTGATAGATGGAATCCTAAACACTTCGGAGATATCCATACTTGGAAGGAATCTCTTCCGGAGTTAAAAGCACAGGTTGATCATATGGTCAAACAGAAAGAAAAAGAAAAAGAGATGTTAGCATCTAATAATGGGATTCAATCAGCGGAGAATGATGGTTTTTTATGGTTAAAAGAAAAGGGTTTAAAAGTAATATTATCCAAAAGTTCTAGCCAAAATTACTAGGCATACAATAAAAAACCCAGATGCAGCTGAAACCTCAAATCCAGCTTCCCAAACTCTAGCCAACAAGCTATCACAAGCTGCTAAACCAATGATGGGATGAGTTGCTTAATCGGAATTTAAGAGGTTCGGAAGGTTCTTTTACCAGGTTCCCCCTTAATTTAGTAATACAATCTTCACATTTTAATAGCTATTGAAGCTATGGTAGCTATATCTAAAGCTAATGACTATATGATGCAACTTGGCTTTTCCAAAATCCGATGTTCACCTATTAATATAATTTGGGTATTTTGGGATGATTCCTATATGCAAATTGACAGTACTGATTGCAATAGTCAATATGTGCATTTTCATATTTTGTCTGATATGTTTACTGGCTACTTTACTGCTGTTTATGACAACCATAATTATATTCAAAGAAGAACTTTGTGGGGGATCTTATTACTTTTTCTATGGCAATTAAAGATCCTTGGATTATTGAAGGTGTTTTCAACGCTATTGCTTCTCATAATGGTCATCAAGGAAATTCTCTTTCTCACTTGATTAGTATAACTGACTATCATGTTTGGGCTGACTACAATAAAATTGACTATAATGGTCATAATTGGTTATAGTTATTGATAAAATTGATCCAAATGTTAGGGTTGTATGACTTGTGCTTGAATGGATTTCAAGAGGACGAAATTGATAACGTATGAAACTAAGAAAAAGCTTTGGGTAGTCTTCAAAAATGACCCAAAGTGATTCTTTTGTTGTGATAATGCTAGGCATGGAACTTGCTTAGGAAATTGATAGTGGTGATTAGAGCTGAGCTCTAGCACGGTGTAGTAACGTACTAGAGCCGAGCTCTATGACAATCTAGTAACATATTAGAGCCGAGCTATACTAAAGTGAATTAACGTACTAGAGCCGAGCTTTATGACAGCGTGGTGACATACTAGAGCTGAGCTCTATGATGCTTGTACCTAGTAGTCGTGGGGTGATGGGATGGTTTTCTTCAAACAAATATGGGCCTACAGGCCGACTATTTGAACTTATATAAGTAAGTATGTT
Organism: Cuscuta epithymum; assembly: GCA_945859915.1. Classification (NCBI taxonomy): domain Eukaryota; kingdom Viridiplantae; phylum Streptophyta; class Magnoliopsida; order Solanales; family Convolvulaceae; genus Cuscuta; species Cuscuta epithymum. The sequence continues at coordinate 6,308,764 of CAMAPF010000984.1, read as the reverse complement.
TTAAACGGGGTAACTTGGGGTTATGGCCTAGTATATTCTATCACCTTACTTGAAAATCTTGTGTTTGAAATACTTTTTATATATTTATTAGCTGCCAATTCTTTGTTGCACGGATACGAATACGCCGATACGGCAAAACGCGAATATGAGTACGTCGATACGACAACTTCAAAAATTATAGGATACGGGTACTGAGGTATATTTATAAATAATAATATGGGGTATAGTTTGCAAATATATATAACTCAGAGGTTCAAAAATAAAATTATAATAGTACCAAAATTAACAATTATAATAAAATTTCAGAGATTTAACTAAAAAACTAAAGTACTGATATTTCGATTTAAATTTAAGTAATATTTTTGGTTCTCTACTTGCATTTACATCTAAGTCTTTCAACAAGACTAATACTAATTAAAGCTCATTAAGTGACAAATTGACTAATTATAGTATTTCAATATTTTCCATAATCCCTAAATCATCTTTACCAATGTTCCATATCACATGACTCGTATCGACGAGTATCGATATTAGATATGTATTTCGGGTTAAGGCTAGGGTGAGGCTAGGGCTGGCTACGTGTACCCGTTGCTTGGGTGATCAATCGGAGAGAAGATTTGGTTCTACTTCCTCCATTATGTTTTCCATACTATAATAAATGTGCTCATGGACATCTTTATACTATAAACTATTTGAGGCTTACGTGCCAATGATTGACTTGTGTGGCTTTTGCTTAAACATATTGATTTTGCTGCGTATTGAATTATTTTACATTATTCTTGTTTATGGATAACTTATGTGTGAATGATATTCATGATGTCTTGTATACTTTGGGTAAGCTTGACTGTGATTGACTTATCTAGATTGTACGAAGGTTGTTAGCATATCCGGTGAGGTTCGGGGCGAGACAATTTAATTGGTATAAGAGCATTAGTCCATAAACTTCATAATGAAGTCTCAAAGTTCTTTTATCAAAATGCATTTGAAAACCATGAGCATCAAAAGTTTTGTACTTAAAGAACTTTTGGTACTTGAGTTGCGATGTCTCTAATTGTTAAGATGGTACCCTTAGCAATTGGAATGAAGATGATTCGAGCCAAAAGTGTCTTAAGTACCTATCCATCAATTGACATTTGATACGAGTCTAACGACTCATTCTAAACTTTTTTTCAAAATGGAACATGGTGGCCAGATCACGAGAAGGAACCCAACGGGCCGGACACTGAGTGGAATCGGACGCGGCAGTCGGGCAGCCTCTAGGGTGTCTAGAGGAAGGGGCCGTGGAGGCTAATCGTAGCAAAACCTACTGGTCCCACCTATCAATCGCAAACTGAACCGTGAGACCCCCTATGTGGGGGGAGATGATGATGTGAGTGAGGAGGAGGATGACGAGTCCTTGGGAAGGATATATGCATTGCTCCAATAGTAGCAACAAGAAAAGGGAGATTAGGAGGGAACACCGAGGGCGTCGGGCAAGGCAAGCTTCAGGTGGGGATTCAAGAGGAGGAAGCCTTGGTGAATCTAGGGTCCACATCGAAACACGTGGAGGTCGGAGTATTGAGGGTCCAATCATAAGGATCTCAAAATATCTCAAGGAGGCAGGGTATTTGGGATGCAAACCGTTCAATGGAACAATGGGCATCTCTATTGCTGTCGAATGAGTCAAAAGGTTGAACGAGGCGGCCCTTGACATGCAGCTCACTCCCGAGTTTATACCAAGGGTCGCAGTAAGGTTATTAGAAGGGATGTCGTCCACATGGTGGGATGGGATCAAAGGGAAATACAATGGCGTTGTCACATGGGTCAACTTTCAACATGAATTATTTGATCAATATACTCCTCTTTCAAGGTGAACTTGAGAAGGAGAGAATATACAAACCTAACCCAAGGCGGTGAGTGCACGATGAGGCAACTGGAGCACAAGGTTAGGTCACTCACTGAGTTTATACCAGAGTATGCATGTGATGAGAACCGAATGGTCAACCACTTTTTGGATAACATGACATTCAATCAAGTGGTTGAGAAAGGGGTGAAAGGAGAGAAGGATTGGGAAGAAAGTAAGATGAAAGACGCCGAGGAGGCAAAAAAAGAGGAAAGGGGCAAATCACGGCCCCCATGGTTCAAACAAGAAAGGGAAACATGTTGGAGGGGGGGGGGGGGGGGTTCTTTAGGTCACCCACCCGCCAAGGTGGAATCAAGGCTCAAGCGGGAAAAACTCGAGGTCACGAGGTTCAGTGACACCTAGGTGCAATAATTGCAAGAAGAACCACTCAGGTGAAAACTAGATGTTTTTAATGCGGGGAGATAGGGCATATGAAAATGAATTGCCCTCAACTTGGTGGAACCAGGACATCAGGGCCAAGTACTGGAGCTACATGCAATAGGAATCGAGCGGGGGCGTCCTGATATGCACTAATTACTAGTGCATAAGTGTATGTTTTTATGTTTGATTTGTGTGTATTGTTTATCGTTTTATTTAGTTTGTAAACATTTGTGTGATTTTAGTTGTAATTGTATTTTAATCTTCATTTGTAAGTTGGAAAGTAGAATTAGGAATTATGGTGTTTGAAAGAGAGACTTTGAAGTGAAGAAAAAGGAGATTCGACTGTCCAGGAGCTGAAACCCGACCGGGTATAACACTTGACCCGGTCGGGTAAGATTTAACAAACGAAGAAGCTCAGCAAAATTTCCAGACCCGGTCGGGTCCCCTATCCCACCCGGTCGGGTCTGACTTGACTCGAGACATTTTAACGTGCTGAAACACAAGAATGTGGAAGATTATCTGATTTTGACATGCACCCGGTCGGACGGGCACTTGACCCGGTCGGGTACCCGGCCCAAGGTGTTGAAAAACACCTATAAATAGCACACTTTTCCTTCACAAATATTCATCCATTCTTCCATACTCTTAAGCTCAATTTAGAATAGTATTTCTTTTATAGCATGTTTAGTCTCCAAATGAGGAGCTAAACTTTCATTTCTTGGTGTTGCTCTTGAAGCTTGTTGATTATTAAAGTTGTGAGTTATTTTCTTAACTTCTTCCCTTGAATATTAATTCTTCCCTTAATCTATCTATATATTAATGTTTGGGAGTGTTGCTAAGATGACAATTAGTTAACATCTCGACATTAGTTATAATAGTATTTATTTCCTTCCTCTATATATTAATGTTGGGGAGTGTTGCTAAGATGACAATTAGTTAACATCTTGACATTAGTTATAGTAGGACTTATCATCTTTAATATTCTTCCTTGAATATTAATTAATTCATATTCATATTTCATATTAATATTTTGAACATTACTTAAAGGATCAACTAGTTTTGTTTCATATATTAATTATTACTAGAATCGATTGACGAATATGCTTGTTAATCGTTGATGGTTTCACAAGTAAGTAACTTCGGTTTATTAATGCACGGTCGTGGTTAATAAACTTAAGAGGGATTAATTTTGTTGGTTAAACCGAAACCGTTGTGTATGTTGAGGTTATCAATCTCAATTGATTTCATCAAGGAGTTAAGAGATTAAATGCTACTATCAAGTCGGTATATGGCGGTGTTCTATACTTGACTAATAGTAAGGGTTATTAATGAACGGTCGTTGTTAATAACTACCCTCGATGAATTGGATATACTCCTCGATTGAGTATTCGGAAGGGGATAAGTTATAGATATAACAATGATCGACTAAAATATATCAACAAGTGGAAAGTAGCAATGCCAAGTCCTTTTTATTCTTGAATTAAATCTCATATAAGTCGTTCATCTTCGTGTTTAATTAAATTAAATCACTCAATCCTAAAACCCACCTTATTTACTAGTTTTACTAAAAAGAGAATTATTCCTTTCCCTGTGGATACGAACTCTACTTCACCTATACTACGTATAAGTGTTAGTATTGAATTTTATTTTGACGCACCGTGACAAAGTGCTCGTCACGTCCTAAACAAGTGTGGGACAAGGGGGAGCAACCACGAGCAACACACCATCCGTGAATCAAGGTAAACTCAAGCAAGAGTCTACTGGATAACAAAGGCCGTTGCAGGTATTATTTCATAAAAACTTGTTGTTTTAGCTATACATGAAGGTGATATGTTTAAGGGGTTAAGGTCTGGCCACCTTAGGGGTCAAACCGGGCATCTTTGGCAAGAAAAAGAAAAGTATGTGTTCATAAAAGGACACAACCGGCGCTGGACATCTCATAACCAACGCCGGACATAAAGCATTTCTACCGGAATACAGCTCCAACCGGAACTGGTCAACGGCCAACCGACATCGAACCTTGCTCAAGCCCCCTGTTTTGCACCGCCCCCCTAACGGCTCATATTTACCCAATCGGCCCATATTAGCCGCAACTGGCGCCTGTCACTAGCCAACCGGCGCTGGACCTATCACAAGGTACCCTGTTTTACACTGGCCCTCCTGACCGGCCCATAAAGTTGCCCGAGAACTGTCAAACCATTGTCGATCAGGCCTAAACCAGCGCCGACCATATGCTGTCAAATGGCCGAAACGGTTTAAACGATGTGAGACCCACCCCGTTACAATGATAGAGACACTCTACCTTTAACAAAGTGTAGCCATGTTAAAGAGGGTATCTTACATGGTTTATAAATGTAGGAACACTAAAGATTAATGGGAAGGATGCACGAATCCTTATCGATACCGGGGTGCAACATTCATTCATGAGTGAGACAATTGCTGAGGTCTTAGAGATACAATTGATACCGATGATGCAAACTCTAGTGGTATCCACATCACTAGGGGACGACGTTTAGAGAAGTAGTTACTATCCATCTTGTGAGGTGGAGGTCGATGGGCAAACTTTGATGTGTGGCTTCGTACCGCCGAGTATGATTGAATTTGATGCAATCCTAGGGATGGATTGACTCGAAAAGCATCATGCAAGAGTCAATTGCTATACGAAGGTTTTAGAAGCCAAAGGAAATTGGGGGAATGCCATACGCTTCGAGGTTGATCGAGGTAAATCAAACAGTTGCATCATATCCGTCGTGAGAGCGAGGAGTATGATGAGAAAGGGATGCCACACATATCTAGCATACGTGGTTGATAAGACCAAGGAAGAGATGAATATCAATGATGTGAGGGTGGTATAAGTACCTGGATATCTTCCCTAAAGGCGTAGCCGAGATTCCACCCGATAGGGAGATTGAGTTTGTGATCGAGGTCGAGCCTGACACCAAACTAATCTTTATACCACCACACCGAAGGGAACATGTTGAACTTAATGAGTTGAAAATCCAATTCCAAGAGCTATTGGATAACGATTTCATTAGATCGAGCTATTCACCGTGGGGAGCACCCGTTCTTTTTGTAAAGAAGAAGGATGGGACCCTCCGAATGTCTACTGACTACCGAAAATTGAACAAGGTCATAATCAAGAACAAGTTTCCTCTACCTAGGATTGATGACTTGTTTGACCAACACCGAGGGGAAACAATGTTTTCAAAGATTGACCTAAGGTTAGAGTACCATCAAATGAAGATCAAGGAGAGTGATATACCGAAGAGTGCTTTCCGCACAAGGTATGGTCACTTTGAGTTCCTAGTATGTCATTTGGGCTAACAAATGCCATGTCAACATTTATGGACTTGATGAACCGAGTATTACATAGGTACTTGGATCAGTTTGTAATCGTATTCATAGATGACATCATGATTTACTCAAGGAGTGAAGAAGAGCATGAGAGAAACTTAGTCCCGATTCTTGAAACACTACAAGAGAAGAAACTCTATGCTAAATTTTCTAAGTGTGAGTTTTGGCGTAAAGAGATTGGCTTTCTCGGACATGTAGTTTTCGAGTCAGGCATTGTCGTAGACAACAAGAAGATTGAGGCTATCACTGAATGGGAAAGACCTAAGAATTTAAAGGAGATTCGTATTTTCCTTGGGCTAGCGGGGTACCATAGAAAGTTCGTGGAGAAGTTCTCGGTGTTGGCATCACCATTGACGAAGCTCACTCGAAAAGGGACTAAGTTTGTATGGGATGACCGATGTGAGAAGGGATTTTGAGAAATGAAGAAGAGGTTGATGAAGCATCGATACTAGCCTTACCAAAACAAGGTATGGGGTACGACATCTATAGTGACGCGAGCATTCAAGGATTCAGATATGTGTTGATGCAAATGGAGATGGTGTTTGCCTATGCTTCACGACAGTTGAAGAAGCACGAGGTAAATAATCCTACACGTGATTTAGAATTGGGGGCAGTGGTGTTTGCACTAATGATATGGAGACATTATCTCCACGAAGAGACGTGTCATATATACACTGATCACAAGAGCTTAAAGTATGTGCTTACTCAGAAAGAGCTGAACATGAGATAAAGGCATTGGATGAAGTTTTGGATGAAGTGATTTCAATGCTATTGCTTCTCATAGTGTTCTAGTGTTAAATCTATTTGGATCTATTTTATGACTATCATGGATATTCTTATACCTTGTGATAATAGTTCCAATAGATAAGTTTTCTTTGCCCGATGGCTTAATGCTGGAAGTCTAACACTAGTTGATATTTTCAAACACAATTTACCAGGGATTATTTGTTTGCACATTTGGAAATTTTATACTCAGTTTATGTGGGGCTCTCTGATCCTAATCCCCCCCATCAGAAAATATTATTTTTGAGATCAAATCCTACACACAAAACTGGGTCCTGAGCTTCCACAGATTAAAACTCCGCTCCATTGGTAATATCTTGTTTAAAGAAAAGTTTATACTAAAAAGGTTACGACTTTCTCAAAATTCTTTCAAGATCACTCAATATATGGATGAATCCCAAAGGTCTTATTAAATTGAAGCTTAACATTGACGCTTCTTTCTTACCCGGAAAAACATCAGGTGGGGCTATCATGCACTACATGAATGGTGAACTCATCTCTGCTGTTAGCTTTCCTCTGCTCAATATTCTCGATCATGGAAGAAAAAATCATGGTTGTAATTTCGGCTACCAAATGGGAATTAAGAGAACTTTTTGATAGCTTCCAAGTAGAAACGGACTCAACAGAGGCTTTGGATTACATCTCAAGGAAGAAGACAGATAAATGGACCGACACTATTGGTGAACTCAACCAACATTGGAATAGTAAAGGTATATCCTTCGGATATGTTTATCGTGAAGCCAATTGGCTGACCCATTACCTTGCTAGTCTTCGTACAGCCCAATTTACGAAATTCTCAAACTCTAAAGCTTTACCGAACCAGGGCCCGAAAGCTTATTTGAGAGACTTTTTCAGTATTCCTTCTTTTAGATATTATGGTTAATCTGTTGCTATTAGGTAAGACCTAAGCCCTCAAGTTTTGCTTTTTGAGTATCTTTGTAATTCGAAGAGGTATGCCTCTTCAAGCTAGAGATTTTGATTTTCCAATATTCTCTTTTGTATTTCTTTCATTTGATTAATAAAATCTGACAAATATTCCTTGACATTTTCCCCATTGAGGTTGCGGGCCTACCGAAATTTAAAAAAATGTGTGCGTGCTATATTGTTTGAGATATATTTTTTTTATAAAAAAATAAATTTGATGTACAGAACTGAGATGTTGTGGCTCAATATATGTGTATATTGTCAAACTTTTACTATTGTCAATCCAAATAAAAAGCGCACTGTTTGGGGGCAAACAACACATGCTACTTGAGCAAATATGAAACACTTTCTAGGCCTGGAGGTGAAGCAAGCTGAGGCCGAGATTTTTATCTGTCAGGAAGCCTATGCAAAGGAGATCTTGAAGAAGTTCAATAGGAAGAGTGCAAGCCAGTCGGAACACCAATGGAGACTGGAACCGAACTTTCCAAGTTTGGGGGAGGAGATCAAGTCGATGCTGGCCTGTACAGAAGCCTGGTCGGCTGCCTGAGATATATGACTTGTACAAGGCCATACATAACATACATCGTTGAAGTGATCAGTCGTTTTATGGAAGATCCTCGTCAATCACATTGAAAGGCGATAAAAAGAATTTTGAGATATATTCAAGGGACGAATTGAAGTCGTTTGGAGTTCTGCACAACAGGTCGGATGAGCCCGAACTAGTTGGATATTCTGACAGTGATTGGTGTGGGGATATTGATGACCAGAAGAGTACAACAGGTTACGTTTTTAGCCTGGGTAGCACGATGTTTACATGGTTATCAAAGAAGCAGCCGATTGTGACACTCTCGACATGTGAAGTCGAGTACGTAGCTGCATCTTATTGCGTGAGGCATGATGTTTGGTTGAAGAAATGTTGACCGAGCTCCAATTTTTGCATGAGAAATGAGCTAGCTATGAACCCAGTTATTGTGGACAACAAATCAACAATTGTGGACAACAAATCAACAATTGAGTTAGCTATGAACCCAGTACACCACGAAAGGAGAAAGCACATAGATGTAAGATTTCATTTCATCAGGGAACAAGTGAAGACTGAGGAGGTCATGTTGACTTATGTGGCGAACCGAGATCAAGCAACATATATTTTCACAAAGGCATTACCGATTGCAGCATTTGAACATTGCAAGGCACAACTCGGATTAAAAGACAAAAGATAATTAAGATTAGGGGAGGGTATTGTTGGGACTAGTTAATCTTAATTCTAACAATTAATAACATTAATTCTGTTGCATGAGAAATGAAGTTATATGGGAAGTTGATGTCTATTGAACTTGAAAGGTTATCTAGGGGACTTAAAAAGGCATCCCTAGAGAATTAAAGAGATCTAGAAACTAGTATTACATTAATTATCTTGTCTCTTGTATTGCCTATATAAAAGCCACCATGTAAACAAGTGATGAGCAACCAAGTTAATTTCTCCTCCACTGTATTGTGTGCTTACCATGTCTATATTTTTCAACAAGTCTCCTGCTGAATTCCCGTTAATCCTAGGCTATCAAGATTTTGATAGCTTCCAAGTAGAAACAGACTCAACAGAGGCTTTGGATTACATCTCAGGGAAGAAGACAGGTAAATGGACCAACACTATTGATGCACTCAACTGACATTGGAATAGTAAACCTTTGGAAATGTTTATCGTGAAGCCAATTCGCTGACCCATTACCTTGCTAGTCTTGGTACAACCCAATTTACAAAATTTTCAAACTCTAAAACTTTACCAGATCAGGTCCCGAAAGCTTATTATGGTTAATCTGTTGCTATTGGGTCAGACCTAACCCCCAAGTTTTGCTTTTTGAGTATCTTTGTAATTCGAAGAGGTATGCCTCTTCTAGCTAGAGAGGTTTTGATTTGTCACTTTCTCTTTTGCATTTCTTTCACTTTATTAATAAAATTTGACATTTGTATTTCTATCACTTTATTAATAAATTCTAACAAATATTCCCCTACATTTCCCCCATTGAGGTGGCGTGCCTACCAAAATTTTAACAAATTATGTGCGTGCTATATTGCTTGAAATATATACGAAGTATATTTTTTTTATAAAAAATAAATTTGATGTACGGAACTTGAGATGCAGGGGCTCAAAATATGTGTATATTGTTAAAAAAAAAGATGCCATATGAATTTAGTATAGAAACCAAACTTTTACTTGTATCTCAATTGTCAATCCAAATAAAAAGCACATTGTTTGGGGGCAAAGTGGCAAACAACACATGCTACTCGAGCAAATATGAACTTGCACGCATTTTTGAAGGGAATGTAATACCGTTTTTATATATAACAAATCACAAATTTCAACTAGAAAAAGTTTTCAAAGTTTTAACACATTCACAAATATTATTATTATAATCAAATATTTCTTTTACATACTAAACTAAGCTAAGTAATTGTGTTATTTGAGTAAATGATGAATTCGGAGTATATCGATACTTTATACAATTATACTTCACACCATCAGTGTCATATGGTGTACAATTACATTTACATTTAAGAATGTTTTTACTTGGAATGGAATTTTCTGCTCTGGTCTGATCTGAACTGGTCTGATCCGATAAATGTCAGGTCTTTGTGTATTTTAGAACAGTTTTAGTAAAAACATACTCACTACTCTGTATTTTAATACCAATCCATTAATACACAACACAACACTGGCCTAGTCCCTAGCCGTCTAAGATTAATTGCCATTAACACAATTGAAAAATAATAATCTAAAAGTAGATTAATCAATAAAAGAACTAAGAAAGGAAAGAGGGGAAGACTGTAAGAAGCTTCGAAGTCAGAAAGAAAGAGGGGAAGACCATGAGAAGCTTCGAAGTCCCAAGAATTAGAAAACTTGATTACGTGAAGATCAAATTTTACGTAGTCTGCAATTTGGTTAACGATCGTTCCCACAACTCCATCGCTTTCCGATGCTCTTGCAAGGTTAGCCTAGCCCACTAAGCCATCTCAAGATTTAGGCATTTTGGTCTTCAGTAGATTCAGTAGGTCGATGGATGGATTTACATTTAGGCTATGTTGCACGGAAACGCGAAAATCATGAGGAAACGAGAAACGGAAAACGTCAACTTTTGCTCAAAAAAGGCTTTTTTTAGAGAGTTTCCAGAAAGTTTCCGAAACGGGAAACATACCCTTTCCCAAAAGTTTTCGTGCTACATAGCATTTAGGAATTGAAATTTAATTAAAATTAAAATTATATATATACAAGTATAATATTAATAGGTTTAATATAGAATTAGGAAGTCCCTGGAATTTGGGGGCCTTAGACACTTGTAAGTCCCTAGAGAGATTTTGATTTGTCCTCTTCTCTTTTGTATTCCTTTCACTTTATTAATAAAATCTCACAAATATTTTCCGACATTTTTCCTATTGAGGTTATGTGTCTACCAATATCTAAAATAAATATAATGTGTGGGTGCTATATTCAGAGGCGGATCTATTGAGGAAGGAGGATGTTAAATGTCCCACACTGGAAAACTTTGGATGAACAAAGTGTTACGGAGTATATTAAGACATGAACTACTCCTCCTATGAGGTTGACTTTTTAGGATGAAACCCTGTATCTTAACCTGGTATCCGAGCCAAATCGATCCATGGTGTGGGGCCCCTTATGAATCGTGATGACACGATTATAAAAAAATGACAATTACGGCCGGATGAAAAAATACGGAGCGATGAAAAATGAATGAATGATGACACGATCCAGACGAAGTGTCTGGTCATGAGAAGGGGTGTTAAATGTTCCACACCGGAAAACTTTGGATGAACAAAGTGCTATATTAAGACAAAAGTTACTCCTTCTATTATGTTGACTTTTTAGGATTGAACCTCGTGTCTTAACAGAGAAAGCGGCCGCTGCCCTCAATAAAACCCCACCAAATCCATGTAATATACTTCCTCCATTCTTAAATAAATGCAACGGTCAACATTTCACACTTGCCGAGACACAACTTTGACCATTAATATAAATGATTTTGTATTAGTAAAAAAATTAAAAAAATTAGATTATGAAAATTTACAATGAGACAAGTTTAACAATATTTTTTTCATAAAATAATATTATTACATTAATAAATACAACGTAGTCAAAGTAGAACATGTGAATAGTGTAAAAGTCAAAGTGTTGCATTTATTTAAGAACGGAGGTAGTATTATTAGAAGTTTTTTGAAGTTTAGGTATATATTGCTCCCAATAAAAATTAATCGATGCCCCGTATAAAGCAAATTAAACCCGATCTCCTAACTAAATGATACGGAGTAAAATGTGAATTTTAGATGCCAGGATAGATAAGGCTTGAGATAGGAATAGTATTATTAATGCATAAGTTACTAATTACTCCGTAATAATTTATATATTACTGGGACTATAGATTTTAGATTTACAGTGACATTCAATACATTGTAAAAAAAAACAAAAGTTTCGGCCATGGCCATCACTATTTATTGTTTATGTGAAGAGTTAGCAACTAGTGAAAAAAGTCTTACATCTAATTTATTTAGTTTAATTGATGGTTTGTTAAGATCGTTAACATTATTAGAAAAATCTCATTTAGATAGTTAAATATAAAAATTCTAAATAATAAATTATTTTAAATAGTTAAATGAAATGTATAATGTATAACTAACTTAATATATACACTGTAATAATATAATGTTAATTTCACTTCTCATCCGATAGCTCAAATAGTAATATCTCTAATAGCGCTTCCCAATGAAAGCTATTAAAATTAGCATTGACTTTGTAAGTTTTCACGGGAACCCTAGAGAGTTGCCTCCTCACTATGTTTGAAGCTATTAAAAATATATCCCCTATGTTCCGCCCATAAAATAGTTTTCACTTTGACGTGGATCGGAGTTTTAGAAAGAGGGAATAACGTGGAAATGTATGTTTGTGGTTGAGTAAGAAAAAAGGTAAATGAATAATAGCCACACAAAAACTTCCAAAATGGGAAATAGAAACTATTTTGGGACATTGCATAAAGAAAAGTGAAAACTATTTTATGGGTAGCTCAAATGTGATGCATTTTGTTAAAACAAAATAATACTAGTACTTTGTTCAAAAAAAAAATAATACTAGTACTAGGTAACAAAGATTCTTGATAGGGGTATGACCGAACTGGATTGTTCTTCTTTTTTGGTTGTGTTTATTCAATCCAAAGTACTACTGTCACGCCCCGGACCTACCGGACACGTCAACAACCCGCCGTACAGTACGAATAGTCAACCGCAGTCCAACTCATCCATACTATACTAGGCGTCTTGAATATCATTCACAATAGTACATCCATAAACAACATAATGTAAAATAATCATTTAGATCAGCGGAAACGTTTAATACAAGTGTTTATGCCACACTTCGGCAACATGGGCGTACAAGCCCCAAATAATTAATCAAAATAATATCCATGAGCATTAATTTAATGTTTTAAAAATAGAACGGAGGAAGCACGAACCACGTCTTCTCTCCCTGAGCTCCCCGAAGCAACGGGCGATGGTAGCAAGCTTTACTCCCTACCTGAAACTGTGAGGTGGCCTCCCCCGTGAAGGGGAGGTCAGTACTTGGAAGCATTTGACAAGTACAATGACAACTATGCTAAGTATAATCAATGTTTCAACTTCTAAGACCCTCAAAATAGAGTGATATCATAATATAATGATAGTTCTTCTTTAACCCTTATTATCTTCATAATAAGTTAATTAATTAATTTGTCGGCACACGGCCCCTTTTTATATTTCATTTCAATCATCGTTTACACGACACCGCCCGTAGGTCTTATCATCCTTACGAGACTTGCCACCGCTCTCCGAGGCCTCACCGGGCTCTCGGGCCGGAGTCCAACATCCCGCCCCTGAACTCATACCCATCGTCCCGTAGGAAGGTAAGGTCCATTCGGGGTCCTATCTTATGTGTTACCGCTGTCGGGAGCCTCGTAAGGTCTCCGGTTCGGATTCCACCCTAACCCGTGATCACGATGTAAGTCCATGCTATCCAACCCCGCTCTCTAGAGTCGGGAAGGGCCATGGTCCTTACTAATTACCAATACTCTATCGGCTAATCCTTAAAGACTACCGAATACACCCGTAGGCCAATCCTATTCCTAGGATCAATTTATTATTCACTTTATCTTGGGTATCCCTTAAGGCCTACCCCTCGCATCACTTATCCACCTTAGTATCTCTTAAGACTACTTAAGGCTCAACAATTTACAATCCAAACCTTGGATCAATTCTAACATATTTCATTCCAAAACCCCGACTAGTATCATAATACTAGTCGGATAAATTCCAACAAAACTCATTTTCAATTCATAGTCATATAGACAATTTCCAAACTAATTTTCCATTGAAAATATAGTTCATATCAATATACAAAATATGATCTTTAATCACTCATATATCCTTATATGAAGTTAAAATTATATTTCAACACAATATTCATAGTTAATCCCTTCATCAAGCCAATATGCTCATATTACATAATCATACACAATTTATCCTTAAATTTGTATATTATGCTCCTTTATTCATTTGACAACAATATTTTCATTTAGGCATTATTAATCATTAATAATCCATGAAAATAACATTTAACTACTTTAGGTAATCTTACGAAATTAACCCAAAGATTATAAACAACATAGTCAGCCATCCTCACCTTATGAAGTGCTGGATTAGTTGCCTTTGATAAGCCCTTCGATCAATCCCCGTTCTAAACCGATCAAAAGCTAAATCTGGTCTGTCTGGACAAAAGCCGGCCGGCTTTGGCAAAAGCCGGGCGATGTTCGTCTGTCTGCTGCGCAGGCAGCTTCTCCTTCTTGGCGGTTTCCGGTGGTTTCAACTCCTATCGATTCCACGACTCTTCTAAGTTAAACACCACCACTTTATGACAATATTCTACACTTTTAAACGTGTAGAACTCCATGTTTAATCCATCGTATGATTTTCAAAATCATACTAGAATAAACTAGTTAAACAAAATAGATAGAGTTCTTACCTTGAACTCAAACCACTTCTTGTTGGATTTCCTTCTTCTTGCTACCTCCAATCCAAGACTTTGCTAGAGCTCACTCCTGACCTCTCCTCTTGGCTCTTCCCTTCTTGTGTGGTTCGAATGATGGCAAGGGAGTAGGAGAGAAGTCTTTCTCAATCTACACAACATGAGGTGTGGGATAGGACATGGGTGAGTGGGTTTTGTCTCAATGAGACTCCCCATCCCCATCCTCCGCACAAGCCAAATTGGTGTGGCCCCCCTCCCTTATTTTTGAGTCAAATTAGTGTATAGGATACCCCAAGTGGGTGTAGGAAGTCCCTCCCAATTATTCCTGCTATTTCTGGCCGACCGGGTCAAAATAGCGCTCGGGTTGTCCAACTATTTTTATCAACTTCGGTTGGCATTTTATTTGGCTACTATACTTATTATGATAACCCAACTAAATATTTGGTAGCCCATTCTCATATAATGGACCCAATATATAATTTAATTAATCATGCATTAATTAAATACACCAATCAATTACACGAATTTTATTCGCTAGGAAATTCAAATACATATCACATTTCAAATCCAAGTACATCCGGGTGCGGTGTCACAAGTTCACCCCCCCTTAACGGGAATTTCGTCTCCGAAATTCACAAATGCTTATTCAAAAAGAAATGCATATTGCTCCTTCATTAAGGCTTCCGTTTCCCAAGTTTCTTCCTCAACTCGGTCACTTTTCCAAAGGATTTTCACCATTGGAACTTTCTTGCTTCTTAGTTTCTTTACTTGCCTATCAAGTATCCTCACCGGTCGTACGGCATAGTTCAAATCCTCACGTATTTCTACAGGTGGTTTCTCTAACACGTGAGACGGATCCGGCACATATTTCTTTAGCATAGACACGTGGAACACGTTATGTATCTTCTCCAATTCTGGGGTCAACTGCAATCGGTATGCTACGGCTCCAATTCTTTCAAGAATCACAAATGGCCCTATGTAGCGTGGGTTGAGTTTCCCTCGGCTTTGAAATCGGATGATTCCCTTCCAGGGTGAAACCTTCAAGAATACCTCATCTCCCACCTTAAACTCTAAGGCTCTCCGGCGTTTATCGGCATAGCTCTTCTGTCTATCCTGGGCCGCCTTAAGCCTATCACGAATCGTCTTCACCTTTGACTTGGTGATCTCCACCAATTCTGTGCTCTCAAGCTTGGCCATGCCAACCTCGTCCCAACACAACGGTGTACGACATCGCCTCCCATACAATGCCTCGTATGGAGGCATGCCAATACTCGCCTGATAACTGTTGTTATAGGCAAACTCTACCAGTGCTAGATGGTTGTCCCAACTTCCTTGGAACTCCAATGCACAAGCTCTCAGCATATCCTCTAAAATCTGTATGACTCTCTCGGATTGTCCATCCGTCTGTGGATGGAAAGCAGTGCTAAACTTCAATTTCGTTCCCATAGACTCTTGGAACTTTGGCCAAAATCGTGATGTGAATCGTGGATCCCTGTCGGACACAATGGTAATAGGAACCCCATGTAGCCTCACGATCTCATCCACATACAATTTGGCTAACCTCTCAAGTGCATAGGTAGTGTTGATAGGTAGAAAATGTGCACTCTTCGTGAGCCTATCAACCACAACCCATACAGCATCATAATTCCTCACGGTCCGTGGCAGTCCTACCACAAAATCCATGGTCACGTGCTCCCATTTCCATTCTGGAATGGAAAGTGGCTGCAATAACCCAGCTGGATGCTGATGTTCTGCCTTAACTTGCTGGCAAGTAAGGCATCTACTGATGTACTCGGCTATTTCCCTCTTCATACCAGACCACCAGTAACTTTCTTTCAGATCACGGTACATTTTCGTACCTCCCGGGTGCATGGCATACGCCGATGAATGAGCCTCCTCTAAGATGGACTTTCGGAGCCCCTCATCCGATGGTACACACACTCGGTCACGAAATAATAAGAGACCATCATCTCTTTCCCTGAAGTCCTCCACTAGTCCCGCTTGCATGCGTTCCCGGATCCTCATGATTTCCTCGTCAGTTTCCTGACCCTTCTTGATCTCATCAAGCAAAGTAGGTCTCACCTCAAATCGTGCCAATAAGGCTCCATTACTGGATACCTCCAGTTGGGCTCTTAAAGCCCTCAAGTTAGCTATCAATGCCCCAGATGAGCTCTTCCGGCTCAAGGCATCTGCCACCACATTGGCCTTGCCTGGATGGTACTCGATTACCAGGTGGTAGTCTTTTATCAACTCCATCCACCGTCTCTGCCTCATGTTTAACTCTTTCTGAGTAAACACGTATTTCAAACTCTTGTGGTCAGTGTATATATGACATGTCTCCCCGTAGAGATAATGTCTCCAAATCTTCAGTGCAAATACCACTGCCCCTAGTTCTAAATCGTGAGTAGGATAGTTTACCTCATGCTTCTTCAACTGTCGTGAAGCATAGGCAATTACCCTCCCCATTTGCATTAACACACATCCAAGCCCTTGGATGCTAGCATCGCTATAGACATCGTACCCCATACCCTGTTTAGGTAAAGCAAGTACCGGTGCCTCGGTCAATCTCTTCTTCAGTTCAATGAATCCTTTCTCACATTTGTCATCCCATACAAACTTAGCCCCTTTCCGAGTGAGCTTTGTCAATGGCGATGCCAAAACGGAGAACTTCTCCACGAACTTCCTGTAGTAACCCGCCAATCCAAGGAAACTACGAATTTCCTTGACATTCTTTGGCCTCTCCCATTCGGTGATGGCTTCTATCTTCTTGTTATCCACCGCAATTCCCGATCCTGAAACCACATGCCCGAGAAAGCCAATCTCCTTAAGCCAAAATTCACATTTAGAAAACTTGGCATAGAGTTGCTTCTCCCGTAGTGTCTCAAGAACGAGTATCAAGTGCTCCTCATGCTCTTCCTCACTCTTTGAGTAGATTAAGATGTCATCTATGAACACAATCACGAATCGGTCCAAGTATTTGTGAAATACTCGGTTCATCAAGTCCATGAATGCCGCGGGGGCGTTTGTCAACCCAAACGACATAACAAGGAACTCAAAATGTCCATACCTAGTGCGGAAAGCACTCTTCGGTATGTCATCCTCTTTGATCTTCAATTGGTGGTACCCCGACCTCAAGTCAATCTTCGAGAACACAGTTGCTCCTCGTAGTTGATCAAACAAGTCATCAATCCTAGGCAGAGGATACCTATTCTTGATTGTGACCTTGTTCAGTTGACGATAGTCAATGCACATTCGAAGTGTTCCATCCTTCTTCTTCACAAAAAGGACCGGTGCTCCCCATGGGGAGTGGCTTGGTCTAATGAAACCGTTATCCAAAAGCTCTTGCAATTGGGTTTTCAACTCGTTAAGTTCTGCGGGTGCCATTCGGTATGGCGGTATGGAGATTGGTTTGGTGCCGGGCTCGACCTCGATCACAAATTCAATCTCCCTATCGGGTGGAAGTCCCGGTAAGTCCTTTGGAAAGACATCCGGATACTTGCATACCACCCTCACATCATCAATGCTCGTCTCTTCTTTTGTTTTGTCTACCACGTATGCTAGATATGCGTGGCAACCCTTTCTCATCATACTCCTAGCTCTTACGGCGGATATGATACAACTATTGGATTTGGCCCGATCCCCCTCGAAGCGTAAGGTTACCCCTTCATCGCCTTCGAGTTCAAGTATCTTTGTGTAGCAATCGACCCTAGCATGATGTTTCTCAAGCCAATCCATCCCCAGGATTGCATCGAATTCAATCATACTCAGCGGTACGAAATCACACGTCAAGTTTTGGCCCTCCACTTCCACCTCACACGATGGATAGTGGCTATCTCTCTCGATGTCTTCCCCTAGAGGTGTGGATACCAATAGGGCTTGAGCCATCGGTACAAGTGGTTCTTCGAATCCCCCGGCAAACGCCTCACTCACGAATGATCGTTGCGCCCCGGTGTCAATGAGGATTCTTGCGTCTCTCCCGTTAATCTTTAGTGTTCCTACATTCATAAGCAATGTAAGACACACTCCCCACTTATTAGACTCCTTTCTTAGGTAAAAGAGTACCCCGGCTATGGTTTGGATGATCGTTATCTAACGCCCCATCCCGATTCCATCCCGGTTCCCACCCAAAACCAACACCGTGCACCAATAAGTGAAAGCCGGCCGCTTTTCGTGAAAGCCGGCCGGTTTTCGTACCTTGGCCTTCTTTTCGTGAAAGCCGGCCGCTTTTCGTGAAAGCCGGCCGGTTTATGTGAAGAGTTAGCAACTAGTGAAAAAAGTCTTACATCTAATTTATTTAGTTTAATTGATGGTTTGTTAAGATCGTTAACATTATTAGAAAAATCTCATTTAGATAGTTAAATATAAAAATTCTAAATAATAAATTATTTTAAATAGTTAAATGAAATGTATAATGTATAACTAACTTAATATATACACTGTAATAATATAATGTTAATTTCACTTCTCATCCGATAGCTCAAATAGTAATATCTCTAATAGCGCTTCCCAATGAAAGCTATTAAAATTAGCATTGACTTTGTAAGTTTTCACGGGAACCCTAGAGAGTTGCCTCCTCACTATGTTTGAAGCTATTAAAAATATATCCCCTATGTTCCGCCCATAAAATAGTTTTCACTTTGACGTGGATCGGAGTTTTAGAAAGAGGGAATAACGTGGAAATGTATGTTTGTGGTTGAGTAAGAAAAAAGGTAAATGAATAATAGCCACACAAAAACTTCCAAAATGGGAAATAGAAACTATTTTGGGACATTGCATAAAGAAAAGTGAAAACTATTTTATGGGTAGCTCAAATGTGATGCATTTTGTTAAAACAAAATAATACTAGTACTTTGTTCAAAAAAAAAAATAATACTAGTACTAGGTAACAAAGATTCTTGATAGGGGTATGACCGAACTGGATTGTTCTTCTTTTTTGGTTGTGTTTATTCAATCCAAAGTACTACCGCGGTCTCAATTTGATGTTCCTGGTTCCTATTCACTTTAATGTTTTGCTTTATTGTCGATCAAGCACCGTAAACCACAATAGGAACATCAAATTGGGACATAGGGAGTATATATACTTTTTATAAAAAAAATAAATTTGATGTACGGAACTTGAGATGGAGTGGCTCAAAATATGTGTATATATTGTTATAAAAAAAGATGCCATATGAATTTGGTATAGAAACCAAACTTTTACTCGTATCTCAATTGTCAATCCAAATAAAAAGCTCACTGTTTGGGACAAACAGCACATGCTACTTGAGCAAATATGAACTTGCACGCATTTTTGAAGGGAATGTAATACTAATACCGTTTTTATAATACGATCTATATTTGAACCGGGCAGGTGTATGTGGGCGTTCACGTGTATATATATACACCCATACATCATTTCTTCTTCAATTCATAAACAACAAACGCATATACATAGATACAGTAAAGAGATAGAGAAAAGCAGAGGGCGGGCTAGCCGGCCAGGACATTCGATCAAATGGCTACACAACATCCCCCTCGCTTAGAAGAAGATTGCCAGGGTTTTCTTAAACTCTACAGTGACGGTTCAATCTTCCGGTCCAATGAAGTCGTCCGGCACATCCCATTCCCGGTTTGCAACGACACTTCCGTCGTCTGGAAGGATTCCCTTTTCGACCAAACTCACGCCCTCCACCTCCGCCTATACAAGCCCCGCGCCGCCCCCGCCGCCAAGCTCCCTGTCGTGTTCTTCTTCCACGGCGGCGGCTTCTGCTTCGGCTCTCGCACGTGGCCCAACAACCACGCCACCTGCGTCCGCCTCTGCTCCGGCCTCAGGGCGCTCGTTGTGGCGCCGGACTACAGGCTCGCTCCGGAGCATCGGCTCCCCGCGGCCATGGACGATGCCTACGCCGCCGTGAAGTGGCTCGCCGGCCAGGCGCTGACCAGAAACCGTGATGCTTGGCTGGAAAACTTGATTGACTTCGATCGGGTGTTTGTCGTGGGCGACTCCTCCGGCGGCAACATTGCTCACCATTTGGCAGTTAGGCTTGCAGCCGGGGGCTCGCCGGAGTTGCTTCCCGTCCGAGTACGCGGCTATGTGATGATGGCACCGTTTTTTGGCGGGACCGTGAGGACCAAGTCTGAGGCCGAAGGCCCGCCGGAACCAACCTTGAATCTCGATATTCTCGACAGGTTCCAAGCTTTTTCACCCGTTTTAGTTACACGTTTTTTATTCAGGATTTTGTGCACAACAAAAACATCAACTTTACCTTTATAATTATTCCTGATTTCTATATATATTACGGAGTAGTACGTAATTATATCATCCCTCAAAGTGCGTCAGGGCACGAAGACGTAAACAATTCTGCTTTCTCAGCTCCTCGTACTAAGAAATTAAAAGTGCATTAAATAAAAATAAGGTACTCGGTAATACTTCCTCCTTTGTTAAACAAATGCAACAATCAACATTTCACATTTATCGAGACACAACTTTGACCATTAATATATATAATTCTGTATTAGTAAAAAAAAATTAAAAAAATTAGATTTTGAAAATTTACAATGAGACAAATTTAACAATATTTTTTCATAAAAAATATTAATACATTAACTAATAAAACGTAGTCAAAGTACAACATGTGAATAGTTTAAAATTCAACATGTTGCATTTATTTAAGAACGGAGGTAGTAATAACTTAGAGTCCATTTGGTAATCCAGTTTTTTGGCTTGTTAGTCAGTTATTTCATCAAACACGTAACTTTTGAATTCACGGGTTGGATTATGTAATGATAACAAAAAGTAATGTTGAAGTGATTTTTTTTGCTGTATTGCTGAAGTTACTGTAAATGACGACTATTTTAACTATATTTCCATGTTATTTTTTCTTTATTTTATTAATAAAGTATATTTTAAATATAAGTTTTTCATAAATCAGTAGCATCGCCCAATCCAGCAACTTCCGTCAGGACTTCATAAATTTAAGCAGAAACAGCTGATGCAGCCGATTTCAGTGTTACCAAACGGGCTCTTAATTAATAAAGGTTCATTTCACATCTGAAGTGCGCATGTGTGCATACCGACCATCCATGCATTTTGGCACAACTTAAAAAGAAAAGTAATATACACAACCAAAATGAGACTGAGAGAATAATTAATTTATACTACCTCCGTCCCGAATTGATTTGAAAATTTGACTTTTCTTGGTCAAACAATTGTGATTTGTTCACTTAATTAGGATGCCAATTTTTAATTATGTTCTAATTTGAAGTTTACAACTTTGAAGAGATTTTGATGTAGTTTATGAATATGCAAATTTTATTTATTAAAAATTAAATTAATTATGCATAAGGAGGGTTGACTTTTATTATGAGTTGATCAGAAAATGTTGACTTTGCAAAACAAATTGGGATGGAGGGAGTAAAAAATTTATGTCATAGAGCACCTCCATCATTTTGTAGAGTCCGGGTGCGGCAGTGCCCGGGGTCGACCATTCCACCCGTTGAGGATTGGATTGGAGGCTACTTAAGCTAGGGCTAGTAATTAAGTATTATCAGATAAAAATAGAAACATTCCAAACTTTTAATAGGCCAGTAATTAAGCATTATTGAACCCCTGCAAGTATAGTAGGATTAGTAGCTGGCTAGCTAGTTCCCAATTAGTAAACCTAAAAATATGGCCGCCAACGTTGTTATTAGTCTTGGTCGTGTGCGCTAATCTAATAATAATCGAGTCATGTGGATATTACTCACTCCTTCCCTCAATATTTTTCCATGTTTGACCGACACGGGAAATAATAAAATAAAAATTGTGTGATTGAGATATGTGAAGAGGAGAAAGAAACAAAACCACAAATTAATTAATTAAAAGGGGAAGTGACAAAATTTATAAGACATCGAAGAAAGGAAAGATAACAAAGTTACAAGGGACGAGGGAACACTATTACTCCGTACAATTGCAAGCTAAGGGAAGATCTAGTAACTCCATTATTAACGCACTTCCCTCAGAAAAAAAAACTCACGCCTAAGCTAATTAAGGTCTTGCAATTATATATTAAGAAAATCAATACATATTAATATTTATATCTAGCTAAACCGGTCATTTTTTGTTACAAGCTTTATTTAGTTTTTAATCTAGTTTAACAGAATATGTGGTTGTATCAAGCTTTATTTTACATTTAGTTTTTCAGAATAAGACCTAAATAGGATAGATATCTCTAATTTAGTTTGGGCGACCGGTGATCGAATTAGGCATAAAGATTATAGTTTAATGATGCGCGATAATATATTTCTCGCAAAACACCAACTCCTTACCGAGACAGGGCTTTTTGTTTCATAATATCACATCCTTTAATTTCATAAGTGGTCGAATATCAAACAAAAAAATAATGAATTTCTGGTTAAATAGAGCATGCTTGATAACACTGAAATGAGCTAAATTTGCTTAAATAATGAATTTCTGGTTGGAGTGACTGAATTTCCTGAATAATAAAAAAGAGTTATATTTAAAATATATTTAAGAAAGAAATAAATTTAGTCAATTCACGCAGAGGAGTGACTCTAATCTAATTAACTTATATTAATTATTATATAATTTAGTGTGTAAAATCAAAAGCTGCATACTTCGTATTTAATAAAAATTGACTCATAAGTCTGATAAGTTTAAAAGAGGATTACATTTGTATGCGAGATTTGAGAATACACAACATAGATTTAGGAGTGTATGCAAATGATTTTTCTTAAAACACTTTTTAATGTAATTTTGGAAAAGTGATTAAAATAAAAATTGACAGTATTTGATAAAAATTTGATTTTGAAAGGTAAATTTGGAGGGATTGGCCCCCCAATATATATTTGTAGTATACATTTTTATTAGTTAAAAGTATACTTCATAGATATTAACATATTAAATTTTGGTCCATGCAAATTAATCGCTTTAAACTCCGAGCCATTTAGATTATTTTTGGCTCGGCAAGTGTCTTTTCTTATACTCCGTACTAGTTATTAAGTATGGAGTAAGATATTTGACGAATGGTGGCGTCTCACATGGTGAATATGTATAGCCTGTAAAGTCATTAATTAATTAGCAAGGGTCATTATCAAGATAAAGTGGACAAAAGTATACTAGCTATCTGAGAAAAAGTGAATATGGGCCTTCTAGCTAGGACATATATTTACTTAATTAAGTCAAATTCTCTCTCCGTAACACTTAAATACAGTGAATTGCACTTGATTAAAGTTTAATACGTACTCCGTAGTATATTTGAACAAAGGACGACGACTACAGATCCAAACACCCCCATATTCTTCATCGATCGATAGATCCTTGCGTGTTGCTGGAAACTCCGCGTGTACATTTGCAGCCACGACATTCCATTATGTATTGAATAAATAAACAGCACGCACGAAAGGTACGGTGTAGCAAATAAAACATCAACGTCGTGAAAAGATCACAATTCTATCCAACAACTAACCCACTTTGGAATTAATTGCCATCAACCTCGTTGATCAATTCTCTCATACCTTTTGTGTCGAATTAGATGCAGCAAATGGCAACAGTTTACTTTACCTAAGAAATATAAATTTTAATTGGACACCCCCCACAATTAATTGCACGTGAACATTTTCTTTTACTCAATTAATTGCAGATTAAATTGAGACAAAAATAGAGGGCAAATGCAATGACAAAAGTAAAAAATGGAAAATAGAGGGAAAAATAAGTGAATGCATGTAGCCCCATTACATTCTATTTTAATTTGTCACTGAGTGCAACCAAAGGTCCATAGATGAACTTGTGTTAGACCCCGTTCCACTTTATGATTTGTCACCTCAGCTACACCTAACATATTCTTTTTTGCATGGGAGAAGACACACACATTCATCAATTGCATTTGCCGAGGTGGAATAACAATTCACCTTAGCCATGGAGATGCCCCAATGGGTAATGTACGTGTGGAACTGCGACCTCACTCGGTCTTTAACCTCATCCCAAATTTAATAAATTTTGTATCAATTATATAATCTCACTTTTTTAAAATAAGTGTGACAATTTTTCAATTAAATCCTAATCTTAGTGGATGGGATGGAAGGGAGATATACTATCATTCAATTGGGCTGAATCTGCTCAAAAGCAAAACAATAGAGACGCCAGGTCCACTCATGTCAATTGTCATTGGAAAGTGGGTAGGACAATATTCCTAAAACGTTTAGAAGTTGTGGACTCTTATCTCTGCATTTGCGAGGCAACCACATCCTTTGATTTATACTTGTGTTCTACCGACTGTAAACTTTAAGGGTGTCATGTCAATTTTATGCTTCGCCGAAATTCTTCCTAATCATTTGTGGAAATGCTGGCAAGCTCAGTTTTGCTTTCACATCTTTTCTTTGTAATCAAATCCTTAAATACAAATTTAATTAAAGCACTATCTTTTCGAATTTCGAGATAATTTCGTTGACATCGATGGCACAGAATTGTTGTGCTGCGGAATGAATTTGGCTCCTCTCCAAGTGACTTCCAGTAGGAGAGATATAGAGAAGTGGGAAAATGGTGGGGTAGGAAAAAATAAAAAATGGGATTTAATTATTTTTTGTAAGGAGAGAGAGGGTGAAAAAAAAATGGAGAGAGTAAATGGAGAGAAGAAAATGGAGATGAGTATGACTCCTGCAGAATGGCCTTCATGTACTTTGTAATTTTTTACAGCTATACTTTCTCGAACACATTTTTTTGTACATATCTGTTTGCGGACAAGTTATATTTTATCTATGAATGGATTGTTCATCCACAAAATATGTTTTGTCTGCGAACAAACTATTCATAGATAAAAAAGTAGCATGTTCACACATGTTGTACATGTATAAAAAATGTTTACAAATGATGTTTTTCATATTTTTATACATTCATTTGTGGACTACGGTGCATGTTCTTAGGTTTTTTTAGGTTGATTGTTTTCGGTCTTATAACAAAATAAATTAAACCAAATTTAAATAACTAGACTACACAAGATTTAAACATACTAGACAGCCGGCCTTGAAGTTATAAACTGATGTTTTTTTTTAACCAATTCAATATCACTAATTAAAGATGGCAATCGACTCTATGTCACTAGCGACGTACAGTCGTGCAGTATTAAATAGTATTGTGCTTTAACGTTTACTATAACTCAGTGTATATTTTCCCGTGTTTAAAAAAATATACATAATACATACGGAGTATTTTATGAACATACTTCGGCACTTCTTTTTATTCAACATCCAGTTTTCATATATGTATACTTCGCATTTACAAATCTTTAAAAGATAAATGAACATTAACTTTTTTGATGTCATTTCATACTTCTTTTATTTAGGTGAATTCTACCATACTTATAAAAAATGGGGATATCATACCTCTATTATGCATATGAGTCTAAACCTATATTATTTCGTTATATTATGCATTTAAGCAATTCAATTGCGATATTATCATTAGTCCATTGCACAGGGTATTGTGTCTTGATGATATATATTATATAATTTGTCTTTCTTTTTGTTCACATGCATGTCCGTTGAAAAAGGCCCCCCTTAAAGAAGTTTGTTATTAAAACGGAATATATGTGATTTGAATCTATGCATAAAACTGTATGCGTTTCTTTGTCATGAAGCAGCAGTCAGTCCATACAATTTATGACGCGATTTTCACTATGGGTCATCCGAAAACAGATTCTCTGAACTTTAGTACTGAGGTAAGGATACGTACATCCGACCCCCCCTTATCCCACCGTAGGTGGGAGCTTTTGCGGCACTGGGGTAATGACGACGATGAAATACATAGTATGTCCTTATGGACCCTCCCTTAAAAGAAATTGATCAAATAAGAGGAATGCAAAAGAAATGTAACAATTTCCAGCAATGGAAAAGCTACTACTAATAATTTTATTTGTACTCTATTAAGCATATGATTAAACCAAGTAAACACTATACAGACGAGAAGCTGGGTATAAACCGCACTGAGGCATTTACAACGAGTCTATTCTTCGTGTCGTTGTCTGTGACTTTTAAGTCTTTTAGCTTTTTATTATTGGAAAGCAATACGTAGAAATGGTCCTCGACTTGACTTTATGGGCGCACCCAACCTTTTTATTTGTTTGAGATAACCCAATAAGTACGCGATTCTTTTTCTACTCATCATGGGACTCAATTTGACATAGATCTAATTTAAGCCGTGTCTGGTGGAGAATAAAGAGAATATATGGGTTAAAATGATTATGAAATGTGTG
This sequence comes from Cuscuta epithymum, assembly GCA_945859915.1. Classification (NCBI taxonomy): domain Eukaryota; kingdom Viridiplantae; phylum Streptophyta; class Magnoliopsida; order Solanales; family Convolvulaceae; genus Cuscuta; species Cuscuta epithymum. Next base: position 6,282,156 of record CAMAPF010000984.1, on the reverse strand, counting down.
TTTTATGCTTTTCATTTAAAGTCTAAATAGTGTCATTAAAATTAAGCATCAAGTATTGCAAGCAATCAATGGAAAAATGTGCTTCGAAAGTTCCAAGTGATTTGCACTTTCCACGTAACGTGATAGGAGTACCAAATATTACGATAAGAATTGCCTTTTCACTTTGTCAAAAAACAAAAAGAATTGCCCTTTCACTACATATTTAAATTTTCACTTTGTAATTTTTTCTTTTCAAATACTACCTCCGTCCCACTAAGATTGGGACGGAAGAAGGAGGCACGATTATTAAGAAAAATGAATTTGTGTGGTTGATATTAAATTGATAAAGTAAGAATAAAGTAAAAATTATTTATAGCCACACAATCTTTACCAAATTTGGTATGAGACAATCTTAGTGGGACTTCCCGAAAAAGTAAAATGGGACAATCTTAGCGGGACGGAGGGAGTAGGTAGTATTATCATTTCTCATCATTAAACACTTTCAATAATTTGAAAAACAGCAGTTTTAAGCAGTCAAAGGGTATCTACAGTAACTCACTTTATAAAAAAAAAAAAAGGATGACACCCCATCCCTGAGGGCCCCCCACCACCGACCGGACGGCACGATGGGAGGATGTAAATTGGACTATAATCACAATCTGACAGATAGAGAGTGGGGCTCTGTCCCCGGTACTTGCAGAGGTCCTATGCATTTTTCAGCATAGTAACCCCTTATCGCAGTTGCCGGGATTCGAACCCGAGACCTAACCCTTGTGGCACTCCCTTGCTACCAGTTGAGCTACGCCCACCGGTCAGTAACTCACTTTATAGATTGTAACTTCATTTGCCATGTCAGCTATTTCTGACTAACTCATTTTGCACCTATGTGATAATATTGCAATAGTTAGCTATAATGCTTACTTGCCAAATAGGCCTCACAATTCAACCAACTTTGCAAGTATACATTTTTAATGAATTAATTTTTTAATACAACAAAAATAGTACTCCGTACTTATTTTGAAATACTTTTAAATTGAGAAAATTTCATTGATATTATTAAATTAATAAAAAATCAGTTTTATTATTATTATATCGGTGATAATATGAGGACATATTTTTAAAATATGTACAAAACATATGTATTTTGTTAAGTTAAAAAAAGGAATTGTTCACAACACATAGAAACTGAAAAATATCAACTTGTAAAAACAAAGGACCTGTTTACTAACAAAAATATTTTCCATTTTTCTGTTTCTGTTTTTCGTTCTCCAATTTTCTGTTTTCATTTTCCAGTTTTTCTATCTCCAATTTTCATTTTTCATTTTTTAATTTTTCATTTTCAAATCTGAAAAACATTTCCATCAATTTTTTTCACCTGGTTCTGTGACCAACTTGAAGACCAAAACTATGGTCCCAGTTTGGAACCGAACCTACTACAACCCAAGTAAGGTACCAGGTCCCACATATAGGAAAGTCAGGATCGAAACTGACCGGTCCCGGTCGATATCAACGGTTAGTTTGATGGATTCTTTTCCCATTTCTCTATTGGTTGACAACTCAACGACTCTTTTAAAATTAACAAAGCAAGTGTTGGGGCTTAACCGTTGCATTTCAATACTCTAGGTTTACAATTGAATTTTAATATATTAATTACCCAATGAATTACATATGGTAATAATTACCATTTTAGTTCAAACTTCTGTTCATTACAGCAAAGTGATTTGTATTGGCTAATTTGTTTGCCCAAGTTAGGAGGAAAAATGCATTCCAATGGTAGGCTGGCTAATAACGAAGTCTCATATTTTTAAAAATGGCAAGAAAGCCAAGTCTCAAGTAAAATTTGGAGGTTTAATTAATTATTGGTAGATTCTGTGGTACTCTTAAGGTACCATATCTTTGTCCACATGGACCAATAGGAATGATGCAGTTGAATTAATTAAATCTAAATTAAAAGGAATAGAATGATTTGGAGCAATCAAATGCATGGTAGGTACAGTACCCTAATTTTTAAAAGGGTGCCGGAGTTGTCACCTTAATTATCATGTTGATGAGTTGCACATGCATACATGCAGATTTTGGAGGCTGTCACTGCCGGTGGGGAAAAATGCTGACCATCCATTGGCGAACCCTTTCGGACCGGAAAGCCCGAGACTGGAGGGTGTGAAGCTGGAGCCAATCCTGGTGATGGTGGGGGGCAGTGAGGTGCTGAAGGACAGGGCGGAGAAGTACGCGGCGAGGTTGAAAGGGATGAAGAAGAGAGTGGAGTGGGTGGTGTTCCCGGGCATGCATCACGGCTTCTTCACCAATGACCCTTTCCATCATCACCTCTCCGACCACGTCCTCCACAAACTCATTCATTTCATCTCCCACCTCTAATCATATACTACGTACATGCATTAAATATATGCCAAACTAAGCATACAATAAATTCATATCATGCATTTATGTACTCGATCAGCTCGGATCGTAATAACACGCACGTACTAGCTATACGCATGTATGTACTAGCAGGCAGCTTCAATTTGGGTTTGTATTGTAGGTGTGATATCCTCCTATCACACGTACGTTGTATTGTGCGTAATCATTTTGTAACTAAGTATTGTATGTAAACAATAATAATGTAATTAACTTATATGGTACACCAAGTTGTACCAAGAGCATGATACAAGCTAGTGTATAATCGACATTTTTGTAATTAATTTCAATTCACTGGGTATTAGTTACATCTATCGGAATAGCTACGTCTCAAAAACTGACGAAAACCAAAGCTAAGGCAGTGTATAATCTGCTACGTCTATCGGAATAGCTACATCTAAAAAACAGACGAAATGATAACCAAGTGTATAATCGACATTAGGTTGTCTGCAAATCTAATCCCGAAATCGGAGAAGAAAAACCGCGACTTGCGTGCGCGGGCGACCTGCGGACACGAATGTCGTCCAAAAATTTATCCCTCAAGAGATACGGTTTCCCAGTTGACAGAAGTGCTCGGCAGAACGCCTCTTCTTTCCGCAGCAGAAGTGCTCGGCAGAAGAAGACCTCCGAACAGAACACCTAATGGGGTTCTGGTCACTCCGGGACCAAAACACCTAGGGGTGTTCTGCCCGCGCACCTGAGCCGTTACAGATTTTATTGCCCACCATTCTTATCTTTTAATGCTTCTTTGAATGGACAGTTTTACGACATTAATGCCCAACGTGCTGATCATTTATGTCCAACGTTCAGATCCATTAAAGGTCAGTTAACACACCACAAATCCTCCTATAAATTTGCTAGTAGGTGGTTTACAACGATATACCTTCACAAACGAACTCACGTATTTCATTGTAAGTATTAGCATAGTCGACGGGCCAGAGATCCTCTTGATACTTCAGATCAGAGTTGCCAGGAGAACTGCTCCATGAGAGTTGCTCCTCAGAGAAGCGTCAGAGTTGCCAGGAGAACTGCTCCATGAGAGTTGCTCCTCAGAGAAGCATCAGAGCTGCTATGAGAACTGCGCGCTCCATGAGAAGTGCTAGCAGAGTTGCTCCTATAACTAGCTATGAGAGTTGCCTGCAGACCTGCTATTCAGAGGAATCATCAGAGTTGCTACCAGAGCTGCCCTCAAATAGTTATCAGAGAATCATCAGATCCCGACTTGAGAACTGCTAATCAGAGAGTCCCATCAGACACTAAACACTTAGGAGAATTCGATGCTACCTTTCAACGGCCGTATAACTAACGGGAAATTCCCTAACGGCTAGGAGATATTTCATCAAAGGAAAGCATTTAATGCTCATTTAATGAGCCTGATACGTTGTGGAGTAATTGCAGATGATTGACCGAGATTCCTAGAGAATATTATACAAAAATAGAAACCTGCCAAATATGCGGGTCCAATCGGTCAACTCCACAGTACGCGCATTCAATGCAGTTGTCTCCTCCTCCAACGGGCAGACAACTCCCAGTATAAAAGATACTCGACGAAGAACAATTGGACAACTTTTGCTCTCGAAATATTCAAACAAGCTCTCTTGAGATTCAAACTCCATATTCATTCTACAAGACAAGCTTACGTTGGGAAGATTAAATTACTCAAATCCTTCAACCCCAACGAAGAAGCAAAGGTCCTCTAGTTCTTCAACACTTCAAGAACTTCATCAACAAATCTTCTGTGACGAAGCTAGTTGGAGAAAAACTCTGTTTTTCGAAACATCTTCTGCAAAGAAGGGCGTCCAATTAACTGGAGTAGTGAAGTGGTGATACTTCCGGGAAGCTCAGTGAAAGGACTAGCCATCAGGAAGCGGAATTGCATCCCGGGTGGCAACTAGACTTGAAGAAGACGTGGAGTGCTTCTTAAGTGCTAGGGACTAAGGCTTTGTAACTGTTTACTTCAAAGCTTAGTGGAACAGTGGACTAGAGGAACGCGTTGTTCCTTGAACCACTATAAAATCCTCGGTGTCATTTACTTTACTACGTTTAATTTCTGCACTTAGGACTTTAACTGTTTAACTCTAAAGAACTTGGAATCTGTGTTCAGCAGATCTTGTTCTAAGAGTCATTAGAAAGGTATTTGCCTTAGTGTTTTCTTGAGGCTACCCAGACAGACTTTAATCCGCTGCCTGGTCCAGTTCTGCCATCAGAACTCGACCATCTCTGTCACCAGATATGGACCACCTCTCATAAGTCAGTTTTGACTTAGAGAAAAATCTGAAAAATCAGAGCAGTCTATTCACCCCCCCCTAGACTGCTTCATACTCAAACGGGACCAACACTTACACTTAGAAAAATTCTAATACATCAATTCCAATGGGGGTACACTAATGTTCTAATTAATCTAGCATCATCAAAATCTAAACACATTTATTCCTTACAAATAATAATATGAGTCTTGTCTTTCTTCTGTTTGCTGTTGCATACAATATATACTAATAAAGCTACTGCTGTTATAGGCCAACTAAGGAAAGGGAAATAAATATTACATATGATTTAATGTATTAATGTTAAGGCTAGAATATTTCCTATCCAAAATTAGAAATGATACCATAATACCCCTATCAAGTTGGAGCATGAGGGTTTAAAATGTCCAACTTGGGCATGAGATAATTATCCAATTACATAACAACTTAAAATAAAACTCCGATTATTACTTTAGCATATTTAATTTTTAAAGTGGTGTTTGTTGTACCAACTTATTTAAAATATGGTAGTAAACTGAAACATGTGAAATGTAGTCTCCTCCAGATGTCTCATTGTCCCGGGCTCCAGCTTGCTTCCCATATTCACCTACGTCTAGAAAAATCTACACGCTCATCAATGAATTGTTGAGTGATACTATAATATACCATGTAATAACAAACATGTATTCATACTTGTTACTCAAATAATTGATAAAGAAGTATTAAAATCATTAGGGAAATTTGCAATTGTAGTCATGTAACTTTAGGCTGTTATCGTTATTGCTCCTATAACTTTACTCGTTTGCAAATTTGGTCCCGTAACTATTAAATCTTTACAACTAAAGGACTATTATATTCCACCAGAAAGTACACTTTGCGGCAGAAAAATCTGACACCGACGACATATTTCCGGTCTACTATCGCCAAAAAGTGTACTTTTCACGCGAAAAGTTCTTAAATTGCAAATATTAATTAGTTATAGGACTAATTATTGTGCAAGTGACTAAAGATACGAGACTAATAATGAAAACGGTCAAAAGTTACGGGACGAAAATTGCAAATTTCCCATATCATTATAGTCAATTTACATAATTAATATAGATACATATCATGAGAGATCTGTCAGAATTTCATATTCATAGGTATTTACAAAGATTTCATATAACCTTTACCCAAACCTTCTTTTTAATTTGGGTCGTTTCGTAACATGTCCATAATTTTAAAACCAATACGTATTATAATTTCACATAGAAATAGTTATTTAAGCTGGAGGCGTATATCCAATAATGGAATAATCACACATAACTCTTGTTCAAATTCATAAGCTAATAATTCAACCTTATGAATATTTCATTCTTTATTCATTTTATTTCAGTCTTTACTCTTAGGACTATACTCTAGTTAAGGATACAGATAAAATAATTTCGACCAAAGTCTAATCACTTTACCCATCATGTAACAAAGATCATCAGATCACAGAGATTCGTGTGACCCTAGCCGGGGTCGTATGCTAGCACCCCGTGGGAGAACGCATCATCCAGCCGAAATTGAAACAACCTGATATTGTTATATTTCTATTATGTATAGTTGCATTTTTAATTAGTTTTATAGTTTGTTGTTGTATATTAAGATTATTCTGAGCTTAAAACATGTCAAGATCATCCAAAGGATCAAGATTGGTCCCCAAAAGATCAAGGAAAGTGCAAGGGGACAAGATAAAAAGAAGACTGAAAAAATATTTCATATACCCGATCGGGTATATGTAATACCCGATCAGGTATTGAGTTGATTCGGGTGTCAAAATCAAAATATGGAGAGACAAAACAACGTGCAACATTTTGAAGATTTGGCTCATACCCGACCGGGTATGTCCACAAAAGCGATTTTCCGGAAAACTGCCTAACATATCCGATCGGGTACCCTATATACCCGGTCGGGTACCAATCCCTGCCACCTCCAAACACCTATAAATACACTCATTTTCTTCCCAACAAAACAACCAATTCTCTTATACTCTAAAGCTCAGTCTAGTTAAGTACTTTCTTTATAATTTTAGCATGTTTAGTCTCCAAATGAGAAGCTAAACTCTTCCACCTTGGTTTTGCTACATTGAACCTTAATGATTTGTAAGTTGTGAGTTATTTTCTTTAATCATATTCTTTGAATTTTAATTACATTCCTATTCTATATCTCATATTAATATTTTGAGCATTACATAAAGGATCAACTAGTTTTGTCTCATATATTAATTATTACTAGAATCGATCGATTAATACGCTTGTTATTCATTCGGTCCTTTCAACAGTAGTAAACTTGGATTATTAATGCATGCGTCTCATGGTTAATGATCTAAGGGGAATTAATTATATTGATTAAACCAATAAACCGCTTGTGTTGAGGTTATCAATCTCAATCGATTTCATCTTAAGTTTTATTGGTACTATCGGGTCAATATACGGCGCATGTTTTATATTGACTTGATAGTAAGTTTTATTAATGAACGCGTCTCGTTATTAATAACTACCATCGATAAATTGGAGATACTCCACGATTGAGTATTCAAGAGGAAGATAGGTAAAGATATAACCGGGATCGACAAACATTTCAGTAAGTGGAAATAAGCAAAACCAAGTCATCATCTCTATTTAAGCATCTTCACATTTAATTAATTAAAATCAAACAATCCTAAAAACCCCATTTCTTACTATTTAATTAAAAGAGAAATATTATTTTCCCTGTGGATACGATTCTTACTACACTACACTGCGTATTAGTGCAAGTATTGAAATTATTTGCAACTTTAGTGTCATCACAACCCGAACTCAACGTGCATGGCAGTCATAGTCAGTAAAACCAACTCGTACTCAATTCGCGGGGAAATAGAGTTATCCAAGTATAACTTGAATAACTTGCCTCCAAAACATGTAAACGTGGGCACCCTAAAGCTAGTACTCTAAATCCTAGAATAAGCTAAGGCCCTTTTATGAAAAAACACATGCATGCTTATGTTATTATAACTTGTAAAATTCTTGGAATATTCATAAAACATATATATATATATATATATATATATATATATATATATATATATATATTTATACTTTTTTTCGTCGGGGAACATTTTCCAAATCATTAAAAAATATGAAGTTACAAAATAATGTTCAATGAAGAAAATACAAATAACAAAAGAGCATAGATAAAGTTTAACAAGTAAAATTTGCAGGCACCCCGACAGTTGTTGCGAGCGTTCGGTTGAATTTATAGTGAAACTGGATGGCCCTTTGCAAATAAGGAGGGTATGCATGTTTTTGCCTCTGGATGTGATGACTTATAACGTTTGAGACCTGTTACAAGGTTTTGAGGCGAGTCATAGTTTGTGTAGATCGGGTATACAAAATAGTCCTCTTCATCCTGAAGTGTTTTTGATTGACTTTTAGTCATCAGGTGGTCCTCGGGAGAAATCTCCAAGGTAACATTTTCCGTAGGTTATGCTATCACATGTGCATTTTTTGGATCTGTTGTTTGGTCTGGGTTGTCCCCAATTACCTCATTTATCATCCTTATTTACTTGTATAATCACATAGAAATTTTACTCCATTTATTAATTGATTAAAACTAAACACAAAGAGACATATATACACATATACCTCATATATAGGAATGGTTTAAAAAAAATCTGCTCATAAGCAATAACTATATGTGCATTTCTCTAACAAAAGCTAAGTAACCGTTTAGGTAGTAGAATATGTTTTTTTGGCTTCACGCATAAAATCATAAAGTCACACTATGTAGAATAATACTTTTTTTAAAACCAAACAACCACAGTCTATATTCTAAGATCGTCAGAAAGTAGTTCAAATAAAAATGGAAATACAAGCATATCCATAAAATGTGAAAAGAAAATTCAAGTATTCTGGCAGGCGTTCCGAACACAAGGGTACACAAGGGTGAAAAGTGAGATCATTGACCAAATCTCAATCTTTCCTAAGCTCCATTTCTTCACGGCGAATCCCTTGAGAATTCAATATCATTATCTCCAACTTGTCACCAGTGTAAATATCCCTCTCTGTTGCTGATGCGAAACATGTCTTCACTAAATGAATAGCCTCATTCTCAGAGAGGGGAGTAACAACATCCTGGGCAGGCAACAAAAGTGGGCTAGGAGACTTCAGTTGGTTATGCAAGAAAAATGTGATCAATGTAGAACCAGAACCTTGAGAACTATAACCAACCCTCTCATATGATCCCACAACATCATGTGTGAAAACGCACCCTTTGCCTTCACTATCAAGGCCACCAATGACATTGAAAGAGTAGTAAGGGAAAAACCGTTTGTAGTATAAGGTGTTTGAAAGTAGCTGAGCCATCGCAGGGCAGCTCATCTGCTTATTGTGCTGGTGTTGATAGGTCAAATGCCTGGATGCCAAAACCTTTTGCAATGCTGTGACATCGGCCTGAAACCCTGAGGAGGCCATCACACATTTATCACTGAGTGAGAATATTATAGCCAGTGGACATCCGAGTATCCGCCGCAATCACACAGTAATCCGTGCCAGCTACCGCCACACATGTTCCTCCATTGTTGTCGTAAGGGGACCAATTAGCTTGCTGCTTCGTCATGGAGATCGGATAGAGCGAGCAAGATAGAGAGTTCTGAGATGAAGCTACGTAGAATAATACTAAAATTAGTATTTAATTATTATTTATTTATTGAAGTGAAGTAAATCAAAACTCTTGTCATCAATCAATAAAAATGGGATTTGATAAAAATATACATTTTGTTACCAACACTTTATCTTTGGCTTTTTATTATGAGTATTGCAAATATAATTTGAAATGACAAAAATGTGACTCATAAATTAAATTTCCAAAAAAAAGTGATTACTAGAGTAATCATGTTTGCTAGTTAACCGGTTAATTACCTTGTACAGATCCATCCATTAAAGGCATCTATCATCATACAATTAATATGAGTTTAATTATGTTTGCTATTTAACCGGTTAATTACTATGAGTTTCTTTATTTTTGTAACTGCCATCTAAAGTTTAGGAGAACGCTATATATTCCGTAAAATTTAATGGCGGCCTGCTATTTATTAATATGTATGTTATTTTCGGTTGTAATTGAATCCATATCACTGTAGATTAGATAATAGTCAATATTAGCTTATTTCTGGTTGTAACTAAAACCCAGTCACTATACATGAGAGTGGATAGTACTCCACTCAGTGACTCGTCCCTTGCAATGTTAGTCAGTAACTACCGCCCGTAACCCGCCCAGTGACTATGTTGTTCAGTGACCATTGTCGGCTCCTTTAGTCGTTCAGTGACCACTGTGAGACTCCTTTATTGACTATGTCATTCAATGACCACCACCAGGCTCCTTATAGTGTCTATCTTTGGCCCCAATGACCGTCGCATAGTGACCATCACCCTGCAATGTCTAGCCGTCGCTGCATATGTACCCTAACCTTAACACTTCCTCTGCACATAACCGGCAAAAATGACCCCCTACACACACATCCCTTTGTGTGATTGCCAAGATCAAGTACATTCTTACTAATTATCAAACTTATTGGAATACAAATGAAACTATAGTGACCTCACTTCACTCACGATAATAACCATCAAGACAAAGCTTCTGAAGCCACATCACCTCAATAAAAAAAGCTTCAGAAACCAAATATTTGGTCGTTGTTGGATCGCGAGTTCGTTCGTGCACCTTTTAGTGACTAAAAACCACCCAATACTATACAACCCTTAGTAACCCAAACCCTCCATGAGGGAAACATAAGAAAGTTTGGTGTAGTGCATGTTGTTGTTGAACATGGAGAAGAAGGATGAAGGAGAAAACGCAGAAACACATAATTAAGAAAGGATAAAAATGGGGATTCCCACTGAGGAGATCCATAGGGCGGCGTCAACCGTCCCTATGTCGTACGAGAAGGTAAGGGATGTGTGAGGCTTGTCGTCGTGAGATCAAGGAGGGGGGCTGGTTCCAGTGGCAGAGTCCTTCAGCGGTGGGTGGCTGATTCCGGCGGTGGGCAGCTAATTCCGGCAGTGGGCGGCGAGTGTTTCTGCTTAGACTATGACTGCATGATAATTGAAGGTGAGATGGATTTGAAAGAATGAGTAGAGTTTCACATTAGGAAATGATTGGATGTTAATGATAAGGGAGAAAAATAATGTAATTAAGACTTCACACGTTTGAATAAGATAGGAGGTGCATTTGAATTAATTAAAGTCACATTTAATGAAAAATAAAGAGTCGTACTTTTGGAAATGCAAACACTAATGGTGATATTAACGCCATTATTTTATCTTTAATTAATTTCAATAAAGTGACATATAATAATAAAAACAATGTCACTTAATAAATGTTGTAGACTTGTAATACTAGCATCTTTAGTTTTAGTAAATACAATGCTCTAAATCAATTATTAAGTGTTCTTATTTAATGTCAATATACTTAATAAAACAATCATTAAGTGTTCTTATTAAGTGTTCTTATTTGATATCTAGAATCTATCTATTAGTCAAAATTGTTTGTTTGTTAAATGGAGGTTGTTATGATCAGTGAAAGACTACAAAGCAAAAAAAACATAATTTACAGAAATGGAAAAAAAACAAAAAGTAATGCAGGAGTTAAAACCTTAAAAAATTATGTTGACTCCACACAACCATGTGTTACTGTAATTTATTTAGTTTGACATTTGTAGAATGGTAAATGTTTTTAGTTCTAAATATACTTCTAAATATGTGGGGAGAGAAGGAGTTAAACTAAACATTCTAAATTATATTTGCAATAATAGATTCATTGCAATTTTAGATGATAGAATTCCAACAAATAAAAAACTGCGTAATCAGTTCCTCACATCTTCCCAAACATGAAATGGAACATACGAATAAAACAAATACGGCACGTAAATAATTTTAGCTTCTCAAATCTCAATAGCCTACCTTCCGCTCCTCTGCGAGCTTTGAATTCTCCCAATCTCCGGGGAGAATTTTTTATTTTTTTTTATCCTTTTGCAAAGCTTGCAGAAAAGCAATAACAAACTTATCTTTCCATGAAGAACCAACCATAAATTCACCGCCTCTCGTTCTCCTCCTGTTACCAGGTAACGTTTTTCCATCAAGCAACCATTTGATGCAATTGCATTGCATGCAAACATGTACCAATGGATGACACTTTGTCTGGTTTAGGGTTTGATCGAACGTGACAGGGTAGGTTTTATGTTTTTGCAAAAAAATTCATCCTATTTATTGTGAGTAAGGACAATTCATGTATTATGGGTTTCATTCAGGTTGCGTTCCCCCTACATATTCCAGATTGTCACTTTGTTGCATTATTGATTTTTCATGGTATGGATTATGAAGATATGTGCCCGTCTACAAGCAGTGCCCGGTGCAATGATTGCGGAGGGAGATGTTCTATCATTGATGGAACTGATTCTGGAACATACCGATGTTATGTGGTAAAAAAATTCAATAATTCGAAGAATTCGGTAGTTTCAAGATCAGAATTTGTATTGCCGACATTGACGGCCCGGATAGACATTGGAAATGAATGTGCCGCTCTTCGTGAAATGGTGAGCAACCAACATAAGAGTATTGAGGATTTAAACACTGAGCTAGATGCAGAGAGGTATGCGTCAGCTTCAGCTGCCAATGAGGCCATGGCTATGATCCTGAGGTTGGAAAGAGAGAAGGCCGAGATTCAGATGGAATTTATACAGTTTAAGAGATTTACAGAGGAGAAAATGTTACATGATCAGCAAGAGTTAGTTTTACTAGAGGATCTATTATACAAGAGGGAGCAAGAAATAAATGCATTGACATATGAGGTTCAGATGTATAAGCACAGAATGATGAGTCTCGGTTTCACGGAGTCAGAAATAGAGGAAGAGATTGAGAAAGAGAGAAGTCGTTTTGGCTCAATTATCAGCGTTTCCGAGACTTCTAATGCACAATTTGAGGTCCCTGTTTATGATTACCCCCCATTAAAATGCTTGTATGAGAACGAAGTTTACTTTGAGGTTGATAATGATATTGGGGATGTTGAAAAATATGCATTTGGGGAAACTCCTGGAACACGTGACCATTTCTTGGATTTGGAGAGTAAGATCAACCTGTTGGAAAGGAGTTCGATGACAGTTCACCCTGATGGTGACCGGATCTATAAGAACAACACTATAGAAAAGGTGATAGTTGGTCAATCTCCAAGGAGGCCTAGGCATATGAAGAAGTTTTCAACTGATAGTTTAGGGTCTTTCAGGGTAGCAAATAATTATGATCTTGGGATAGAATCACCAAAGTTTGGGGGGAGTTTGAGGAAGACGGAATTTCCACTAAAAGAAGAGTTTTCGAACTTGATGAGAGTAGAGAATGCATCTGAAGTAGAAGATTGCATGGGTGACAGAGTTTACACAATTGATTCCATACATCTAGTGAAATCAGCTTATAATAAGGCATCTGAGGGGGCTTCTGAAAATTATAATAATACCCCAAAGGATTCAATGATTTATAGCAATGGAGAAGATGTCGATATCAAGAAGTTGTTTGCAAGGTTGCATGCACTTGAGGCTGATAGGGAGTCAATGAGGCAAGCTTTGATTTCAATGAGCACTGATAAATCACATATGGTATTGTTGAAGGAGATTGCTCAAAAATTGTGCAAAGACATGTCACAGCCAAAGAGGACACTCGTGAGAAAACCTTCCATCATTCGCTCCTCAGTTATGTCATTATTCAAGGTATTCAAGTAATGACAGATTCTCAACAAAACATACCATTCGACTTTTACACATAACCTAACTTTAATATAATAATATAAAGGGTGAAAATTGCCAATGTTGTGTAGTTCTTTGAAAATAATTGCCAATATGGAAAGGGAAAAAATATAAAATTTGCAGTGAATCAATTTTAAATTTTTTTTTCAACCTCATAAGGTTTATCATTATACACCAATAAATTCAAATTATGAAGTGTAGTATAGTTGTTGCAATCATTATCCGTTGCAGCATTTGGTCTGATATAATTTTCTAAGATGGTTGCTTGGTTCTTTAATTTGCTATGTCCAGTGGATGGTATCATTTGTGCTATGGAGAAAGAAAGCACACCGGTGCAAGTGAGTGGATCACATACCATTTTAATTTTCCAATCTATTAATATCTAATTTTATTTGCTTAAGCTGAACTGCATCCACATGCTATCTGTGTGATCATGTATTACATAGTTCCTAGAAAGCCAAATCCCCACTTAATTACAAGAACTTGTTAATGCTTTGGTTTGGCTGAAGTGGAAATTTTTTCCCAAAGAATTTCTATTCCTCAACAGCAGGAGAAGAAATTACTTTTTGCCCTGTATTCATTATGGGTTAGCCTTTTGGATTGAGGGTATCAACATTGGAGAGATAAAAGACAATATCTTGATATAACACGGACACACAAATACACACATACCAACACACACACACATTTAATATTCTATAGATTTTATGAGATTTTATAATAAGTGATTTACACTAACATTTGTTCATTTTCAGAACAAATATAAAAGCAATCATTTCATTAAAACTAATAACTTGATCTCATAGAATTCAAGATTATTTATTTACTATCTGCTTAATTGCGTACAGATACATGTTTGGATTGAGTGGAAACAATGTCGGCTTGTTGATGCTCTTAGAGAAGGGATCTCGTGTATGCCAGTGGAGATGTATTTTGAGCACACAAGTATGAACTTTTCTAACTACCTATATCCACATCCACATTATCGAAGAACAAGCTTCAAAGGAGAGGATCTATCAAATGAAAATGCTATTGCAGTAGGAGTTGGTGGATTTCTAGTCAGATTTCTTACTTTTTTTGGAATACAAATTTCTTACTTATTACTCTTGGTCATTTGACTTTTTTTTGTTGGTGTGGGTCATTCACCTTTAAGTGTTAGAAGGAGATACTTTTGTTGAATGTGTTGGGGGAGGCAATCTAGATTCTAATGTAACTATTATATGTCATAGTAAATAACTAGATACTAAATGACTGTAGGGTAATGATAGAGGGATTGATATATTCCAATGCAATGCCTCTTGATTCTTCATAGCATGCCGGGATGTCAAAGTTTTTATTATTATCTAAAAGAAAAATATTTTCATTAACAACTGTTGAAGTTTATTCCTTCAACCCCCGGGTCCAACACGTAAGCCCGAGGATTTCGAATGGAGTGTGTGTGAATAAACTAGCCCAACAAGCAGATAACAGGGATCAAGGAACGGTAAAGGTAGCAAGTAAGTGATTAGGTATTATTATCTCTTAATAACTCCCTAATACAATACTTTCCGCTAAGGCTCCGTCGGCCGTTCGTCTTACAAGGCAATAGAAGTGCTGCGAATAAGGATGTTATAGCTAGAATGCTAAGAATAGAAAGTTGCCAACCCTTTACAATGAAATAAATGCTTCTATTTATACCCGCCAATGGACGGGTGGCTATACTGACGTGGAGGCCTGTGGACCGCTTGTGTCCCAACCACCAAATCTTCAGCATTAAATGCGCTTCCCGCCAGAATCTAGGTTTCCCGCCTAAATAATGGGGACGTTCGTCCGCCTGGGAAGCGAGCTGGATCACTCCAAGTGATCCTCAAGAGGTTTCGGCTGTTCATCTCCTATCCTTGTGGATTCTCTCCATGTGGACTGGATTTCCTCGGATAACTATAGGCTTGCCATGGGGACGTTCGTCGTCATCCCCTGGTAGCCCGCTGGGCCTGAACTCCCAACCCCAGACGTTCGTCCCTCCTCAAGGAATATGGGCCTGCGGGCTGGCCTTGTGGTCTGATTGGACGCACGTCTGGTGAAGAAGAGGTTAGTGGGCCGGACCTCGGCTTGGGCCCTTAACCCAACACAAGTCCCCCACTTCTGATGTTCTGAGCATGCGCAGGACATAAGGAAGTATAAACCCCCTCGAAGTAGACGTTCGTGTCTTGATACTTGTGCTTTATTGCATCTGGTGGAAGCGTACGCTCGTGGTCATGGTGCTTAACAGCTGTCGACGGTTCAGGAAACGAGGTGACGGCTGCTGTAGCGGCGGTGCATTTTCCGAGGAAATGTCATCATTACGCTTTCGCCCCACGCACAGCGCGTGAGTCGGAATACGCTCCCTGCCACGTGTCAGCCCCCCGTTGGCTCCCCCACCGGTGTTTCTCCTATAAATGCCGGGTTTTCCCTCTGGATTAGGGTTCCCGATTTCTGCTCTCTTGCTTCCGAATTTCCGCAGCTCTTCAAGTCTTCTCCCGCTTTCAAGCTCGGCTAACCCCTTTCTAAGGTAATTTCCATCCTCTGCTTCTTTTCCTTGTCTTAAATTCTCGCCGAGATGGTTTCGATGGAGATCTCGTCAAGTTCTGGTTCGGGTTCATCGGGTTCCTCCTCGGGCTCCTCTTCCGACTCCGGTTCACGCTCTTCGGGCGAGACTAGCACTTCCGGTAGTTTCGGCTCGGCCCCTACCGTGGGAACTGTTCAGGCCGGGGAAGCCCAAATCGGTGCTGTTAAAACTGTCCCTGGTGAGGAGGGCGCTGATTCAGGAGAGCAAGACAATATGGCCCTCGATGTGGTGGACCCTGTGGCCGACGTCGGGGAACAGGAGTCCGCTAGTGAGGACAGTCGTCCGGACGGATATGACTCTGGGGTTGAGGCCCAGGATGGTTCCGACATCGAAGTGTTTGATCTTGGGTTAAAGATAGATGTGGAGAGGCATCTATGCCCGATCAAGAATGTCCTCTGCCACGAGCAGATCTTCTCGCCGGTAGCCCTTAACAAGCTCAAGGTGTTCTTCCCCCCTCCGTCTGTATACAGCCTTCGAGGCGCAACCCACGTAATGAGGAGACGCCCAGGGATGATTATGGTGCTTCTGGACTCCATCGAGGCTGGGCTGCGCTTCCCTCTCCATCCGTTCTTTGTGGAATTCTTCTGTTGTTACCAGATAGCCCCCGCACAACTCATGCCGAATTCCTATCGGTGGCTCTCCGCCTTCCTAGTCCGTTGCAAGGACAATGGGGTCACCGCCACTTTGGATCTGTTCCATTACTTCTACCGGCTCACCCCCAAAATTCCGATGGTTTCCTGAGCATCGCAGCCCGTCCGAAGCGGAGGTTGTTCAGCGGAGCACCGAGTTCCATCCATGATTGGAAGAACCGGTTCTTCTTTGTGCGGTATGCGGATGCTCGTCTGCCACTACGGTGGAATGGCTATCCGCCCAAGATAGGGTCCCCGGAGCTGACCGACGATCTGGAGGAAGACATCAGGAAGATCTCGACGGGCGGCGTCCGGCCCTTAGACGACTTCCTAACTTTTGAGGCACTTGCCGCGGCAGGAATAGGTACCGCCCATACTCTCGGGCATCTTCCCTCCTACGCTCGTCTCGGGGTACTCGGCGGTCCTGACCTCCGAGGTGAGTCATTCCTGACGCTCGTCCATCTAACACATTTCCCATTTTCCTTTCAGGTCTCCCCCCGACCCAAGAACAAATGAATCACGAGAAGCTCCTCAGGACGAGGAAAGGCAAAGGCGCTGCTGCTGATGCTGCCCTTGCCAAGGCCAAGACCGCCCAAACAGCAGATTCTAACTCCTCCGCCTCCCAGGCCGATCGTCGCACGGTGGAGGCGGAACAACACCTCATCGCCACGGTGATGGCGCAGGGGTCCCAGGCCCCAATCCTTAATCCTGGCGTTCCCGAGATTGTGGCACCTCTGCAGGCCGTCCATCCCCATGAGGGAGAGAAGGCGAAGGACAAGAAGTCCAAGAGGCCCCGGGGTGCTTCTTCTTCGGCCCCCGAAGAGCAGGAGTTGATCCTTCCCTCCCTTGGGCGTCCGGCTCATGATGTCTGGCAGGAGATTGCCTCTCTGGTCGGCGTGGAGATGCCTCCCCGGACGTCTTCGGAGGCCTCCAATGCGGTTCTGGCCGCCGCTCTTTAGGTGAGACTTCGCCTCTCGCTGGGCGGTAGATTTCCGTATTCGGTTGATTTGAAGTCTCATCCTCTGTGTCTCTTTTGTAGGTTGGACTCTCTACGCTGCAGGCCGAGGCTGCTCGGGATGCCGATGCCCTTCGGGCCAAGAATAAGGCAGATGCGGCCCTGAAGAAGGCGAGAGAGGCCGCTCGTCTTCAGGAGAAGGAGCTGGCGGCCAAGGACAAAGAACTGCAGGCCGCCCTGAAGGTAGCCCGCGAGTCCTCCGCGAAGCTCGCGGTTCTGGAGAAGGCCGGGTTCAAGCTCGTCCCAGCTCTCCCTGCTCCCAAGGACGAGGCCCCTGAATGGCTCGTCGATGATACCGGGTATCATAACTCTGGGGCTTTCATGATCGCCGCCCAGAGGTATCTCAGCGGCGCTTTCGGCGATGTATTCGCCGCCGAGCTGCAGAAGCGTGCGCCGAAGGACCGGCTCAAGTTCGGGGTCCAGGTCCTGGAGAGTGCCCCCCTGGCCGAGAAGTTCCTGTATGATGTTGGAGATTCCTCCTTCGTCATCGGCTATAATGAAGGGGTGAAGGCCACGCTGCCCGTGTTTGCTGCTCTTCAGGGCCCCGATTTCAATCTGGCCCGGCACACCACAGACCCCGAGCTGATCCGGGCAGTGGGCAAATTGGAGCGGGACGCTCGGCGGGAGGAAGCTAAAGCCAGGGGTGAGGTCCCGGAGCCTCCAACCCCCGAGCCCGAGCCCGAAGATGAAGAAGAACTCATTCCTGGGGGGTCCCGGCCTGTCTCCCCGAATTTTGTTTAGTGTAGCTTGTAACTTTGTCATGAATCTGTAATATCCGGTCAGTAGAACCGAGGAATACACAACTCTTTTTGTCCCTTCATTGTCTCTACGTTCATAACTCTTCCCGCTTTCTTTTATCGTTAGTAGTATTTGCCATTATGGGATATAGCCCAAGTTTGTGAGGACGTTCATGCCCATAATTCACTCCTGTATCCCAATCTCTCGAGATACGTTCGTATGCTTGGGAGCTGACCCCGCATGAGTTGGTCGAGACGTTCGTCACGTGGTTATAGGCATAACCATCCGTGACGTTCGCCTGTGTAGCTAGATGTGGGGATACGAACGCACTCCCCAGGAACAATGCCTTGATAGAGAAGTCCGTCGCGTTAAGAACAGCATGACCTTTTACGCCTTGTTGGACCTACGTTCGTCTGGTTGGACCTGCGTTTCAGTTTTGTGAAGCATGGAAATACGCACGTCTTTCTTGGAACAGTATGACCTGATCCCGCGAATACGCACGTCTTTCCGTGAATAGCCTGTGGGTGCGGTCCCTGTGTGCCCCTATGGGGGACGCTCGTGGCATTAAACCGGCTTCCTTCGCGGTGGTTGTGGGGTGGTAACATCGAGGTGCCTTTAATGCCGCGGTAGGTACCGGTATCCAGGGGCCACGTGTTCCACCGTGGTTGGCGCGATCCCGCGGTGCTGACTATAAGTACCCAAGGTCTCGCGAATTCTCCATTTGCCTCATCCCTAGCTCTTGTGCTGCGCAACCACTTTCTCTCTCTAGCTTTTCTCGGCACCGCCCCAGGCTCGAGCCCCGGTAGGTACCGAACGTCGTCATGTCTTCGTCTAGGTTAGAAACCCAAAACATTGATTTAAGGACCCGAAGCAGCTCGTCGTCCGCCGGGGATAGGTTTGACGATGGGTGTTCCTCTGGTGATGATCTGGAGTTCTATGAGCGGGGCATGCCACCTCGGCCCCCCCGCCATCATCTGAATTTTCACGGTGTCCGTCGCCAGCGTCAGCGTCTATTGAATGCGGATCGTCGGCTGATAAGCCAATGGTTTCTCCCCCCAAGGGTCTATGACGATCGTCGTCTGCGCAACCCAATGCGCCATCAGCCCGGCTATGTGGTGGTCCATTTAGACTCCGTTATAGCCGGTCTCCTTTTTCCCCTCCATAGCTTCCATATAGAGCTTTTTAGGAGCCTCAGAGTGGCGCCTGCTCAGTTCGTCCCCGCTGCCTATAGGATCATTGCGGGTTTTATAATTCGATGTCACAGTGTTGACGTGACCCCTACCGTCGACTTATTGCATCATTTCTTCCGGTTATCCCCCTTTGGACGTACGGGGTACGTAACCCTCATCGCGCGTTCGTCCATGGGTCTGTTCTCAAACAACGCCGGGAACCCGGACGGCTGGGAGGAACGGTTCTTCCTCGCCGAAGTAGGCTCCCCGATGCCATTCTCCGATAGGTGGAACGCCTATCCGGTGAAATCTATCCCGCCGCCCATGACGAATGAGGAGCTTGGCTATGCCAAGCGTATAGCTGGCCTTGGCGTCCAGAACCTCCGGTCGTTGGTAGCCGAGCCTTTCAAGGCCCGGGCCGGGTTAGGTGCGTCTATTTGTACTTGCATTGTCCTGTCATCTTCTAGTTGTTATGGTTCTGAACGTCTTGATTTTCTTCCTGCAGGAGTTTTTCCGTCTACGTCATCCATGGGACGTGCCAACGTTGTTCCGCATGCCCATGTCCGCGAAAACAAGGACGAAGCTAAGGGAAGGAAGCCGCTCGTCCCCAAGATTGAGTCTCGGGCAAACAGGAAACGATCAGACGATGCGTCAGAGGCCGGAGCTTCAAAGAGGCCGCGCAATGATGGTACTGCCTCTAAAGCCATCATAGTGGCTGATGACTCCGATGGTGAGCCTGGGAGTCCCTTGAAGCGGAGACCCTCCTCCCGGAACAAGCCCCCCGTTTCTCCTCCAGTGCACTCCGAGGTTCGTCGACTTCGGGATGAGGATGTCTATGCTACCAAGGGTTCTGACGATGTCCGTCCCCCTTCGCCTCCCGAAACCAACGGGTCCTCCCTTGGCCTCATCGAATTCTCCGGGGTTGGCCCTCGCAAGGAGTCGATGATGCTCTTTGGTCAAACCGCGTCTTCCATCTGGTGCGGTCTCAACCTCAAGGTCCCCCAGGATTTTGCCGCTCATGAGGCCCCCGAAGATCTCCTGGAGTGTGGGCAAAGTACCCTGGATAAGGCCGGGCTGTATTTTCACAGGGCTCGGATGGCCTTTGAGCATCAGGGCAAGGAGATGGCTCGGGTGCGGGCTGAATGCGATGCCCTCTTGAGGAACGCCAAAGGCAGGGCCGGAACACTTCAAGAAAAGTCCGATGCCTATGACAAGCTCGTCCAGGAGAGCATTTCCCAGAAAGAGCTCCTTAGGAAGCAGGAAGCCGAACTTGTGGACCTTCGTAGCCGGCTATGGGCCGTGGAGCAAGCAAAGGTGGAAATCCACCGTACAGGTGTGGATAACCATGTCCCCATCTACGAGGCCGATGTTTCAAAGATCAAGGAATCTGGTTCTATTGAGTTCCAGAAGTCCAAGGCTTACACTGGTGCTATCCATACTATGGCCATGAAGTTCCTTCCGAGGCTCGTCGGTGAGTTTTTGGCCACCTGCCCGGACCCTTATCTAGATGGTGTCAAATTGCTCCAGGCCACTCCCACTGGGGAACGCTTCCTCGATGATCTTGCCGACGATACTTATCTCAAAGGTATGGTCGGCCTCGTGGCGGAGAATCTCCCGGTCTTCGAGCGTCACTTTGGAGCTCCCTTTGATCCTGCGGCAGTTGGTTTTGATTCCTTGATGGTAGACGCCCATAAGGGGGCCCTTGAGCTGCTGAGGGAGCGTAAGGAGCGTGAAGAAGCTGAGGCCGGGGAAAAAGCCAAGCAGGTCTCCTTCACGGTTCCAATTCCGGATGCTGGCCAGAATTGATTCTCCGCTCATCGTCTTGTACTTTGTACCCATTTTTTCATTATGTACATTGTACCCATTTTGTACTTTCCGGTCATCAGTACCGAAGAATAAAAATCATTGTTTGTTCCATGTTCGTCTATCATTCCTTGCTCCACTTTTTTTTTTTGGAGTCTTTTTATCAGTCTTTGTCTTTCCTACGCTTCGTGATTACTTGTCTCCTGGCTCCGCAGGAGATGTTCGTCATCCCCACTTTGAGAAAAAACAGGTTTATCCACGTCGGGATTCCCTATCTCCGTTCATCCCCAGCTGCGAATCACTAGTCTTCTGGCTTCGTAGAAGGCTTTCGTCATCCGCTCATCAGGGGGAGGAACTAGGCTTCGTTCGTCCTTGTCGTGATCCTACTAACCTTCTTACTTCGAAGAAGGCGTTCGGTCAATCATCGATCGCAAGGAGGTCACTGGTTTACCCTATCGCGGGTTCCCTGCTTCGTCGCCCCACGCTCGTGGCCCTACTAGTCCTCTGCTTCAGCAGAAGATGTTCGTCGATCCACGAGTCATGGGAGGAACTGGTTTATCTTGCCGAGGTTCCCTTTGGTACGTCTAGCCTCCCCCACGTTCCTACTAATCTCCGCGTCGGGAGACGTTCGTCATACGTGGTGAAGGAAGATCAGGCATACCTCGTCAAGACTCCCTCTCTCATAGGAGTCGTATCTCCCCTTCTCCTCTTTTTTTTTTTTTTTTTTTTTTTTAGCATGAAGAAATCGTTTCAATAGCACTTCGGCTTTTAATCTCTCTGTAGGAAGTAAAAGATAGGAAGTAATCCCTTTAATATAGAGAGGACGATCGGTATTTGTTACATGGTGAATTCGACCAAAATATTACAAAAATGACCTATCTTTAATTATTGGTAGAATTTTTTCAAGTGCTCGACGTTCCAGATTCCAGCGTGGTTTCCCTCCAAGGTATGGAGGAGGAACGTCCCCTGGTTGTATCTTCTCATGACCTTGTACGGCCCTTCCCAATTTTTGGCCATCATGCCACCTTCGAGCGGCTTGCTCTTCTCTCTCTTTCTGAGTACGAGGTCCCCAGCTTCAATTTCGCGGATCTTCACCGCCTTGTTGAAGTACCGTTGGGTGGCTCGGTGATATTCCTCCATGCGACGAGCTGCTAGGTCTCTTCGCTCTTCGATGAAGTGGAGCTCCGCTCGTAGGTTAGCCTCGTTATCCTCCGGCTGGAAGTGCTTCGTGCGATGTGTGGGCACCAGCACCTCCGTCGGCACCTTGGCCTGGAATCCGTATGCCAAGGCAAAAGGTGTCTCGCCGGTTGCCGTCCTTGGGGTTGTCCTGTACGTCCAGAGTACGTAATTGAGCTGCTCCGGCCAGGTGGACGCGTAATCTTCCAATTTCTTTTTGATCCCATCCATGATGGTCTGATTCATGTTCTCCACCTGGCCGTTGGCCTGCGGGTAGGCCACCGAGGCCTTGGAGTGCCTGATGCCCCACTTCGCCAAATATGCCTCAAATCCTCTGCCGACGAACTGCCGGCCGTTGTCGGTGATGACCTGCTCTGGAATCCCGAAGCGGCATATGACATTCTGCCAGAGGAACCTCTGACATTGATATTCGGTGATGGAAGCTAGCGGTTCGGCTTCTACCCACTTTGTGAAGTAGTCAATCGCCACAATGACAAACTTCCTTCCACCGGTCGTCGTCGGAAGAGGGCCCAACAGATCTATGCCCCACCTGGCGAAGGGTAACGCAACCGTCATCGGAGTGTAGAAGCTTGCCGGCCGCCCGGGGACAGGAGCATATTGCTGGCATACTGCACATTTCCGAGTGTGGTTGAAGCAATCCTGCTGGATGGTCGGCCAGTAGTACCCCTGCAAGATGATTTTCCGGGCAAAGGTACGGGGACCCTGGTGGCTGGAACAGACGCCCTCATGTATCTCTTCAATGACGGCCGCTGCTAGGCTCGGCGGGAGGCACCTCAAGTATGGCCCTCCAAACGTCTTCTTGTAGAGTTGTCCATCAATGAGCTCGAAGTTGGGGGCACGCCTTTTTACCCAAGCTGTCCTCCCGGAGCTGCCATCATCTTCCGGCCCGGGGAGCGTCCCATCTCTGAGGTAGTCGGCAATCTCCTTCGACCAATTAGGCTCGGCGATGGATATGGCCCCTACCCGGATGATGTCCGTCGCTGGTGCCGGGAGTGTCTCTTGTCTGACGAAGCCCCTAATGTGCCGGGGGACGCTCGTCGCGGGGTCATCAGTCGGGGGGTTGCCTAGCTTGGATAGTATGTCAGCCTCGGCGTTCTCCACCCGTGATACTTGCTCGATTATCACCTGTTCGAACTGCGCGGTTTGTTCCTCCGCGAGTTCCTTGTAGACCTTCATCCTTTCCTCCCTGGTTTCAGCCGTCCCATTCATCTGGGTCACCACCAGCTGACTGTCCATCCTTACCTTCAGACGAGCTGCGCCGACGAGTGCCTTCGCACATTTCAGCCCCGCGATCAGCGCCTCGTATTCAGCCTCATTGTTGGTGACTTTGAATTCAAATTTCATGGAGTAGTAGGCCTTGAAACCCTCGGGTGAAGTGATCACTGCTCCTCCGCCACAACCT
This sequence comes from Cuscuta epithymum, assembly GCA_945859915.1. Classification (NCBI taxonomy): domain Eukaryota; kingdom Viridiplantae; phylum Streptophyta; class Magnoliopsida; order Solanales; family Convolvulaceae; genus Cuscuta; species Cuscuta epithymum. Next base: position 6,258,191 of record CAMAPF010000984.1, on the reverse strand, counting down.
TTTGCACTAGAGGCCCCATCGGTGTACATCTCCAACCAGTTGTTGAAATCACTGTCGCCTTGGGGATCGTCCTCGGTGCGCGCAGTGCATTCGGCAATGAAGTCCGCCAGCGCCTGTCCCTTGATCGTCGGCCTTGGCTTGAACTCGATGTTGTACTGGCCGATCATCAGGGACCATTTGGTTATCCTCCCGCTGGCCATGGGATTCCTGAGAATCGTGGCGAGAGGTTGTGTTGTGTATACAGTCACTGGGTGTGCTTGGAAGTACGGTGCCAGGCGCTTGATGGATGCTATCAAGGCGAGGACCGTCTTCTCCATCAGTGTGTATCTGGTCTCCGGGCTGTTCAGTGCCTTGCTCACGAAGTAGATTGGTCGCTGAACACCCTCTGTCTCCTTGAGTAGCACGGCACTCACTGCCAAGTCCGCCACTGCCAGGTACATGTACAGCTGCTCCCCGGGGTCCGCTTTGGTGAGGACGAGCGGAGAGGAGAGGTATACCTTGAAATCCTCAAAGGCAACCTGGCAGTCCGGTGTCCATTCAAAGGGATTCGCCTTCTTCATGATCTGAAAGAAAGGGATTGCCTTGTCCGCTAGTTTTGACATGAATCGGCTCAGGGCCGCCAGTCTCCCGGTGAGGCGCTGCACGTCCTTCAGATTCTTCGGGGCTTCCATGTCAACTATTGCCTTTACCTTCTCCGGTTTAGGCTCGATCCCCCGTTCACTCATCATGTAGCCGAGGAACTTGCCGCCCTTGACAGCAAAAGAACACTTCTTCGGATTGAGCCTCATGCTAGCCCCCTCCATAATGGTGAAGATCCTCTCCATATCCCGGACGTGGTCTTCCTTCTTCTTGCTCTTGATCAGGATGTCGTCCACGTAAGCCTCCATGGTTTTCCCCAATACGTCTTTGAACAACATCCCGATCATCCTCTGGAAAGTAGCCATGGCGTTCCTCAGTCCGAACGGCATGACCACATAACAGTACACGCCGTCCGCTGTGACGAACGCTGTTTTCTCTGCATCATCCGGGTGCATGAACACCTGATGGTAGCCTCTGAATGCGTCCATGAAGCTGAGCAGCTCGCAGCCTGCCGTCTCATCCACCAGCAGGTCGATCCTCGGCACTGGATACGGATCCATCGGGCAGGCCTTGTTGAGGTCCGAGTAATCGACGCACATCCGCCACGTGTCGCCTTTTGGGGCTAATACCACGTTGGCCAACCATTCCACGTGGATGACCGGCCGGATGTGCTTGATGTTGAGGAGCGTGGCAGCCTCCTTTTTGATGAAATCTCGCCGTTCGGCTGCCATGTATCTCTTCTTCTGCTGTATAGGCTTGGCATCCGGCCGTACGGCGAGTCTGTGGCAGATGAGGTTGGGGTCTATTCCGGGCATGTCCTCCGGCCCTCTGGCAAATAAGATTTTGAATTTCCGAAGGACAGCTATGACCCCTTCCTTGATCTCAGGTTCAAGGTCGGCGCCGATGGACACCTTCCTGTCCGAAGGGTCGTCCAATTCCACCTCTTCGAGCAGGGCAGCCAGTTCCAGACGAGCGTCAAAGTCGGCTTGTCTGGCCTTCTTAGTGATGCTGTTGACCCGGGCCTCCCGCTCTCTGAACCTTTCCATGGCCTTGGTGTAGCAGGCCCTGGCCATGTGCGGGTCCGTGCGGGCCACCCCCACTCCAGTTTCAGTGGGGAATTTGATGCATGAGTGCCGCACGGAGCAGATGGCCTCAAGATCCTCCAGGCCGGGCCGGCCCAAAATTGCGTTGTGAGCACATTTTAGGCGGACCACGACGAACGTCATCCGGATGCGGGTAGTGTGGGGTCCATCCCCGATCTCCACGGGGAGGCCGATGGTGCCTTCCGCATCGATGCAATCCCCCGTGAAGCCAGAAAGGGGGGTGCGTAGAGGGGCCAGCTGATCTTTCCTCAATTTCAACCCCTCGAACGCCTCCCAGTAGAGGACGTTTACGCTGCTTCCAGTATCCACAAGGATGCGTCGGACGATCGCATTGTTGACATCCATGCTGATCACCAACTCATCCCTGTGAGGGGCCGGTGACATCGGCAGGTCGGCCGATCCAAAGGTGATGGCCTCCACCTTGTTCTTTTTTGCGGGGGGAGCTGATATGGAACCCACGTAGAGGGACCTTTCAAACTTCTTCCGCTCCGCAGGCGTGTCCCCGGTCTCAGCGCCCCCAAAGATCACCTTGATCTCCAACTTCTTCTTCCCGCCGTTCGGGCCGAGGGACCCCTCCGGACGTTTATCAGCACTCCGATAGTCTACGTCCTTTGGTTCCGCCTCGCGACGATCGTCGCGGCGCCATGATCGCGACCTCGGATTCGGCTGCCCCGGGCTATTCTTCTTCAGTAGCTGGGTGAACTCGCCCAGGTAGCCTTGCCGGATCAGCTCGTCGATGGCCATTCTCAGCTGCTTGCAGTTGTCGGTGAGGTGGCCGACCCTCTAGTGGTATTCGCAATATGCGGTCTTATCAAGACCCATAAGCGCCTTCTTGTCTTGGGGCTCCTTTAGGATGCCCTTATCTTTGATGGCGTCGAAAATCTGGCTGACGGGGTAAGCCAGAGGGACGTGGTACTCGTCCGGACGCATGCGGCTGGCCTCCGAATGAGCCTTCCACGGGACTATGCCGCTGTCCGTCTTCTTCTTTTTGTTTGGGGGGGATGGCCCGCCTCCGGGGCCGAGCCTGTCCGCCAACTTTCGGGAAGGGGCTGCAGGCGCGCCGTCCCTCAATCTGATCTCCTCCTCAATGGAGGCATACTTCTGCGCCCGATCCAGCACCTCGGTGTAGCTGGTGCTGGGGTTCCTCCGAAGGTCCCGGTATAGGTCCCCCGTTGCCAGAGCACTGGTGAACATGTTTACCCCAAGCCGCTCGTCCAGGTCATCCACCTGGAGTACTTCGTCTCTCCACCTGACCAGGAATTGGGTCAGAGGTTCGTCCTTCCCCTGCTTCACACTGGTGAGCGATGTGAAGCTCTTCTTGGGGGTGGTGCTGGCAGCGAATTGGGCCATGAACTGCTGGGACAGCTGTTCGTAGTTGTCAATAGATCCGGGCTTCAGCTGCCCGAACCATTCCTGCGCCGGTCCCCTCAGGGTGCTGAAGAAGAGCCGGCAGATAGCCTCGTCGGATGCTCCCAGCATGGAAAGGTTCCCCTGGAAGCTGATCAGGTGAGCCTTGGGATCCCCGGTCCCATTGTACATTATCCCCTGAGGGGGCCTGCAGTCCCGCGGGATCTCTGCATTCATGACCCTCGGAGTAAAAGGCGAGGTGAGGGAAAAACGGGGCGTGGCTGGGACGGCCTCCGTCCGTCTGTCCATTGCGGCTATTCGCCGCTCCATTGCCTCTAGCCGGGCCTCCTGTGCGGCCCTTCCGGGGGACACAGGGGGGGCGGCCTCGAGCGCAACGTTCCTTCGAGGGGCAACCGCGTCGGGTTGCCTTCGGGTGATATGGGCACCATGCCTTTGGAAACGTCGTCCAATATTACTGGCAGCGGGGGCGATGGTGGTGCTCTGATGTTCTGAGGGAACGTCTGGCGTACGCCCCCGATGATCGTCCTGCCAACCATACCGAGGGGTGCTGGCGCTAGTGTGTCCCCCAGCTTCGTGGGAGGACGGATTTTGACCCAACCTCATGTGGATGGGCGTCCGACGCCCGGCAGATTCCACTGTCTCATCCAGGGACTGCATGCGGTGGATGGGCGATATGGGCGTCCAGATGGTGTTAGCTGAGTACACCTCTTCGTTCGCCTCCTGTTCGTCCGCCATTCGGCGCATCGTTTCCGCCAGCTCCCTCATGAGTCGAGGGTCGCGCCTGGCTTCATGGGGGATGAGGTTTGTGAGGCCACCCTCTCCCCCAGTTGTCCCCAACGTCTCGGAACGCTCCGTAGTTTGCCCGTGGTTGCTCCGTCCGCGGGACAGCTGCTCGGAGAGGTCACGTTGGCGGTTATTTCTTGTCATCGTGCTTGCTGTGGGTAGAATTAGTAGCTGTTTGGGAGAGTTTTTTGGAAACTTTTAGTTCAGTTTCCCACAGACGGCGCCAGTGTTGAAGTTTATTCCTTCAACCCCCGGGTCCAACACGTAAGCCCGAGGATTTCGAATGGAGTGTGTGTGAATAAACTAGCCCAACAAGCAGGTAACAGGGATCAAGGAACGGTTAAGGTAGCAAGTAAGTGATTAGGTATTATTATCTCTTAATAACTCCCTAATACAATACTTTCCGCTAAGGCTCCGTCGGCCGTTCGTCTTACAAGGCAATAGAAGTGCTGCGAATAAGGATGCTATAGCTAGAATGCTAAGAATAGAAAGTTGCCAACCCTTTACAATGAAATAAATGCTTCTATTTATACCCGCCAATGGACGGGTGGCTATACTGACGTGGAGGCCTGTGGACCGCTTGTGTCCCAACCACCAAATCTTCAGCATTAAATGCGCTTCCCGCCAGAATCTAGGTTTCCCGCCTAAATAATGGGGACGTTCGTCCGCCTGGGAAGCGAGCTGGATCGCTCCAAGTGATCCTCAAGAGGTTTCGGCTGTTCATCTCCTATCCTTGTGGATTCTCTCCATGTGGACTGGATTTCCTCGGATAACTATAGGCTTGCCATGGGGACGTTCGTCGTCATCCCCTGGTAGCCCGCTGGGCCTGAACTCCCAACCCCAGACGTTCGTCCCTCCTCAAGGAATATGGGCCTGCGGGCTGGCCTTGTGGTCTGATTGGACGCACGTCTGGTGAAGAAGAGGTTAGTGGGCCGGACCTCGGCTTGGGCCCTTAACCCAACAACAACGTTCCCTCCCAGACATGCTCAGTGTGCCTGAATTCTTCATAATGGAAGATCTAGCACTTGGCTTAAATATATATCTAAAAATATTAATGAAATGATTTTCTTCGAAGGTGTAAAATCTAACGTTCTTTGTTACAGATCTTACACCATACTCCTTGATTCATGTGGTAGCTAGACTAGGCTATGGTGACCCATATGACCACCATAAATTCATAAACTTGTGATGCACATATTCTATACTAGAAGCAACAACTTGTGCAATGAACACACTGAAGAGGTGCTGGCTTAACTCTTCATGCTTAAGCTTCGAAGTTGTAACGCCCTGGAACCCGGTCTAGCTGATAACGTAAATTTGAATTAATATGCTTTCTCTTTAGGTCTAAAACTTGTTAAATGATTGTTAACTAAACAATAAATATTAGCATTTAAAATAGCATTTAAATGGAAGTAACCTACTGATATACGAATTTCATTTTTTGCCAAATATAATTTATATCTAACTGTTTCCCTCAAATTTTAGACAAAAGCTTAAAAAGATAATTTATAAAAATGGTGTGGAGAATCTGGAGACCCTGCCATGAATCCACACCGAAAATAAATGTATTTTATGATCTAAAATCATCAGAAATGCTGCAGGGATAGGAAGAAGTCAAATTTACATGCAATGATATTATGAACTAAGGAGCCACGTAAAGCCTCATTTTATAATAGGACCAAATTAGGTGATGATGTGGATTGTATAGTCAAGACAACTCCTAGGACAGGGATATTGATAAGTATACGTGTAAATAGGATGGAGGAGGACATATGTGTGCTGGAATCTTCATGTCTTACTCATAGGGGATAATTTTGGTTTTAAAAGGAAAAATAAACTATTTATTGATTGGCCAAACTAGAGGTGAGATTTGGATCAACTTTGATTTAAATGAGACTTAGCTCCTCTTTCAATTCCCCTACCACTCGACCTGGCCATTTAATACAGTAGGGGAAACCCATCAAAATAAAACTATCTGCAAGAAGAAGAAGAATTCGAAGTTAAGCAACGTATATGGAGTCCCCATGCCCACAAAATTATATATAGAAGAATTTGTCTTTCAGGGCAGTACGTTTCCGCCCCATTTTAGTATAATTTCCGTCCCCGTTTCCTGTTATGTTATGGGGATGATGAACACCGTTTAGCCTTAGAGATGTTTTGTGTGATCTAAAAATGTGTTCTTTAAATTTATAACAATTATTGATTTATAGTAATTACATTTTTATTCAATCTGAATATCAACTGAAAATGAAGTGTAATTGACTGCGAAAAATGAATAATCTAAAAATTAATGGTTTAATTACGAGAGTACATGTTGTCCAGCCGTTAATATTTACTGGAAATTCATAATATGGATGGAATATATATTATAATAGATTTAGATATGCATGCAAGAATTATGTGATGTAAGCTACGTAGTATCAATTTTGTGAAATAACTAAATGCTATTTAGTGAGTGTTTATTATTTACGAATCAGCCAAATTAAGAATAACTTCAGGTATTATATATTAAAATAAGTGATCCTTTAAATTTAATCTCGCTATATATTTAGGGTTAAAGGATTACATTTTTATACACCAAGCTCTTAAGAACATGCACTAGTATTAAAGTATTATATGTATAAATACACATATGAACTAATACTTGAGTCTCAAAAGTACAGGTTTTTACATGCATGCACATACTTATTAGTACACGTATGTTGCTAAGTATATATACATAATAAAAGTGAGGTGTACATGCATGCATGCTAACATACATATAGGACATGCATTCCTGGTGTAAGTTTATATATAGACATAAATATAAAGTGGATGTTATTAATGTATTTGCACATAACACACATGCATTAATTAACTAAAATAAAACACACAAGTCATTATTTACGATAGCAAAACTACCGTAGTGACATGCTCACATGCATGAGATATAATAGAGACCAAGCTTAATTAGCTGAAAAATAAGGAAAACAAAATGAATTAAGTGACCTGGCTAAGTTAAATGTGCAATTCATTTGATACGGTTGTGATATATTTTAAAATTAATATTACAAGTAATTCCATTTTTATTCAGGTAGTAATACGGAGTAAGCTAATTAAGACAGATGTGCATCAACTAAGATAGTCATTAACTTATGTATTTTCATGGATTTATGTGTAAGTAAATATTACTACGTACAATCTTTAAATGCTAGTATAATACATCATGCATGTGAATATTACGGAGTATAATATATGACCATGCATGACATGCACTATAGTTATAAAATGCGTCTTACATGCATGGGTGTTTATATAATTTTATTAATCAGCATCTTTAATAGATGGTACTATAGCATGCCAAATCGATATATTCATATATCCATATGCTTAGAACTTAATTTACGTACTTAATGTTTATATGTATGCACTAGCTAACGGATGGTTTAAAAGGTTCGATTGGTCAGACTGTATATTTAATTAGTTATTAAACGAAGGTTTGCTACGTAAAGTTTAAATATGACATCGTCAACTCTCAACTGTTTATTATGACTAACCGGACAAGTAAATTAAGAGAATATGTTTTGCAAAAGCCTTGCTCTTGATCCGGTACTCTGACGAGAATACTCCTGTTTTGTTTAGTGTACTATGTACACTCCTGAAATTCTGTTTAGAGGAAATAGTGTTTTCCTGTTTAGTGTACCACATACACTCCTGTTCTGTTTAGTGTACTTCGTACACTCCTGAAATATTTTTAGAGCACTATTACTCTCCTGTTAAGGTCCAGGTCTCTTCGGTGATCTCGTCCTTTCTGTTCAGCTAGCTTCTGTCAGGGATTGGTACGTGTAGCTCCGGCGATTACGTTTCCATATTCCTTCTGGGTAATGCGGGTACGGACTTCGATCGACCGTATTCCTTACCGTTAGTATTCCTCGGTCTAGGTCCACATTCTAGAGTTCAAGGCTAAATGAATATGTATTTTTCAATGATAAGTTTCAGAATAAGAATTATCTGGTAATTATGATATCTGAATATGCTTCTGTTCTGTACACAAGAAGAATATAATAATTATCTCAGAATAAAATTATCTGACAGTTATGATATCTGAGTATGATTCTATTCTGTATGTAAATATCTGTATTTTTATAACAGCTGCTCGGTTCACCCAGGTATGTTATATGTTTGTCTGATCAGATGTGAATTATGATATGTTAATATGTTCTTTGATATGTTAATATTATTGTTATGTTATTACCGTACCACTCAGCACATTGCTGAGCGGGTAGTTGTGTGTTTTCCTACCCGTAGGTTGAGCACGGAACCCGCTAGGAGCACAGGGATGGAAAGAGGCGTAGGCCGCATTTGCATGCCATGTTATTTGGTGTTTTTTTATAAAGGGCTTTAATATGTCATATGTGATTTTAAGAACTTCCGCTGCACTCCTTGAAGTGTTTTATGATGTTTAAGTTATGTCTGTTTTAATAACATTCTACTCCATGTGAGTTTGACATTTTCTGGTATTTAGTAATGAAGTCGTTTTGGAATTAATACACTTTATTTTAAGTAATAAAATCTCTTATTAAATGTTTTGTGTTTAAAGTAAAAAAAAAGGGCACTATTTCTTGAACCACGAAAAGTATTTTTGATTAAATCTGTTCCGATTTTCCGCCAAGTGACGCGCCACTCAGGCCGGCGGGGTCGGGCCGGGTGGGGTGTTACAGAAGTGGGAATAATTGTACAAATAAGAATATCCTCAAAACACACAAATGCATATGTGTGTGTGCAGGTGTGTGTGTGTATGGACTAGGGGTGGGATCGGGTCGGGTTGGGTCGGGTTTTTGCTAGGACCGTAAAAAACCCGAAAAGCTTCGGGTTCTACATTTTTGTGCCCGATCGGCGGACCAATACTTTCGGGTTGGTCCGGGTTTTAAGAGTCTCGGGTTCGGGTTTGGTCCGGGTCGGGCTTAAAATTTTAGAACCCGAATTAGGACCCGAGTTTTCGGGTTCGGGTCGGGTCTTTTAACCCGGACCGGTCATTTTTAAAATAAAACCCGGATCAATAACATATATCGGGTTGGGTCGGTTCGGTTATCGGGTTTTGGGTCGGTTTTTCCCACCCCTAGTATGGACACACATTCACTCTTTCTCACACATGAATACTCACATACACACATATAAGTACATATTTATACAAAATAAGTATAAATATCTATAGGGTATATTTTTATATTAAATTAATATACAGATATACATAAAAATTTAAATGTGTGTGCTAGAATAAAAATGAATAAACTGTTTTTTAGATTATGTGTACATGTATATTACCATATCCAAATATAAAAAATGATGTACTTGATTGTGCAAACATTTAAAAGACGTGCATATAAGCCTTTATGACAAAAGTATTAGATCTATGCAAAAGGGATTGCATGTTATTTAAGGAGCAATTACAACATGGTTAGGATTTCAGACACATACACATATGTACACACACACATAAAATGCAATTGTGCGAGATTGATTGGTGAATAAAATTAAACTAGTGCGATTGAGCAAATAAAAAGGTTGGCTTCTCTCTAATTAACGATGAAGGGAACATGGATTGATTCCGGGGTAACTAGATTTATGGCAGACCAGGCTTAATTACATGAATTTAAGGGATGCTCGCGTGATGACTTCGATGGCGACGCCTCCACCTGGAGGAGGCAGTGTCTGGAATCGCAAATCCTTTGCAGATGTGGTTGCAGATCGGTCGGTTTTGAAGCCAGAAAAATCTAGATTCAAAGGATTGCCAACAATCTCTTTTAATCAGAACGATGCACATAATCTTGAAGATAAGCATAAACGTGCATTGGTGGGATACTTCTTTAAAGGTAAACCAAGTCTCTTGATTATCAGAAAGGCCTTTGAAATCATAGGGTTTAAGGGATCCTTTTCTTTGGGTGTTCTAGACCCTAAACATGTTTTGATTCGCTTTGATTTGGAAGAAGACTACATTCGTTGTTGGACTAGACAATCGTGGATTATTCAGGGTCATGTCATGAGGGTAACCAAATGGGTTCCGGAATTCAAACCAAATGTTGAATCTCCGGTTGTCCCAGTGTGGATTGCTATGGAAGGACTGCCAATCCATCTTCAGGATAAAGCAGCCCTCTTTGAAATTGCTTCTTTAATTGGAAAACCCTTAAAATTGGATGAGGCTACTGCAACTCTTTCCCGGCCTGCAGTGGCCAGAGTTTATATAGAAGTTGATCTCACTAAGGAGATGCCATCTAAGGTTTGGATCAATTGTGGATCCCTAAGTTTTGCTCAGTCTGTTGTCTATGAAAATAGACCCGAATATTGTTCAGCTTGTCTTCATCTGGGACACTCCCAGTCTAAGTGTCCCAAAAGACATCCTGATCAGAATAAGGATATTGTTACACATAAAGAAAAATGGGTGCAAAAGGTGGAGAAAGGTAAACCTACTCAGCCTGCTAAAGCTACAAGAGAGGAGAAAGGCAAAAATCAGATTACAATTATGCCAGATTCTAATCAACAATCATCATCTAAAGGGGGTTTGGGGGAAATTCAGTTAGACAGTGACACAGATGTTGAGGAAGCTTATGTTGAAGAACTGCCTGTATCTATGAAGCCTGCACAGATAGAAAATGAAAAACAGAAATCTTTGTTAGAGACAAATCTGCCAGGCCTTGGCAAATCAGATCCAAAAGAAATTGCAGGAATTCAAGATGATATTTATGTTTCTAAACTTCGCACCTGCATGCATTCCAAATCCCCAATGCTAATAAGAGATTGTTACTCAGATGGAGAAGAAGATCAGCCTGTTAATCCAAGTTTTTTCTTAGAGGGGTGGAGTGATATCTGCAAGGGTGTTGACAACATTGTTAAGCTATTCAAAGAACCGGGTGAAAGAAATGTTCAATTTGAAGATATTCACCAGAAATCCAGTGACTCTACAGACCCACCTTATGATTCCAATGGTCACAAAGATGCACTTAATGAAGCTAATGAGTCAGAAAGGAAAAAGAAGGAAGATCATAATATCAAAGCTAACAAAGATGCAGAGAAGAAAACTGTAGCACATGAAAATCATAGTAGAAGAACTACCAGAAGTGTGGCTAGGGGGGGAGCCAATGGTTCTCAATGAATTGCCTCATTTGGAATGCTAGGGGTCTAGAATCCTCCAGTTCTAGACTTTGTTCCCTAGTTAATCAATGGAGGTTACAAATTCTCATTATCATTGAACCTATTGTGGCTGATAGTAGGATGGATCATTTTAGACAAATGCTTGGTTTTGATAAGGCTATGAACTCTTCCACTAGCAAAATTTGGGTCTTTTGGGACTCGATGAAGTTAGACATTTCTGCCTTTACCTGGGCTGAACAGTATGTTCACTTTAAGGTAACTAGTGTTATTTATACTGGCTGGATCACAGGGGTATATGGGAAACACAGCTATATTACTAGAAGAGAGCTATGGAATGGACTTACTAATTTTAGTAATTCCATTCAAGATCCCTGGATGATAGGAGGAGACTTCAATACAGTTGCCAGTTATAATGAACATAAGGGTACCTCCTTACCTATCATTCATGATTTAAATGAATTTGCTAGTTGTATTGCTGCTTGTAATCTGGTGGATATTCCCTACTCGGGACCCAAATATACTTGGACAGGAAACAGGGCAAATGGAAGGGTGTGGAGAAGGTTAGATAGGGTTCTTTTTAACAAGGATCTCCTGGATAGATATGATAAGATTCATGTATCTTTACTGAATAAGACACCTTCAGACCACAATCCTATTCTTATTCAGTGTGATAATGGGGGTTGGACAAGCCCTAAAGGTTTTAAATTTCAAAATATGTGGTTAAGTAGTCATACATTTATGGATTTAGTGAAATCTAAATGGAACTGTGTTGGGCACCAGGGTGGTATGAGGGGTTTGATCTCTAAACTTCAAAATCTCAAGAAGGAATTAAAGAGCTGGAATAGAGATTGCTTTGGTAATATTTTTGAAAATATAAAGATCTGTGAAGAAGAAGTTCTGAAAGCTGAAATAAACTTTGAAGACAATCCTACTGCTTCTAATAGAGAGGACTGGTTTTACAAAAAAGGGTTGTTGACTCAAAAATATAAGTTGGAGAGGAAATATTGGAAACAGAAGGCACATGTTCGCTGGATTAAAGAGGGGGACAACAACACTAAGTTCTTCCACTCCTATGTTCAAATCAGAAGGAGGAAACAGTGTATTACCACCATTAAGAACCAATCTGGGCAAGCTCTTTCTTCTCCTCAAGACATAGCTGATGCTGCAGTTGAATTTTTTTCTGATCTTTACAAGGCCCCAACAAGTGAGTATGATTCTGCCAATAGTAATATCCTGCAATACATCCCACAGTTAGTAAATTCAGAAGATAATCATAATTTGATAAGAATGCCTGATATGGATGAAGTAAAGCAGGCAGTTTGGGACTTGGATCAGAATAGTGCCCCGGGACCAGATGGGTTCAATGGGAAATTCTTTAAAAAATGCTGGGGCATTGTTGGTATGGATGTTGTTAGGGCTGTTCAAGACTTCTATTTGGGTACTCCAATTCCTAAAGGGCTTGCCAGTACTTTAATTATTCTCATTCCCAAAAATGAGAGACCTTCTTCCTACAGTGATTTCAGGCCCATTTGTTTATCAAATTTTATTGGTAAAGTTTGTACCAAAGTCATGGCTACAAGACTGAAAGTTATTCTTCCTAAAATTATCTCTAATGAACAGGCTGGTTTTATGGCTGGTAGGGATGCTGCAGATCAGGTTTTGATTGCTCAAGAATTGATTCATCATATTGACAGAAAGGTCAGGGGGAATAACATTCTTATCAAACTTGATATGGCAAAAGCTTTTGACAGGGTTTCATGGGAATTTCTTTCTGCCATCTTAATCAAATTTGGTTTTTCCTCTCACTTTGTTCAACTTATTATGAATCACCTTAAGGCTTCCTTTTTCTCCATTTTGGTTAATGGCTCTCCTCATGGTTTTTTTAAGCCTACCCGAGGGGTTAAACAAGGGGATCCTTTATCCCCCTTTCTATTTATTATTGCCTCTGAGGCTTTTTCTAGGGGCCTGATCAGGTTGATGAATGAGAACAGGATTAAACCCTATTGGACTGGTAGACAGAGTTTGGTCATTTCTCATCTGGGATTCGCAGATGATCTGCTTATTTTTATGAATGGTGAGGCCAGATCATTACTTAATTTCAAGAAATTCCTGGACACATATCAAGAATTTTCTGGACAGTTGATTAACTTTTCTAAAAGTTCTTTTCTTTGTGGAAAAGCTACCTCTCTTAGACAATCCAGGATCAAAGATCTTTTGGGCATGAAAATGGCTTCTCTTCCTCTAAAATATCTGGGGGTTAATCTGCATAAAGGTATAAACAGATTTGAGTATTGTGGAAATCTGATTAGTCAATTTGAAAATAAGCTCTCTCCTTGGAAACAGAAAATCCTATCTCAAGGAGGGAGACTTATTCTCATCAAATATGTCCTCAACTGTATTCCTATGCATCTTTTGGCAGTTGATAAGCTTCCCAAAAAAGTCATCAAGGTTCTTAACAACAAATTGGCCTCTTTTTTCTGGGGCTCTTCTAATGAAAAGAGGAAATATCACTGGCTAAAGTGGGATAAACTTTGTTTACCAACTATAGAAGGGGGGCTGGGGATTAGATCTTTATCTGATCTGGAGAAAGCTTTTACTCTCAAATTGTGGTGGAAATATAAAACAGGGGATACTTTGTGGACTCAACTTATGAAAGCTAAATATGATAGGGAAGGAAGTATGATACCTAAGTTTACAGATTCTTCTATTTGGAAGAGGATTTGCTCTGTGCATGACCAAGCTTCAGCCCTGTGTTCCATTAACTCTGCAGGGAAGTTGACCTGGAATGAGACAGATGATGGTCAATTTACACTCAAGTCTGCATTTGAAGAAGTTAGGGATTTATCTTTTAGCTCCTACTCGAATCAACAAATCTGGGATAATAAGCAGGAACTTAAAATTCAGCTTTTGCAATGGAAGATTAGTAAAGGCATAATCCCAACTGTGGATAATCTGAGTAGGTTCAGCTACACTCTTAATCCTTCCAGGTGCCCACTATGCAGGAAAAACACTGAAACCATGAAACATGTTTTCTTTCAATGTCCAATTAGTACCCATGTTTGGAAATATTTTTTGAGCATTTGTGGTATTTATCAAAGGACGGGGATGGAGTACGAAAATTATCTTTTATGGAGACATGGTAGTGGTGATAGAAGTCTGATGGATCTCTTTAGGAAGAATATACCCGGCATCATTTGTTGGTTTCTCTGGAAAACCTACTCTAACCTCATTTGGGGGAATGGGGAAGAAACTCCTAATTCAGAAACTATCATTATCCAAATTAAATTATATACTCAAGTTTGGATTTCTGGAATTTCTACTAATAAATACAGAGAAATTGGGGAGGCTCTTGTCGATGAAGGAATTATTCCCAGAAATTTCAAACTAAACAATTTCAAGTTGCAGATAATAAGATGGAAGAAACCTGGCAAGAATTGGAAGCTCAATGTCGACGCTAGTTATTCTTCCGAGAAAGCCGTTGGTGGTGCTATTCTGAGAGATGGAAATGGAAACTTGGGAATGGCGATTAGCTTTCCGGTGGAAGCCTGCTCCTCCTTGGATGCTGAGCTTCGGGCGATAATCTTTGCGATAGGTTGGGCGGTTGACCTTGGTTTCGAGGGATTTCAGGTAGAGTCTGATTCCACACTTGCTTTGGAATATATGGTGGGCAAGGAAGGTCGCAGATGGGAGGATGAACTTCAGGAAACTATACAACTTTCTTTTAGGAAACGGATAACGTTTACTCATACGCTGCGGGAAGGAAATTGGGCCGCTCACCACCTGGCCCAAATTAAGGTGGACAGCCCGAAAGTTTTTGATCACATTGTTCAGCTACCTATTTATGTTAAGCGTTCGTACTGGATGGACTTTTATGGCATTCCTTCATTTAGATGCTGAAAAAAAAGAGCTTTTTGGATGGATTATTTTGGTATTCCCTCATTTAGAATGTAATTTTTGTGTTGTTCTTTCAGGTTTGGTTTGGCCCCCCTGAAATTTGTAAGCTTGGTGCTATTAATAAAATCTGGTAAATGTCTCCCGGCATTTGCCCCACTGATTTCAGTGGTTGACCTTCCGGGGTAAAAAAAAAAAAAAAAAAAATACATGAATTTAATTTAATTGAGCCTAGCTAATCATTACTAAGTTCTTACCGCTCTCGCGGTGTAGAGTACAATAATTTAGGGGACCAGGCTGATCTCTCATGCGACAGGATCCTAAATTATTGCCAAGACGAGCGATAGTGCGGCGCTCGTGGGGCCAATAATTCTTACCGCCGCACTATGACCAGGCTGATCTCCTAGGGGCTATTTCTGGACCGCGCGGTGTGCGGTTTCGGCCGCACATAGTGCGGTTCAGACTTCTTGAATTTTTGCTCTCAGAATCACCCGCGGGGCGTGCGGTACCGACCCGCGGGGCGCGCAAACTGCTCTAGAATCGTTTTCTTGCTATTTTCTTCCTTGTTCGCTCCCGAATGCTTCTTTAATCGATCCAAAGGCCGTTTCTTCATCAAATCTTCGTCGTGAACCTCCCGGTGGCCTCCAAAACTCTCAAATCTCTCTCGAATGTTCTCCAACTCTTCCCGACTTCTTCCCGACACTAAATTCCTGATTTTGACTCCAAACAACACAAAACTCGAACCAACGCCCGGTAAACATAACTTGAGCTAAAATTGAGACTTGTAACACCTTAAAGCTAGGAAAACCATCAAAAGCCGATCCCAACACGCATCAAATGCGTGTCTAAATACGGACTTATCAAATACCCAAGGTGATTTCAGCACAACGACCCACTTCTATTTCAAGCACACTTTTTACATTCAGTGGTGCCTCTCTCAAAGCTTAACAAACCTCACCCTGGAGATAGACTCTATGCAGGCCTACATTCTCCTCTCCAAGCAGGGGCGGACATACATTATTAATAGGGTAAGCATAGGCTTCACCTCAAATACCTTCTCTAGTCTATGTGGTAGTAATGATAAACCTAAGTTTCTTGCAAAGCTACAGGTCACCGGTTCAATACTCACTGGTGCTACATGTGAATTTTACTTTTTGAGTGCTTCAGTGATGTGCTTGACCCACTCACACGGTCATGTTTTTATACTACATATCTAAAATCTTATAAACAAGAATAGAGGTAAGGTTATAGCAGGCATGTAAAAAATGTCGGTGTAACTTTGGTGCTTTACGTGTTAGTACTACATGGTGAACGAGTTGTATATCTAATTTATTCCATTTACCACTTTAGCCTTGCATCCATTAAGTT
The DNA here is from genome assembly GCA_945859915.1 of Cuscuta epithymum. Taxonomy (NCBI): domain Eukaryota; kingdom Viridiplantae; phylum Streptophyta; class Magnoliopsida; order Solanales; family Convolvulaceae; genus Cuscuta; species Cuscuta epithymum. The sequence continues at coordinate 6,241,971 of CAMAPF010000984.1, read as the reverse complement.
TTGTTTGACACCGTCGGCCATTGATTTTCTTTCATTATTAACAGGGCTTATGGGGGTAACAATGAAGTCAATGACCACATACACAACAATTAATTAAAACCATCCATATTCTTCTCAGTCTCGTTTCAAATCCACTATCCTTCGCATATATTTTGAGCTCCTAAAGAAATAAGGTCACTTAGATAGAATTCAAGTGCGAGGATCATATTTACTATCAAATACTTGTGGGTGCTACGGGCTACGGTTATGCATCCAAGATAATGATAGTGAAAAGATGAGTCTGAATCATTGTTAAGTCCAAAGCTAAAATAATACTACGTACTCCGTATTCCACTTTTAAGTTTTAACATTGTCCGTGATATTCCACTTTTACAATTATGCTCTTGATCAAATTTTAAAGGGGTAATTTGAGTTTGCACCTCATATTATTGTTCAAATTGGACTTTGCATTCCGTTTTTAATGGAGGGGCATTTTTGTCCTTTCACATGGGGTTGGGCCGTTGGGGTGCAAAAAAACAAAGATTTTTAGAAACGGGGTGCAAAGTCTAATTTAGACAATAAAACAGGGTGCAAACTCAAATTATTCCAATTTGCAATCTAGTACATCTCAAACATAACGACATGACTCATTATTCTCATATTTTACCTTGATTAGTCTTCCCAGGACATTATACACTTGTGCCACGTCTGTGTCTAAATATTTTTTCATGATGGCACTGTGATGTTCTCACGGTTACCATGTCATCGAAGTTGTGTTGGGGCTGCCAAAAGGGTTATGTAAAACGGAAGGTATTTTACCCATGTTATCTTCAACAAAATTATTAATATTGTTCTTTGCTTGATGAAAAAGTATTTTCATTCTCGAGGGCATATAGATTGTGTTTTATGCTATTGGTTACTAAACTACAAAGTACAAAGATATATGGTATAAGCCTATAAGGCAAATGGATATGATCGCCTCTTAGTTTGTGCTATAAAGTTAATATATTGCATTTTGTATGCTAGATGTGATATGTTATTATGTTGTATGAACTCCATCTATGATACTTTGTATTAATTTTGCCTTTTTGCCGGAAAATATTATTAGTTTCAATTTTTTGTTGATTGATTCTTAGTTTGGGACAAAGCACTTATTGGTACACTGAAGTGTAATTTAAGGTTTTGACTTGTTTAGGTTGGAGGGAAAATTAAAAGGGGGTATAGCTTTATTTAATGTAAAAGCACTTATTGTATTACTCATTGGTTCATACTTAATAGACTAAAACTTCAAATTGGCATAGAGTAATATGAAAGTGATTTTGAACTGATAGAGAAAAATATATTAATAAAAGTCATTGGTATTCATTAATAATGAAATGCTTTCACACTTTTCCCATATTATAATAGATTTTTTTCTGAACTTCATTTTATTTATCTACTTTTCTATTTCTTTCTTTATGGACCAAAAGTGTTTCTATTCTAATGTGACATGGAGTGCTCCTATATAAAATCAATTAAAATCAAAAGTGTTTTAATTTTACAATTAAAACAATTGTTCACTAAAATATGGAGACTAACTTCACGCATTGAATTGGAAATCCTAAAAATTGTAATATTACAAATGCTAATAAAATTGTTATCAAATCAAAATATAGCATACATATTTTGAAAAAACATTGGGCATTTACCTAACGCGCAACGCGCGTATAAATAACTAGTTCTATAAATATAAATGATCAAATCGTTTTATATATATTTCATGAAATAATTATATATTTATGATTAAAATTGATATTGTTTACAAAAATGTGCCTAGTTACTATAGTAGTAACTTAATCGTAATAACTTATGTTCAATGTTTAAACTTAAATGACCATGATATTATATTGTAGTAACTAATAGTCTTATTTGTGTAAATAAATTTTATTTTAGTAATATTGTTGAAAAAACTCAACTGCTTCCTCATTTTGTTATCATGTACTATATTTCCTATAATTGCAACATGTTGAACTTTACATTATCTCATGTTCTACTTTGATCATATTTTATTTACTATGGAGTAATAAATTTGAAATTTAATCATTTAAAATATCTACTTTTAATTTTGTACGTATTAATCTCGAAATGTGGTTAAAGTAGTGCATTGGGAATTTGAAAATGAAAGTATTGCAATTATAAAAGAAGGGGGAAATAAGATCCTAATTAATCATACTATATGCGCATACACTGACTCTCAATGCCTAGGTCCGCCACTGTACGTCTCCAAGAGGAAGAAACCATGAGACAACCATACTCACAATAAGGAACTACTTTTCTCTGGTCTTATAGCATTAAGGACTCAAAGCTAGCCATATTTATCCTCCTGCTGCGAGAACACATGATTCCCTCCACCTTGCAACTACTCCAAAAACTAGCTATGGCATTCTGGATAAACCCAAGATAGGATTAAAACTAAACATGCATAAAACGGTAATGATGGAGGCTTTATTCTCAGAAATGCCCAAGGCGATTTCAACACAACAACCCACTTCTATTTCAAGAAAGTTACTTCTTGTTATTGAAATTTCAAGCACACTTTTCTACACTCAGCGGTGCCTCTCTCAAAGTTTTATCAACCTCACCTTGGAGATCGATACACACTATGCAGGCCTACATTCTCCTCTTCAAGAGAAAGAAACCTTCAGAAAACAAAATTCACCTCCTCAGCTAGACACACCGGCTCACCCAAACCCTACAGATCACCTTCTCCTACAGCCATCCAAGAGTCAACCTTGCTACCTTTTTAATTAATAAACTTAATTTCCGGCCTCCCTTACATGTACTATCTTCTCTATCTTCACTCCCCACTTATATTAAGTTGAATTGCAACAACTTTAGATAAATCTAGATTTTCATGTCATTTAGCTCTTTCATGCATTTTAGGGGTAAGGCTTGTTGTCCCCCCTTTCTCTTGTAACTCAATTTTGATTCTAATAAGAGATGTTTTGTGTTAATACACTAACACACACACACACACAAATTTTCAGAATATAAAATATGGTTAAAATTTTATCGATGTGTTTGCATCTAAATGGTCTAACGAGTGCACATCCACATTAAAATTTTCATGTGGAGATATCTCAACTCTTTTGTGCCCTTTCCAGAAAATCTTTCAAGATTCAATTGACTTCTAGATGCCCTTTTTGTTTAAATAGGCTTCAAACACAAGATCATTGTTTCTATTCTTGCAACAAGGTTAAGACAAATTGGGACTATTATATGGCTATCCTTGAGGTGAGAATCCCATTTCATCAAGAGATCAGACAAATCCTTTTCACTTGGTGGTTGGGGGAAATGAACACACTATGACAGGTATTTTAAGATTTACTTTGTCGGGAATCATCTTATGACATATTTGGAAGGGGATGAATGCCACAATCAGGGACAATATAAAGTTTTGCATGAATTTTATATGCTTTATAATTAAAACGTATATTCACGAATGATGTCTTAGCTATCAAGGATCTAAATATATTTCTCAAAAGGGATTCAGATCTCTCTACTGTTGGGATTGGAAAATTCTTCTATTCAATATCAAGAACAGAATTACAATAGGAGGAGCAAACTCTCACACTCAACTATTACAAAAAACCAATCCTCACCAATACTTCTACTCTAAGTGTATTTCACTCTTCACACACTTTTCTCACTTTCTAAACTGATGATAATGAACAACAATACACTCCCTATTTATAGGTGTATATGGGACACATGAGGAAGTTGCATCCAAGCTTCCATAGTTATCTCCATATCTTCTCCCATCTTTATTTGTTGGAGACCTCTTTCCAAGAAGGTGCCTCCATGTTAAGGTGTGTCTTGGAAACTTCCAAGAAAGAAGGTGGAAGTTCAATTCCTTACAAATCTCCCCCTCCACGTTCCTTTTTCTTAATTTCTCTTGTTCCTGTGATGCTCGCTGGCTCCCCCTCGCTGGCAACAAGTATCCATTCGGATGTGGAATACTTTCTCTGTGGAACTATGCCTCGCATAGAACGTCGAACATGAGTACCTTCAGCTTCATCTTCAGATGAAGGCTCCCCCTGCTGAGGAATATCATCATTGTGAGCATCATCATCACCTACTAAACCATCTGTTGGTCCCGTTTAAAATGGTAACCAGTCTAGAGGGGGGGGTGAATAGACTGGTTGGTTTTTCAAATTTTCTCTAAGTCAAAAGTGACTTATCAGAGAAGGTCTGATTCTGATGACAGAGATAGGCTGGTTCTGATATTAGAACTGGCCTTGGCAGCGGATTCTGATCTGTCCGGGTAGCCTCAGAAACACTAAGGCAAATGCCTTTCTGATAACTCTTAAAACAAGATCTGCTGAACACAGATTCCAAGTCTTAGAGTTAATCAGTTAATATCCTAAGTGCAGAAACGTAAATTGCAGTAAAGTAAATGACACCGGATATTTTATAGTGGTTCAAGGAACAACTTGTTCCTCTAGTCCACTGTTCCACTAGCTTTGAAGTAGATCAGTTACAAAGCTAATTCCTAGCACTTAAGAAGCACTCCTCGTCTTCTTCAAGCCTAGATGCCACCCAGGATGCAATTCCACGTCCTGATGGCTGGTCCTTTCACTCAGTTTCCCGGAAGTATCACCACTTCACTACTGCAGTTACTTGGACGCCCTTCTTTTCAGAAGATCCTTTGAAAAACAGAGTTTTTCCTCCAACTTGCTTCGTCACAAATGATGTTTGATGAAGATCTTGAAGAGTTGAAGAGCAGGATGAACTTTGCTCTTGTTGGGGATGAGAGATTGTGAGATTGAATCTTCCCAACGTAAGCTTTTTCTTGTTTTTGTGTTGTGGAGTTTGAATCTCAAGAGAGCTTGAAAGTTTTATGAGCACAAGTTGTAGCAAAGTTGTATCCCTGTTCTTCGGTGAGTAGCTTATATACTGGGGTTGTCTGCCCGTTGGAGGAGGAGACAACTGCATTAAATGCGCGTACAGTTGACTTGACCGCCGTTTTGGAAGGTTTCTATTTTTATAATATATCTTCCCGGATTCCTTGGTCAATCATTTGCAATCAATCCTTCAGCGTATCAGGCTCATTTAATGTGCATTAAATGCTTTCCTTTCATGCACAGTCTTCTAGCCGTTGGATGTTTTTACCCGTTGAACTCATAGCTGTTGGATGTTGCTTGAAATCTTCTAAGTGTTAGTCGAGTTCTGATCAGGCTCTTCTGATGTGTTGGATTCTGATTGCCTTCTGATGAGTTGAGTTCTGATGGCTTTCTGATCCCGGATAGAGCTCTAACTCTGACTCTGATATGTCCGCTGATGAGTACCTTTGATTTGTAGTTCTCATCGGTTATCAGATGTCCAAGTTTCTCAGCAACTTTCATGGTGCAACTCTGATGAACTTCTGCTAAGAGAACTCTGATGGAGCAGTTCTCATAGAGCAAGTCTGAAGGAGCAGTTCTCATAGAGCAACTCTGATCGTCGACTACACTAATACTTACAATTAAAAATTCTAATATATAAAATCTAATTGGGGGTACTCTAATCTTCTAATCCTATAGCATCATCAAAATCTAATTACATTTATTCCTTACAATTTCCCCCTTTTTGATGATGCCAAAACCCTTAAACTATCTCCAGAGAAGTGCCTTTCACCATAAAGAAAATAAGAAAAGAAAAACTTTCATTTAAAATCTTGGTGGGCACTTGGCATAGGAGAATAGTAAGAGTAAGATACAATCAATCAGATAAATAACATAAGAAATAGCACAAGATATCAGAGCATAAATAATCAGAATGCAATAATTTGAAGTTGCCATGCAAAATAGAGGCAAGCAGGTTATCTTATTAATGAAAGATATTTAAAGCAACAAGAGGATAGAGTTTAGATATCTTCCTCTTCTAGTTGAGCTTCCTTTGCCTCAATTTCCTTCAGATCAGCATTGACCCTAGCTCTGATTGTAGCAAGATTCCTGGGATTCTGATATTCTGACCAGGCAGGTTCAAGCTGGCAATCTAGATAGTTTCTGATGGCTTCAGATAGGTCCTTGCCAGGGATCACTTTCAATCGCCACCAGTCTTCTGCTTCTTGCATAGACCCACCATGGTTAATTATTATTAGCCCATCTTCATCCAGAATGAGATTCTCTTGTTGAGTAGGGGTCATATGTTTCTTCATTTCTCTGAATTGAGCAGCATCAGCTGTAGCTAAGTCACTGTTAAGCCATTGAGCTAAAGTGAAGGTGGAGCCTGTCTTCTTTCCTTTCTTAGAGCGAGGAGGAGGAGTTGGTCTTTGAATACTAGCAGCAATCTGCTTCTGTCTGGTTCTCTCAAAGTATATAGCAGGATCAGGGGTACCAGAGATGGGAGTCAGAGCTCTGGCGCTTGATCCTTCTGCAGTTCTGATAGCTATTGCAGAATCTCTGGTATCTTCCCCCTTTTTGGCATCAGCAAGATCACCAAGGAGGAGTTCAATCTTTGAGAATTCGGTGGCCTGATTCTCCTTAATAACTTCAAGGGCACTCGGCAGAGTCTGAGTTACGGAGGCCAGACCTTCAATAAGCTCCTTCTGTTTATCTACAGCACTCTGAATATCTTTGGTAGTGGCTTCAAGGAGAGTCAGCTTGTGATCTCTGTCCTTTCCACTATTGATCAATTTGATTTCAAACTCTTTGTTGTCTTTGCACAATCCTTCAACATCTTGCAGAAGTTCTGTATTTTTGTCATGAGACCACTGAAGATCACTTACCGCATCAGAGATATTCTTAATAGCCTTGTCTTGCTCTTCAAGGGCCTTTGTGTGATGAAATAAAACGGCAGAGATTCCATCCACCTCCTTGGCAATGTTGCTCAGATTCTCTGTAGTTTTGTCCTTGTGAACCTCAAAAGCTGTGGCAATGATGCCTACATGCTTTAGCAGCATATTGATGCCGTTGGTGAGATGATCACTGACTCTGGTGAGATGAGCATCAGTCTCATACTCAGCATCCAGGAGCTTTTCCATTCCTTTGGCAATTTGGTTCCCAGCCTGCTTTATGTCTGTCATGAAGTGTTGCAATGGAGCAGAGCCTGTGACAATAGTTTGTACTGGCATTTTTGCAGGAGGAGATGATTGCTGTGTAGGAGCTGGCGAAGAGTTCTGATGATTGGGTTGCTGATGAGGAGAAGTCTGATGAGAGTTAGGTGATTTCAGATGTTGTGGATCAGGAGGAGGTGAAGGAGATCGGTTTCTGATGGGTGTAAGGGATTTGCAGGGTGAAGGTTGTCTGGGTGAAGGGGTTGGGGTTCTGTGAGGAGAGGGGGATTTCTGATGGATTGGAGGTGAGGTTTTCTTGAGTGATGGAGTGAGTGAGTGTGATGGAGGTTGAGGTGAAGGTGGTGGAGTGTATTCAGGTGTTGTAGGGGATGGAGATTTGGGAGGAGAGGTATGTGGCTCTGGTGTGATTTGAAGAGGTAGAGAAAGAGAGTTAGGAAGTACCTCAAGAACTGTTTCTTCAGTCTGTGAGGCTCTCCATTCTCTGATCAGATTCATCATTGTCAGAGTTAGATCATTGACAGAGGATGGTTCTCCATGGAAGTGAGGGAGATAAGGATACTTTCTCAGTGATTCCTTCCTCTTCTTTTCGATGAGCCATTCTTCAAAGATGGGAATTTCATGCTCAGATAGAGGCTTGATATGCTCCTCTGGTGAGCTGGGTATCAGAATAGCCTTGCCTTTGCAGTTGGCTTTCTTCTTTTCTAGAACAGCTTCTAGAAATTCAATGTCAAAGCATTGCGAGACATCATCTGTTCCTACCCACTTGAGGACTTCAGCTTCCTCAGTTTCATAGTAGGGGAAGAATTGAAGAATCTTCTGAAGGGGACCCATTCTCCACTCTCTCCAGGCTAGCACACGCTCAAACTGTCTGTCCAGAGCAGCATGAAATTCTGATGTAGTGTCCTTGATTGGAGATGCTTGATGATCTGTAGGTAGGTCCATCAGAGGCAAGTCTGGTAAAGATTCCGGCTCAGGTTCCCCCTGAGTTTCTGACTTCTGAGGAGAAGATCTTTCTTTCTTCTTCTTCTTCTTTGCTCTAGTTTGAGAGGAAGATTCATCAGAGTCACTTCTGATAATAGTTCTTCGTCTCCTCTTTTGCTTTTTCAGAGGTGAGACTTTAGGAGCCAAGTCTGATGCCTCCTTGTCTGATGCATCCTCCTCTGATGCAATCTTCTCAGAAGAGGCAATCTTAGACCTTGGACTGATCTTCTTCGTTGGAGTATGAACAGGCTTTGCCTTAGGCTGTTCAGAGGTAGTTACAGCCTTCGTAGTGATCTTCTTGGGTGCAGCTTTGGGTTTTTCAACCACTTTCTCCCTGTTCTGCTCATGTTTGCTAGATTTCTTCAGCTCTGCAGCAATTGCCACATGCAGTTTAGGAGATGCAGTGAGGAAGATTGTCTTCATGTGATTGGCTGGAGCAGATCCACGGAGTGCAATCTGGGCGTTGGTGATGAGCCTGGAGATGAGAAGTCCATGGCCCATCTTAGTAGAGAATTTCCCAGTCTCAGCATCCTTCTTCTCAATGCATTCAGAGATAGACTTGAAAAGAACTTGACCCCAGTTGACATTCATTCCACGATGAACTGCATAGATAGCTTTGGCATTTGCATTGTTCATCTGGTCAGTTGAGCCGGTTTTGCACCACAGACACCTGTGCATGATGCTCATTAGTCGCTCATAGTCCTTCTTGAGCTGGTTCTTCTTCATGTACAGCCTATCTATTCCAGTTGCATCATCCCGGCAGTAGGTCTGCACAAATGTGGTGACTGAGATGTCCACATCATCAAGTTCAATGAGATTGGGGGTGTCTTCATCCTGAGAGTCCAGTTGAATGTTGAAGAATTCGTTAAGGGCAGCAGCATCTATCTTCAGGTCCTTGCCCTGAACCTGGGAGAAAATAGCGTTGTTGGAGATGTAGGCGTTGAGGTAGAACTCAGCCACATCCAAATTGCTGAAGTGCATATAGGGGTGAGCTACAATCTTTGTCAACTGAGAATCATTCATCCCTTCAATGATTCTCCGCATGATTTTGCTGTTCTCTGCTAGCAGCGGCAGAGATGACATGTCAACTTTCATGCCGGTGACGATATTGGCCATTAGGGACTTGGCTTCAGCTTCAGAAAGATCAGTGATGTTGATGAACTTCATTTTGAGTAGGGATTGAGGAATTTTTGAGATTGAAGGTTTGAGAGTTCCGAGAGCTTGAAGACGAAGAGAGATGAGATACAATGGCGGTTTAGGTTTACAGACTGAGTATGTATGAGTTCGGGTTAGTGGACGTTTGATATAATTTGTGGTTTCGAGGTCGCATTTAATTGGATGCGGGCGGAAAGCCGTTTTCCAAAAGTGGTAATAACTACCGGGGGTAAAATAGTAAAGCCCAATTTAATGAATAGTCTCGCCCGAAATTTAGAAAATTTTTCTAAGTCCACAGCTACTCTGATAAGTATTAGCCCTTGTATCAGAGAAGAGATATTCTGATATAAGGACCTCTGATGAACACCAAGTCTGATCCTTCCTGTAACTCTGACTCTTTGCAAGTCTGATCCTTCTCAATTCTGATTCAAGCTTCTGATGGATAAGAGCTTAGGTATCAGAGATGGGATATTCTGAGGAATCCATATCTGATACTTCTGCAACTCTGATTCATGTATCTCTGGGGAGATCATCCATCATTCCCAATTCTTCCCTTAGCTTGTTAAATCTTGCCTCTGAGAGAGGTTTGGTTAGAATATCTGCAAGTTGATCTTCAGTTGGAACATGCTCAATTGAGATGTGCTTCTTCTCCACATGATCTCTGATGAAGTGATGTCTGATCTCAATATGCTTTGTCCTTGAATGCAGCACAGGATTCTGAGTGATGGCAATGGCACTTGTGTTATCACACAACAGCTTGATCTCCTTTGCTTGCACTCCATAATCCTTGAGTTGTTGCTTCATCCAGAGCAATTGAGCACAGCAGCTTCCAGCAGCAATGTATTCAGCTTCAGCAGTGCTAGTCGAGATTGAATTCTGCTTCTTGCTAAACCAGGAGACAAGTCTCCCACCTAGCAATTGACAGTGACCAGAAGTGCTCTTTCTGTCCAATCTGCAACCTGCAAAATCTGAATCAGAATAGCCAATTAGTTCAAAATTACCTCCCTTGGGATACCATAGTCCTGCGTTTGGATTTCCTTTGATATATCTGATAATCTTCTTAGCAGCAACTAGATGGCTCTCCTTGGGCTTTGATTGGTATCTGGCACAGATTCCTACTGCAAAAGCTATGTCTGGTCTACTTGCAGTCAGATAGAGGAGAGATCCAATGATTCCTCTATAAGTTGTTGCATCAACATCCTTCCCTTCATCATCTGGTCCAATTCCTTGAGATGCATTCATAGGAATTTTGACTGAAGATTTTCCATCTACTCCAAACTTCTTGATGAGATCTCTGGTGTACTTTCCTTGGTTGATAAAGATGCCTTCTGGTACTTGTTTGACTTGTAATCCGAGAAAGTAACTGAGTTCTCCCATCATGCTCATTTCAAACTTCTTCTGCATAACTTGAGAGAATTTCTTGCATAATTCTGGATTAGTGCTTCCAAATATAATGTCATCAACATAAATTTGTACTAACAGAATATGATTAGCAACAGAAATTTGAAAAAGAGTCTTGTCCACCTTTCCTTTAGTAAACCCATGGTTCACTAAGAATAGGGACAATGTGTCATACCAAGCTCTGGGAGCTTGCTTAAGACCATAGAGGGCCTTTCTGAGCTTGTAGACACAAGAAGATTGAGTAGGAATGACAAAACCTGGAGGTTGTTCAACATAAACTTCCTCTTCAAGTTCTCCATTCAGAAATGCACTCTTGACATCCATCTGGTAGACTTTGATGTCATTGTAAGCTGCATAGGCTAGAAATATCCTGATTGCTTCCAGTCTGGCAACAGGTGCAAAGGTCTCATCAAAATCTATGCCTTCTTCTTGACAATATCCCTTTGCTACAAGCCTTGCTTTATTCCTTACGATGTTGCCTTCTTCATCTGCTTTGTTCTTGAATACCCACTTGGTTCCAATGACATTCTGATGCTTTGGTCTGGGAACAAGTTTCCAAACTTCATTCCTTTCAAACTGTGTCAGCTCTTCTTGCATTGCATTGATCCAATCTGAATCTTCTAGAGCTTCTTCCACACACATTGGTTCCATCTGGGATATGCAGCAGGTGAACATGGCTTCTCTTCTAGATGCAGATCTGGTTCTAACACCACTGGTGACTTGACCTATCACTTGATTAGGAGGATGATCTCTTAACCAAGTTAGATCAGGTTCTGTCAGCTGCTGTCTAGGCAACTCTGATGGTTCATCTTCTGATACATCATCTTCATCTTCATCTTTGTCTATCAGAACTGGATTGGTAGGAGGAGTTGAAAATATAGGATTGTTGGTGGCCTTTTCTGATGGTTCTGAACTTTTGTCTTCAAGGTTAATCTTCTGCAGGGTTTCTGATAATTCTTCTGCAGAGGTACCATCATCAAATTTGACATGGATGGATTCTTCAACTTGTAGAGATCTTCTGTTGAGTATTCTATAGGCTTTGCTTGAACTTGAGTAGCCTAAGAATACACCTTCATCAGCTTTTTCTTGAAATACCTTCAGATTCTCCTTTCCATTGTTTAGAATGTAGCACTTGCATCCAAACACATGGAAGTAGCTGATGTTTGGTTTTCTTCCTTTCCACAGCTCGTAGGGGGTCTTCTGATGATTCTTGTGGATCATGCTTCTGTTCTGGGTGTAGCATGCAGTGTTGATTGCTTCAGCCCAGTATCTGATGGGTAATCCTGATTCGGCAATCATAGTCCTTGCAGCTTCCTTCAGTGTTCTGTTCCTTCTTTCTGCAACACCATTTTGTTGGGGTGTTCTGGCAGCAGAAAGTTGATGGAAGGTGCCATTCTGATCACAGAAGTCCTTGATCACTTTGTTGACAAATTCAGTTCCTCTGTCAGATCTGATTGTTCTGACCTTCATATTCTTCTCAGTTTGAAGTTGCTTTAACAGAGATGGCAACTTCTGAAGAGTTTCATTTTTCTTGGTTAGGAACACAGTCCATGTGAATCTTGAGTAATCATCAACCATAACAAGAGTATATCTTTTTCCACCAACACTGGGAGTTTCAACTGGTCCAAATAAATCCATATGGATCAGATTTAGAGGACAAGTAGAAAGATCTCCAGCTATGGGTTTGAATGAGGTCTTCACTTGTTTGCCTTTCTGACAAGCACTGCAGAGGGTCTCCTTCTTGTAGACCATGTCAGGCAGACCATCTACAATGTGTTCCCTTGCCAGTTTGTTGATGGTTTTGAAATTCAGGTGGCTAAGCTTCTTGTGCCAGTCCCAGCTTAGCTTTGAATTGTCCTTTGCTATCAGACAGGTTCCATCTTTTGCTGTTTGCCAGTCAACAACATAGATGTTTTTTCTTCTTTTGGCTGTAAGAACCACTTCTTTGGTTGTCTCATGCTTGACATAACATAGGGTCTTGGTGAATTCAACTGTGTAGCCTTTGTCACAGAACTGGCTAGCACTAAGGAGGTTGAACTTCAGACCTTTGACATATGAGACATCTTCAATGATTATCTGGTTCTTGATCAGCTTCCCTCTTCCTTTTGTTTGCCCTTCCTTGTCATTTCCACCGAAAGTGACTCTGGGTCCATTGATTTTCTGGAACTCTGATAGGCAACTCTTGTCACCTGTCATGTGCCTGGAGCATCCACTGTCAATATACCATTCTTGTTCTGAGGTGGCTCCAGCACACAGTTCCTGCAAGATTAAAAGGAAGATTTAGGTACCCAAGCAATGTTGGGTCCTGGGGGGTAATGCAGTCTTGGTAGTTGGTACCATTTTGGTCTCATCAACTGAAACCTTGGTGGATGGTACCCATTGTCCACCTGGTAGTTGTAATAAACAGATGTATGATTCACTTTGGGCAGATGCTGGTGAGGATCATGCTTTCTGTTTGCATACTTCTGCATAGCCTTCTTTGTTGGAAAGAAGTCCCATATGCTATCAAGATCAGAGGAGCGCTTAACTTTAGGCTTCTGAAGTTTACCAGACAACCTCTTCAGCCTATAGTTAATCTTCTCTTGATATCTGCCTTTCTGATAGCAGTTTCTGATACCATTGTCATGAGAATGTCTGATTGGATTAGGCCTTTGATTATTATTTTTCTGAAAACTCTTCCTTTTGTTTGAGTTTCTGCCAGGTTCATTAGTTCTCAAACTGTGTTTTGGTTTGGCCTTTAGAGTTTGTTTCTCTGGTGTGACCTTCTCATGAACAACTTTAGTACCAGAAGTACTAGCATGGCAAATGGGGCTCAGAGTCTGTGGCACTATGACCTTTTTAGCCTTAGCAACTTTGGTGCTAGGCCTTACAGAAGGCTTACCAGACTCTGGTTCAACATATCCAAGACCAGAGGTGAAGTTATGAGAGTCACCAATATTCTTCATGGAAGATTGCATCTTCAGAAGACTATTATATCTATTCTCAAGTTCTTCAATATCTCTTATTCTTTTAAGAAGAGACTCATTTTCAGCCTTCAGTCTATCTCTTTCCTCAGTTAAGAGATTAAGTTTGCACTCGGTCTCTTTCCTTAGATCAGAGATATCAACTTTCAGCCTACTGTTCTCATCTTTAACAGAAGAATAAGTGGCTTGGATAGTTTGGAACTCTTCCCAAAATGATGACATTGGATCATCATTTAAGGCTGTGCCTACCGAAGAAGAAACAGAGTCAGAAGTAGAGCATACCTCATCATCAGATTGTGCCATGAGGCAGAGGTCTTCAGTTTCTGCATCTAAGCAGCAGAATGCTTCATCAGAGTCGGAGTCTGAGCTGGACTCTGATTCAGAGAGTGGATCTCTCTCAGCTTGCTCTGAGACGAATGCTCTTCTTCTTCTGTGTTGATCATCAGGTTTCTTTTCTTCTTCATGTCCTTGTTTCTTGGACACTCTTGGATAGGGGCAGTTTGCTTTGAAGTGCCCAGGCTGTCTGCAGTTGTAGCAGAGGTACTCTCCATTGCTTTCAGAAGGTTTGGTCTTCTGATGAGGTCTTCTGATGGAAGATGGACTCCTTCCATCTTTCTTCATAAACTTCTTAAACTTCCTGGCAAAAGCAGCCATATACTCATCAGATAAAAGAGTAGAAGGGTCAAAGTCACTTACCTTTGAGGTGTTGGCAGTGAGAGCGGTGGTGGTCCGTTCATCAGGAGCTTCCTCCTTCTCTTCATGCATCTCAAACTCATAAGCTTTGAGATCAGAAATGAGTTTCTCAGTGGCATAGGTCTTGATGTTCTTGCTTTCTTGGACAGCAATCACTTTCATCTTCCAAGCTGAAGGCAGTCCCCTCAGGATCTTCATGTTGACTTCTTTAATAGTGAGCTCCTTTCCAAGCTCAGAAATCTCACTAATGAGAATCAGCAGTCTCTCATGCATCTTAGCAATGCATTCTTCTGGCAGAAGTTTGAAGTCATCAAACTTCTTCATAGCAATCGTCAACTTGTTATCTCTTTCTTGTTCATCTCCTGCTCCAATCTCATCAAGCTTGTCCCAGATTTCTTTGGCAGTTTTGCACTTCTTGATTCTGTTGAAGTATCTTTCATCAATAGCCTTGTAAAGGATGTCCTTGGCTATATTATCTAGATTGTACTGCCTCTTCTCTTCCTTGGTCCATTCTGACCGGGCTTTCTCAATCATCTGGGGCTGAGAGTTATCAATGGAGTGAGCAGGATTGATCTTCATGAACTGGATAAAGGGTCCATTCTCCAAGACTTCCCACATTTCATCATGAAGAGCACACAGATGTGCCTTCATTCTGATCTTCCAATCATCATATTTCTGATCTGTGAACATTAGATGCTTTGCAAGAGAGTTATCCATAATAACAAATAAATAGAGGCTAAGAACAAGTGGATCTTTGTTCAGAGAGTAACCTAAAAGATTACAAGAACAAGAAGGCTCTGGTACCACTTGTTGGTCCCGTTTAAAATGGTAACCAGTCTAGAGGGGGGGGGGGGTGAATAGACTGGTTGGTTTTTCAAATTTTCTCTAAGTCAAAAGTGACTTATCAGAGAAGGTCTGATTCTGATGACAGAGATAGGCTGGTTCTGATATTAGAACTGGCCTTGGCAGCGGATTCTGATCTGTCCGGGTAGCCTCAGAAACACTAAGGCAAATGCCTTTCTGATAACTCTTAAAACAAGATCTGCTGAACACAGATTCCAAGTCTTAGAGTTAATCAGTTAATATCCTAAGTGCAGAAACGTAAATTGCAGTAAAGTAAATGACACCGGATATTTTATAGTGGTTCAAGGAACAACTTGTTCCTCTAGTCCACTGTTCCACTAGCTTTGAAGTAGATCAGTTACAAAGCTAATTCCTAGCACTTAAGAAGCACTCCTCGTCTTCTTCAAGCCTAGATGCCACCCAGGATGCAATTCCACGTCCTGATGGCTGGTCCTTTCACTCAGTTTCCCGGAAGTATCACCACTTCACTACTGCAGTTACTTGGACGCCCTTCTTTTCAGAAGATCCTTTGAAAAACAGAGTTTTTCCTCCAACTTGCTTCGTCACAAATGATGTTTGATGAAGATCTTGAAGAGTTGAAGAGCAGGATGAACTTTGCTCTTGTTGGGGATGAGAGATTGTGAGATTGAATCTTCCCAACGTAAGCTTTTTCTTGTTTTTGTGTTGTGGAGTTTGAATCTCAAGAGAGCTTGAAAGTTTTATGAGCACAAGTTGTAGCAAAGTTGTATCCCTGTTCTTCGGTGAGTAGCTTATATACTGGGGTTGTCTGCCCGTTGGAGGAGGAGACAACTGCATTAAATGCGCGTACAGTTGACTTGACCGCCGTTTTGGAAGGTTTCTATTTTTATAATATATCTTCCCGGATTCCTTGGTCAATCATTTGCAATCAATCCTTCAGCGTATCAGGCTCATTTAATGTGCATTAAATGCTTTCCTTTCATGCACAGTCTTCTAGCCGTTGGATGTTTTTACCCGTTGAACTCATAGCTGTTGGATGTTGCTTGAAATCTTCTAAGTGTTAGTCGAGTTCTGATCAGGCTCTTCTGATGTGTTGGATTCTGATTGCCTTCTGATGAGTTGAGTTCTGATGGCTTTCTGATCCCGGATAGAGCTCTAACTCTGACTCTGATATGTCCGCTGATGAGTACCTTTGATTTGTAGTTCTCATCGGTTATCAGATGTCCAAGTTTCTCAGCAACTTTCATGGTGCAACTCTGATGAACTTCTGCTAAGAGAACTCTGATGGAGCAGTTCTCATAGAGCAAGTCTGAAGGAGCAGTTCTCATAGAGCAACTCTGATCGTCGACTACACTAATACTTACAATTAAAAATTCTAATATATAAAATCTAATTGGGGGTACTCTAATCTTCTAATCCTATAGCATCATCAAAATCTAATTACATTTATTCCTTACACCATCACTCTCTTGTTCAGTAGAATCATGCATCTCCTCGTCGCTGAGAGAAATGTTTGATGATACAGACACTTCGTCTTCTGGAGTATGTTGTTGGCGGATTATTGGAGCACACCCATGAAACTCGTTTCCATGAAATACAACATCTCTGTTTCGTACAACTTTCTTTACTTCGGGATCCCACAACCGGTATCCGAATTCTTCATCACCATAGCCGATGAAGATACATGGGTTTGACTTGAGATCAAGCTTCTGCCTCAACTCCTTGGACACATGTGCAAATGCCTTGCACCTGAACTCTTTCAAGTGAGAGTAAGAAACATCTCTTCCTGACCATTTCTTCTCTGGCACTTCAAAGTTTAAAGGAACAGAAGATGACCTGTTTATAAGATAACAAGCTGTCAGCACAGCTTCACCCCAGAATGGCTTAGGTAGTTTAGCCATACTCAACATGCAACGAACTTTCTCCACAATGGTTTGATTC